>CM053514.1:51363588-51381061 GCA_028627145.1 Eidolon dupreanum | reverse complement strand
ACAAGGGTTCTTTTTCTCCACAACTTCTCCAATACTTATTATCATTTGTCCTGTTGATGATAGCCATTCTAACAGGTGTGAGGTGGTATCACATTGTGGTTTTGCACTTCCCTAATAGCTAGTGAAACTGAGCATCCTTTCATATGTCTTTTGGCCATTTGTATGTCTTCCAAGAGTGTCTGTTCAGGTGACCTACCCATTTTTTAATTGGATTGTTTGTTTGTTTTTTATTGTTGATTTGTATGAGTTCCTGTATATTTTGGCTATTAGCCCTTAATCGGAGGCGATGTTTGCAAACATCTTCTCCCATTTAGTTGGTTACCTCTTTGTCTCGTCGATGGTTTCTTTTGCTATGCAGAAGGTTTTTAGTTCAATATAGTCCCATTCATTTATATTTTCTTTTATTTCCCTTGCCTTTGAGGTCAAATTCATAAAATCCTCTCTAAATATAAAGTACACGAGTTTAGTACCTATGTTTTCTTCTATGCAATTTATTGTTTCAGGTCTTATATTTAGGTCTTTGATCCATTTTGAGTTATTTTTGGTGTATGATGTACATTTATTTTGTATTCCTGAAACTTTACTGCATTTCTTTATTGTTTCTATTAGTTTTTAGTGAAGTCTTAAGAGTTTTCTACATAAAGAATCATGTCTCTGCAAAAAGTGACAATTTGACTTCTTCATTTCCAATTTGGATACCTTTTATTTTTTTCTTCTTCCTGATTGCTCCAGCTAGGACTTCTGAGACCATATTGAATAAGAATGGTAATAGCAGACAGCCTTGTCTTGTTCCAGATCTTAGAGGGAAGGTTTTTAGTTTTTCACCATTAAGTATGATATTAGCTGAGGGTTTGTCATATTGGCCTTTATTATGTTGAGGTACTTTCCTTCTATACCCATTTTGTTAAGTGTTTTAATTACAGATGTATGCTGTATCTAGTCAAATGCTTTTTCTGTATCTATTTGATATGATTATATGATTTTTATTCTTTATTTTGTTTAAGTGGCATATCACATTAATTTCTTTGCATATGTTAAACCATCCTTGTATCCCTGGAATGAAACCCACTTGATCATAATGCATAATCTTTTCCATGTATTATTGTATTCGATTTGCTAGTATTTTGTTTAGGATTTTGCATCTGTATTTACTGAATTTATTAGAGATATTTTTCTATAGCTTTCTTTTTTTGTGTTATTTTTACCAAGTTTTACTATCAGGATAATGTTGACCTCATAAAATGAGTTAGGTAGTATTGCCTCTTCTTCAATTTTGGGGAAATGTTTGAGAACAGGTATTAAATCATCTTTGAATATTTGGTAGAATTCACCAGTGAAGTTATCTGGTCCTGGACTTTCACCTTTTAAGAGGTTTATGATGATAGTTTCAATTTCCTTACTGTTGATTAATATATTTTGATTTTCCAGTTCTTTGTTGTTCAATCTAGGAAGGTTGTATATTTCTAAGAACTTGTCTATTTCTTTTGAATTATTGAATATGATGACATGTAATCTTTCATGATATTCTTGTGTGATACTTATATTTCAGTGGTAACGGTCATAACTTCTTTTCTTCATTTCTGATTTTATTTGTATCTTTTCTTTTTTTTTCCTCAGGGACTTCTACTGATATACCACCCGGAATGTGCCCAATATTGTCTCAACTTTTCACTTCTGGAAAAGACTAAAGAATCTATATGTGTGTCTCTTAGTATGTATATAAAACTTTTTTTCTAGGATATATATCTGGAAAGTTAATAACTAGAATATGAAATAATGTTCCCCAAAGTAGGAGTATTATTGTATATCCCTAGTTGAATCATTTGATCATTCCCTGTGGCCACTATCAAATTAATAGGATAAAATGTTATTATTTTGCTTTATTTTACATTTCACTGACTTACTAAGAATAAATTTTAAAAATATATTTTTGCCATTTTCCTTTCTTTTATGAGTGTTCATTCTCTTTCTACCTTTTGTTTCTCTTTCTGTTGTGTTGTTTGTAATCTGAAGGTATTTTTAATTGATTAGAAGGATTCTAAATATATTCTAGATGCCAACTTTATTGGTTATAACTTTGTAGATAAGTTTTGTACTTGGTAGGATTTTTTTTAGCTTTGTTGATGGTACTTTGATTTGAAAAAAATTTTAAACTTTGATGTAGTCAAATTTTTCAATCATCCTTTTTGAGTTGTGTTTTATACCCTTTTTTAATGCCACAAGAAGCCATAACTTTATTAATGATAGGAACAGTACAAATTTCAAATCAAGATGCACTTACTTCTTTGAAGCACCAAAAAAAAAGGTCTTCCTTTTTAGATAGTTGCATTGTTAATTCCATAATAACATTTATCATATCATTACTTTTGTTCTTCAGGGCTCAGACTGCCTTTGCACTTGACACATTTGTTTGTGACATGACCAATTCTATGTTCCTAACTTCCACACCTGTTTCATCAATTTCTTCCTCTTTGTTCTCCTCTTGTACAGTTGGAGTCTATGTTTTCTTGAATGTTTGAGACAGCTTCACCTTGAGCTTTGAGTTTCTTAGCAGCTGCTACCTGTAATTGCTGAGATAAATCCTCAATTTAGGCTTCCCCCCAAACTATGTAGGCATCTGAAACTGGCTCTTGTAGACATCTGGTTTTGTGATGACAGAGAAGATATCCTTAGATTTCTGAATAGCGACACTAGAAACCTTTGGGAGAGTAAGTTTGGACATAGACTTCTGTGCCTTCTTTTCACTCTTCTATGTTTTGCTTTACTGACTGGTTTTTCATTGATGTCAGTTGCTGCTTCCAATTGGGCTTGTTGTATCTTTGCTTTTGTGGAATCTTGTTCCTGAAGCTCCAAAAATGATTCATCACAGTCAGATTCTGTTCCAGACTCCATCTCAGCCTGGGGTTGCTGCAACTCCTACTCTATAGTAAGGATGGTTTCTGTGGCTTCACCAGGGATTTTGTGCAGGGAATGTGGAACAAAGATAATGGCAGAAAGAGAGCCTCTATATCTTATTTAGAAAATTTTTGTGCTCTTGTTGAAGATATTTCATATTTTACCTTATAATGATTTAAAATTTTAATTTACATCTTTGAATCAAATTCTTTTGGAGCATATTCTTGTATGTTGTAAGGCAGTGATCAAATTTTCTTTTATTCCAACTTATCCCAATAAGTAATCTCTCCTTTCTAAAATAATTATAATGGGTGAGTGACATCTGAAACATGGCAGAATGAGAGATGTCCTCAAATCTCTTCCCTTGAAATAACAACAAACTGAACATCTAAAACTCAACAAAAGACACCCAACAGGCACACCAGTACCTCTGAGCATAGGTTCTGCACATAAGAGATACCACAGGTCAGAACACCGATGTCAGGTGGTAGACTGGGAGTAATAAAGAAGCTGCCTCTAGCAGCCTCCAGAGCTCCCAGTAGGAGGAAGGGGAAGGATAAAGGTGCGGTGACTTCCCTGAACAGCCTTGCCTGGGAGAGCTATGAGCTCCATGCAGTGGCAGTGTGCAGGGATCAGGGCAGAAAGCAAAAAAGGGGGAGGGCAGAGACGTGGGGATGGAAGATAAGCAACAGCTAATTATTACAAGCTGTGGTTGCAAAATGGGAGGCTGAGCTGCAACCCATAATACCCCAACCAAGAAGTCCCCTCCCCCTCATCCTCCAAGACTAAGCACCACAAAGCCTAGGGGAATCTGAGCAAACATTGCCGAAACTGTAGCTAATACTGACAGGGACTGAGACTGAGAGCAGTGAGTGTGATTGAACATCTATGAGGGAAAAAAGGCATTATTAAGACTATATAAAGCAGAGATCAAGAGGCTTAGACGACATCTACTGGAAACCAAAAGAAAAGCACCTTCTTTGGAACAAGCTTTAGAAAGACCTTTATATAATAAATCTTTCTGGAAAAAAAAAAAGGAATACATTTCCATTAATGCACAGGCAGATAAATAGTCCATTAAATACAATGAACAACCAAAGTGACAAGGCATCTAGAAAGAAAGAGAAAAATCTCCAGAAAGTAAACTTACGGATGTAGAAATACGCGACTTAAACGACAGAAAATTCAAGATGGTACTTCTGAAAAAACTCAGTGAGATTCAAAACAATTCATATCAACAATTTCAGGAACTGAAAAAACAACTAGATCAGCAGAATGAGTTCTTTAGCAAGGAGATTGAAACTCTCAAAAAGAATCAAATAAAACTTCCGGAAATAAAGAGCACACTTAAAGAGATGAAAAAAGAAATAGCAAGTTTGGGAAATAGAGTTGACCAAATGGAGAAAAGGATCAGTGATATCGAAGACAGATGTCCCCACTGTCAGATATGGACAGATCATCCAAACAGAATATCAATAAGGAAATCACATCCTTAAATGACATATTAGACCAACTAGACATACTTTACATTTACAAAGCCTTTCATCTCAAAACAGCTGCTAATACATTCTTTAGTGCACATAGAACATTTTTAGGGATTGACCTCATACTGGGACACAGAGATAGCCTCAACAAATATAAGACTATTGAAATCATATTAAAAATATTCTCTGATCATAATGCTTTGAAGCTGGAGATCAACTACAGAAAGAAATCAGGAAGAACCACAGATAAGTGGAGATTAAACAATATATTACTGAAGAATAACTGGGTCAGAGAAGACATAAAAAGAGAGATCAAGAGATACATAGAAACAAATGATAATGATAATACAACATATCAACTCTTTTGGGACATGGCAAAGTGGTCATAAGAGGAAAGTTCATATCATTATAGGCCCATCTCCAAAAAAAAGAACAAACCTAAGTAAACAACCTAACGCTTCATCTTAAAAAACTTGAAGAGGAAGAACAAATGAAGCTTAAAGTCAGCAGAAGGAAGTAAATAATCAAAGTTAGAGCACAATTAAATGAAATTGAAAACAACAACAACAACAACAACAAAAATTAGAAAAAATAAATGCAACAAAGAACTGGTTCTTTGAGAAGGTTAATAAAATTGACTAATCCCTAGGTAAACTCACCAAATAAAAAGAGAAAGGACACAAATAAATAAAATCAAGGATGAAAGAGGGGAAATTATGACTGACATCACAGAAATACAAAGGATCATATAAGAATACTATGAAAAATTGTATAACACCAAATTTAATAACCTAGAAGAAATGGACCAATACTTAGAAAGATATAACCTTCCTACACTGAACCAAGAAGGACTGGAAAATTTAATTAGATTGATCAGCAGTATGACAATTGAAACAATCATCAAAAACCTACCAAAAAGTAAAAGTCCAGGACCAGATGGCTTCATCAGTGAATTCTATCAAACATTCAAAGAAGATTTAATATCTATTCTCCTCAAACTCTTCCAAAAAAATCGAAGAGGAAGCAACACTTCCCAACTCATTTGATGAAGCCCATATTACTCTGATACCTAAACCTGGTAAAGATAATACAAAATGAAGAAGTCAAACTGTCACTATTTGCAGATGACATGATTTTCTATATGGAAGACCCTAAAGACTCCACAAGAACATTACTAGAAATAATACACAAATACAGTAAAGTTTCTGGTTATAAAATCAACTTTCAAAAATCCATATTGTTCTATACTCTGATAATGAAGTGTCAGAAAAAGACGTAGAAAAGTTAATTCCTTTTGCAACTGCAACAAAAAGAATAAAATACCTAGGAATAAATTTAACAAAACATGTGAAGGACTTTATAGGATGAAAATTATAAGACTATTAAAAGAAATGGAAGATACAAAGAAAGGGTAAGATATTTTGTGTTCTTCAATTGGAAGAATTAACATATGACCTTATTACCTAAAGTGTTATACAGATTTAATGTAATCTCCATCAAAATCCCATAGGCATTTTTTAAAGAAATAGAACAAAAAAATCATCAGATTAGTATAGAAAAACAAAAGACCCCAAATTGCGAAAGCCATCCTGAGAAAACTGAACAAGGCTGGAGGTATCACTCTGCCCAACTCAAATTATACTACATAAAATGATAATAATCAAAACAGCATGGTCAGCAGAAAAACAGATACACAGACCAGTGGAACAGAATTGAGAGTCCAGAAGTAAACCCATGTATATATGGGCAAACGAGTTTTTACAAAAAGCCAAAAACATACAGTAGAGAAAGGAAAGCCTCTTCAATAAATGATGCTGGGAAAACTGGAAAGCCATCTAAAAAAGAATGAAACTAGACTGTTGTCTATTACCATACACCAAAATTAACTCAAAATGGATTAAAGACCTGAATATAAGACCTGAAGTAATAAAATGCATAGAAGAAAATATAGGAACTAAACTCAACGATGTTGGACTTAAAGAGGATTTTATGAATTTGACCTCAAAGCCAAGGGAAGTTAAAGCAAAAGTGAATGAATGGGACTACATCACAGCAAAAGAAAATGTCAACAGGGTAAACATACAACTATCTAAATGGGAATACATATTTGCAAGTAACGCCTTTGATCAGGGCCTAATATCTAAAATATACAAAGAACACGTCCAACTCAATAACAACAAAAACAAACGATCCAATTAAAAAATATGCAGAGGACCTGAGCAGACACTTCTCCCAAGAAGACATACAAATGGCTAACAAACACATGAAAAGATGCTCAACATCACTAGCTATTAGGGAAATGCAAATCAAAACCACAATAAGATACCATCTCTCACATGTTAGAATGGCTATAATCAACAGGGAAAGTAATAACAAATGTTGGAGAGGATGTGGAGAAAAAGGAACCCTCATACACTGCTGGTGGGACTGCAGATTGGTACAGCCACTATGGAAAGCAGTATGGAGGTTCCTCAAAAAACTAAGAATTCGTCTACCATAGGATCCAGCAATCCCTCTACTGGGTATTTACCCCAAAGACTTGAAACCCACATCCAAAAAGATATTTGCATACCAATGTTCACAGCAGTATTATTCACGGTGTCCGGGACATGAAAGCAATCAAAGTGTTCTACAAATGATGATTGAATAAAGAAGTTGTGGTACGTATATACAATGGAATATTACTCAGCCATAAGAAGAGATGAAATACATTTGTGACAATGTGGATGGATGTTGAGATAATCATGCTAAGCGAAATAAGCCAGACAGAAAAAGTTGAAAACCACGTGATATTACTTATATGTGGAATGTAAATCTAAAAGCAACAAACAAGAAAAAATAAACAGAGACTCATGTACATGGATAATAGCCTAGTGGTTACAAGACGGTGGAGGGAGGTCGAGGGGGTAAAATGGGTCAAATATGCGGTGACAGAAAGAAATCTAACTATGGGTGGTGAACACACAATGCAATATATATATGCTTTATTATTAGATTGTACACTTGTAACTTACTAGATTTTGTTAACCGATGTCACTATAATAAAAAAATTAAGTAATTAAAAAAAGATACAAAATAAAATCAAGTAATTACAATGTATTATGTTATGATATATACTTGAATATTTTTCTGTGTTCTCTTATCCATTTTGTTTTTCTGTTAAGTATTTGGTTCAATACTGCTTACTACTCTAGTTTTATTATAAGTACTAATGTACATGAGAATATGTTCCTACTTCTTTCCTTCAGAATTCTCTTTGTTCTATACAGGTCTTCATGTGAATATGAAGAATTGTTTTCTAGTTTTGTGAATCACGTACATATTTTTATTAAAATTTCATTTAATTTTTAAAATATTAAGGCTTTCCCTTTATAGCAAGTTTTTTTGTGCCTAACCATGTGTTATAATTTTATTCTAAGGTCTTGTACATCTTTTATTAGATTTATGCCTCTGTTTTTACATTTTTTCCTCAATTACATTAAAATTTTTCTATGCTTACATTTGAGGTGGGGAAAAGCAATCTAGGATTTTGTCCATTTCATCCAGGCTTTCTAAGTTTTAGCACCCAGTTATTCTTAATATTCCTTTATAATTTATTTTATTTTTATAAGATTATTAGTGACTTCTCTTTTGTTCTTGATTTTAGTATTTTTAGCCATTTATCTTTTTATATTTCTTTCTCAGTGTAAGCAAATGATCTTTGTATGCTGACATTTAACCCTGAAATCTTGCCGGAATTTAGTTGTTGTTGTTAGTTATAGTAATGCACTTGCAGATCTTTTCTATATAGGCAATTTATGAAAACTTTTTTTCCTTTGTAATGCTTATATCTTTTAGTTCATTTTGCAAGTAACAATTTATTGATTTCTATCACTAGCAGAGTGTTAAATTAGCAATATTGCGGCTTCCTGATTTCAGTAGTGTCAATAAAAATTATCTTTTCAGGAAAAAGTATTCAAAATTTTAAAAACATAAAAGAGAAAACTGATGCCTTTCCATTGTTTATAACTTTGATTGACTTTTTATTGACTGAATGATTTTACAATTCTGAAGGGATAGTAGTGAATTCGTAGAAAATTAATTGATATAAATTATTTATGTATTAGAGAAAAGCAAATGATCTTTGTCCATAGCAATGTAAAGGAATTTAGTCTGGTAGTTATACTATTGATTTTGATGCAAGTTTATTTTATGTTTGTATGAGAGTTATGATTTAACTTTTTAAAAAAATTTTAATTAAGTTTATTGGGGTAACATTGGTTAGTATAATTATATAATTTTCAGGTGTACATTATCATTTGACATCTGTATATTCTATTGTGTGTTTACCACCCAAAGTCCAGCTTCCTTTAGCTACCATATATTTGATCCCCTTTACCCACTTCACTCACCCCTATATCTCTATATTTGACCCCTTTTACCCTAACAAATTCCCCTCTCCTCTCCCACCCCACTAGTAACCACTAGTCTATAGTCCATGTCCATGAGTCTCTGATTGTTTGTCCAGCTCATTTGTTGCTTTTAGGTTTATATCCCACATATAAGTGATATCATGTGATTTTCCACTTTTTCTGTCTGGCTTATTTTACTTAGCATGATTGTCCATGTTGTCGTAAATGGCAGTATTTCATCTCTTCTTCTGGCTGAGTAATATTCCATTGGATATATGTGCCACAGCTTCTTTAGCCAATCGTCTATCGTAGGACACTTTGATTGCTTCCATGTCCTGGCCACTGTGAATAATGCTGCTATGAACATTGGTGGGCAAATATCTTTTTGGATGTGGGTTTTCAAGTCTTTGGGGTAAATATCCAGTAGAAGGATTGCTAAATTCTATGGTAGATCAATTCTAATTTTTTTGAGGAATCTCTGTACTGTTTTCCATAGTGGCGTACCCACCAGCAGTGTATGAGGGTTCCTTTTTCTCTGCATCCTCTCTAACATTTGTTATTACTTGTCCTGTTGATTACAACCATTCTAACATGTGTGAGATGATATCTCATTGTGGTTTTGATTTGCATTTCTCTAATAGCTAGCAATTTTGAGCATCTTTTCATATGTTTTTTGGTCATTTGTGTGTCCTCTGGGTAGAAGGGTCTGTTCAGATCCTCTGCTCATTTTTTGATTGGATCCTTTGTTCTTTTGTTGTTATTGAATCATATGAGTTCTTTACATATTTTGGATATTAGGCCCTTATCAGAGGCATTGCTTGCAAATATATTTTCCCATTCTGATGGTTGTCTCTTTACCTTGTTGATGATTTCTTTTGCTGAGCAGAAGCTTTTTAGTTTGATGTAGTCCCATCCATTTATTTTTGCTTTAACTTCCCTTGCTTTTGAGGTCAAATTCATAAAATTATCTTTATTCCAAGGTCCTTGAGTTTCATTCCTATGTTTTCTTCTATGCATTTTATTATTTCGGGTTTTATATTTAGGTATTTAATCCATTTTGAGTTAATTTTTGTATGTGGTAATAGACAACAGTCTAGTTTCATTCTTTTGCAGATGGCTTTCCAGTTTTCCCAGCACCATTTATTGAAGAGAGTTTCCTTTCCCCACTGTATGTTTTTGCTTTATTGTTAAAAATTATTTTCCCATATAAATATGCATTACTTCTGGACTCTCAGTTCTGTTCCACTGGTCTGTGTGTATATTTTTCTGCCATTTTATACCATGCCATTTTATTTACTGTCGCTTTGTAGTATAATTTGAAGTTGGGCAGAGGGATGCCTTAAGCCTCGTTCTTTTTTCTCAGGATGACTTTGGCAATTTGGTATCTTTTGGCTTCTATACGAATCTGATGAATTTTTGTTCTATTTCTTTTAAAAATGCTGATGGAATTTTGATGGGGATTGTATTAAATCTGCATCATGCTTTAGGTAATATGGTTATTTTAACTATGTTGATTCTTCCAATCAAGAACATGGAATATCTTTTCATTCTTTTGTATCTTTTTCAATTTCTTTTAATAGGGTCTTATAGTTTTCATTATATGAGTCCTCATGTCTCGTTAAATTTTTTCCTAGGTATTTTATTCTTTTTGTTGCGATTGCAAAAGGAATTAATTTTTTTACTACTTCTGACACTTTGTTGTTAGAGTATAGGAACGCCATGGATTTTTGAACATTGATTTAATAACAAGAAACTGTACTGTCTTTGCTTATTGTTTCTAGTAGTGTTCTTGTGGTGTCTTTAGGGTTTTCTATATAGAGAATCATGTCATCCATAAATAGTGACAGCTTGACTTCTTTGTTTCCTATTCAGATAACTTTTATATCATTCTCTTGTCTGATTGCACTCACTAGAACCTCCAATGTTAAACTGAATAACAGTGGCAATAGTGGACAGCCTTACCTTGTTCCTGATCTTAGAGGGAAAGTTTTTAGTTTTTCACCATTAAGTATAATGTTGGCTGAGGGTTTGTCATAGATGGCCTCTATTACGCTAAAGTACTTTCCTTCCATACTGATTTTCTTTAGTGTTTTGATCATAAATGGATGCTGTGTCTTATTGAAGGCTTTTTCTGCATCTATTGATATGATTGCATGATTCTTATTTTTTAATTTGTTTATGTGGTGTATCACATTAATTGATTTGCATATGTTGAACCATCCCTGTGCCTCTGGGATGAAGCCCACTTGATCATGGCATATAATCTTTTTAATATGTTGCTGTATTTGGTTTGCTAGTATCTTATTTAGGATTTTTGCATCTGTGCTCATGAGAGATATTGGTCTGTAGTTTTCTTTCTTTGTATTATCTTTAGCAGGTTTAGGTATCAGAGTAATATAGGCTTCATCAAATGAGTTGGGAAGTGTTGCTTCCTCTTCAATTTTTTGGAAGAGTTTGAGGAGAATAGTTATTAAATCTTCTTTGAATGTTTGGTAGAATTCACTGATGAAGCCATCTGGTCCTGGACTTTTACTTTTTGGTAGGTTTTTGATGATTGTTTCAATTGCCATACTTCTGATCAGTTATTTAGAGTTTCCAGTTCTTCTTGATTCAGTGTAGGAAGGTTATATCTTTCTAAGTATTGGTCCATTTCTTCTAGGTTATTAAATTTGGTATTATACAATGTTTCATAGTATTCTTGTATGATCCTTTGTATTTCTGTGATGTCAGTCATAATTTCCCCTCTTTCATCCCTGATTTTGTTTATTTGTGTCCTTTCTCCTTTTTTTTTTAGTGAGTCTAGACAAGGGTTTGTCAATTTTATTATCCTCAAAGAACCAGCTCTTTGCTTGATTATTTTTTCTATCATTTTTTTTTTGTTTCAATTTTATTTTTTTCTGCTCTAATTTTGATTATTTCTTTCCTTCTGCTGACTTTTGGCTTCATTTGTTCTTTCTTTTCTAGTTTTTTTAAGATGATATGTTAGGTTGTTAATTTGGGCTCATTCTTGTTTTTGGTGAATGGCCTGTAATGGTATAAACTTTCCTCTTATGATCACTTTTGCCATGTCCCAAAAGTTTTGATTTATTGTATTATCATTATCATTTGTTCTGATGTATTTCTTGATCTCTCTTTTCATGTCTTTTTGATCCAGTTATTCTTTAGTAGCATGTTTAATCTCCATGTATTTGTGGGTTTTCCTGATTTCTTTCTGTAGTTAATCTCTAGTTTCAAAGCATTATGATCAGAGAATATGGTTGTTATGATTTCAACCCTCTTATATTTGTTGAGGCTATTTCTGTGTCCCAGTATGTGATTCTTGAGAATGTTTCATGTGCACTAGAGAAGAATGGATAAGCAGTTGTTTTGGGATGGAGGGCTCTGTAAATGTCAGTTATGTCTAGTTGGTCTAATGTGTCATTTAAGGATGTGTTTTCCTTATTGATATTCTGTTTGGATAATCTGTCCATATCCGACAGTGGGGTATTTTGGTCCCCTACTATGATAGTGTTTTGGTCTGTTTCTCCCTTTAGTTCTGTTAGTAATCGCTTTACATATTTCGGGGATCCCTGATTGGGAGTATAGATATTAATAAATGTTATGTCTTCTTGTTGTATGATTCCCTTTGTCATTATGAAGCTTCCCTCAGTATCTTTCTTTACTTTTTTTATTTTTAAGTCTATTTCTTCTAATATTAGTACCACTACTACTGCTTTTCTCTGAATGTCATTTGCTTGAAATATCGTTTTCTACCCTTTCACTTTGAGTCTATATTTGTCTTTGGATCTGAGATGTGTCTCCTGAAGGCAGCATATGATTGGGTTTTGTTTTTTGATTCATTCTGCAACTCTGTCCCTTTTTATTGGTGATTTCAATCCATTTACATATAGGGTAATTATTGAAATATGAATGAGGTCTTTTTATAGCCATTTTATCTTTTGCTTTCTGGTAGCCTGGTGTTTCCATTGCTTCTGTTTATTTTGGTTGGCTTTTGTAAGGTTTTCCTCTGGTCCTTCTTGTTTTATGTTGTATATAACAGTTCTGAATCTTTGGCGTGTGGTTACCATTATGAATATGTAAAGGATAGTTTTATATATATATATATATATATATATATATATATATATATATATGGACGACTATATCTATATATCTATATATATAGATATAGTCGTCCATTTTCTTCTGCGTGTGCCTTATCTCCATTCCTCTTTGTGAATTTGGATCTTTGAATCTTCCTCTTTTAAGTCATTGTTATCTCAGATTTTCCCTATGGAGGCTGAATGTTTATTACTATCTTGTTATAATAATTCTCTTCTTATTATTTAAGTTTATAATGCCCTATTCTTAGTAAGGGTTGTACTCCTCTGCTTCTATTTACTTGATAGTGTCTTTACTCCTAATTATGTATTTTTTTTTTTTGTCATTTTGTTTTAGGTGAACTGACCCCTTTCAGTATTTCCTGTAGTGCAGGCCTCATGCTGGAAAATTTTCTCAATTTTTGTATGTCTGGAAAAGTCTTAATTTCTCCTTCATATCTAAAGGAGAGCTTTGCTGGATACATTATTCTAGGCTGGTAGTTCCTTTCACTTAATAGTTTAAGTATTTGATTCCATTCCTTTCTGGCTTGTAAAGTTTGCTCTGAGAAGTGTGAAGATAGTCTAATGGGTTTACCTTTATAAATTACCACATTTTTCTCCCCGGTTGCCTTGAGAATTCTTTGTTGTTGATTTTTGATAATTTTAATACACTGTGTCTTGGTGAAGGCCTTTTTGTGTTGAAATAGTTGTGTGTTCTGTTGACTTCTTGAATTCCAAGCTCCAGCTCATTCCTTGGATTTGGAAAATTTTCATCAACTATTTGTCTGAAAATGCTTTCTAATTCCTGCTCCTTTTCCTTGCCTTCGATAATGCCCATTATGGTTATGTTTCCTCTTTGGATGGTATCAGCTAGTTCTCGAATTTCTCTTTCATTATTTTTTCATTTTTTGGTTTCTCTCTTCTTCTTTCTGATTTATTTCTAGATTTCTGTCACTGATCCTTATTATTGATCAGTGATCAATATCACTGATTCTTTCCTCCATTTGGTCGACTCTGTTTTCCAAGCTTGCTATTTCATTTTTCAGCTCCTACAGCGTTTGCGTGTGTGTGTGTGTGTGTGTGTGTGTGTGTGTGTGTGTTTCATCTCCAAAAGATCTATTCTGTTCTTTTTGATGATTTCCATCTCCTTGCTCTACTCATCTAGTTGTTTTTGCAATTTCTGAAATTGTTGATATGACTCATTTCAGAACTTACTGAGATTTTTCAGAAGTACCATCCTGAATTCTCTGTCATTTAAGTTGCATATTTCTATGTCTGTAAGCTTTTTTTCTGGAGATTTTTTCCTTTCTTTCTGAGGTGCCTTGTTACCTTGGTTGTTCATGGTGTTTAATAGACTATTTCTCCACCTGGGCATTAATGGAAGTGTATTCTCCTGTTTTTCCAGAAAGAAGATTTATTATATGACGGTCTCTCTTTAGCCTGTTGCAAAGAAAGTGCTTTTTTTTTTTTTTTTTTGGTTTCCAGTAGGTGGTGTCTAAGCCTCTTGAATCTCTGCTTTATTTAAAGCTTTAACATGCCTTTATAAATTTTCTGATATATATTTAATCATGCTTGCTACTCTCAGTTTCTGTCCCTGTCAGTGTCAGTGACAGTCTCTTCAGCATTTGCTCAGATTCCCCTGGGGCTCTGTGGTGTTCAGTCTCGAGGGTATGAGGGGACATGCCCTCTGCCTTAGGAGTTAGGAGCTGCGGCTCAGCCTCGGTTTTGCAACGTCTGCCAGCAAAAATCAACTGTTGTTTCTCTGAGGTCTCGACCCGCTTCTCTGCTTTCTGCCCTGATGACTGGGCCCTGCAGCCAGCTGGCCAGGGGGAGTTCACAGCTATCCCAGACAGGTTTGTTCAGGTAACTCGCTGCAGGAACTCATTGCTCCTCTTCTCTCCCTCCTCCTGCAGGGAGCTCTGATGGCTATGAGAGGCAGCTTCTTTATTTGTTCCAGTACAGCACCTGACACCGGGGGTTCTGGCCTGTGGTAACTCTTATGCGCAGATCCCATGCTCAGACATGCTGGTGTGCAGTTTGAGTGTTTTGTTGTTGTTGTTGTTGTTGAGTTTTAGATATTCAGCTTATTGTTGTTTCAAGAGGTGAGATCTGGGGATATCTCTCACTCTACCATGTTTCCAAAGATCCTTGTTTTATCTTTTTAAAACTATGTTTTAGCAATGGAAATGTTTATACATTTTTAGCAATCAAAGAAAGTTTGCTAAATTTATATAAGTTTTACTAAATTGTTTATATCAGTCTAAGAAAGATCAATCTATTTATATTTGTGGGAGAGCTTGGGGGTATTTGTCTTTAGTTAGTTTTTTTTTTCTTTTAGTTTAGTTTAATGTATATTTTGCTTTCTCTTTATTTTATGTGTAAAGGTGTCTAATTTTTCTAGTACCATTTTTAAAAAGACTATCCTTCCTCCACTGATTTGTCTTTGCACCTTGTTAAAAATCAATTGCCTATATATTTGCAAGCGTACCTCTATACTCTATTCTGTTCCACTGACTTCTTTGACCAATTTACATCAATATCATGCTGCCATATTACTGTACCTTTATAACATGTTCTGAAAGCATATAGTGTAGGTTTGAAAACTTTTTCTCATCCTTGTTCAAAATTTTTCATATTTCCATATGAATTTTAGAATTAGCTAGTCAGTTTTTGAAATAGACACCTGAAATTTTAATTGGGATTAATTTGTATCTATAAATCAATTTTGGGGGAAATGGGATTTTAGCAATATTGAAACTTTGGGTCCATGAAAATTGTATTCTCTCTATTTATTTAGGTCCTCTTTAATTTCCTTCAGTTTTGTAGTTTTAAATATATAAATCTTACACATATTTTGTCATATTTATTCCTAAGTACTTTGTATTTTTGATGTTATTGTAAATGGTAAAAAAAGTTCTTTCAGCTTTTGATTTTTGTTTCCAATATATAGAAATATAATTTTTGTAAAATTTTTTGTATCATACAACCTTCTTAATCTTACTTATTAGTCTTAGTAGCTTATTTTGTAGAGTCCATCAGATTTTCTACATAGATAATTATTTCTGAATAAAGACAGTTTTACTTACACTTTTCCAATGTTTTATTTTTTTTCTTGCCTGAATGGTTCATTGGTAAGAACTCACAGTAGAAATTGAACAAAGGTGTGAGAATATATTGTTCAGAAATTTTGTATATTCCTGATCTTTTTGGGAGAAAAGGTCTAGGATTTCATCATTAAATGTTTGCTAGAGGTGTTTCATAAATATTCCTTTTCAGGTTATGGAAGTTCCCTTCTGTATTAGTTAGTGATTATTACATAAAAAACAACATGTATGGTCCCACAGTTTCTGTGGGTGTGAATTCAGACATGACATGGTAGTATTTTTGGACTTTGAGTCTTTTCAGAGGCTGCAGTCATCTTAAGGTTCAATGAGAAATAGAGACTTCCTAGCTCATTCTTTTGGATGTTACAATGGAATGTAGTTGAATAATTTTGAAATAGTTTGATTTTTTTGAGTCTTACTTTATAGTTTTGGAGATTCTGGAGCAGTGCTCAATCTAGGGCTAAATATTCCCCAACTGAGGCAAGATCTTCCTGATTTCTTTACACAAATTCTGTGATGAATAGATTTTTTTTCCAATCTGTTTCAGAAGCTAAGAGTGCCAACAAAGCTTAAAGTTTGGACTCAGTTAAAGTAGAGATTTCTTGGTAAAATGTCTTAGGTGTTTAGTTGAGAAAGTCCATTCCCTATGAGTAAGGATTATGCCCTTACTCCTAAGAGTTATGGATCTTCATTTCTAGGATTATATATTAAGGAAACAATTTCAAACACAGCAAAGATTTATATGTAAGTGTGTTTATTCTAACCTTATTAACAAATAACAAAATATGGGGAAAACATACAATAACTATAAAGTTAATTAATTAATCACATGACTACATACAAAAACATGTAGTCATTTTAAATATCTATCTAATTATTTTAAAATAAAATATATGTAAGTATATATGTGTATGATTTACACATATACACATGTATATATATGTATATAATCATAATTTCATGTATACAGCATACTCACAATTATTTTTTAAAAATTATATGCATAAAACAAGTTTAAATTATTCTACAAAGTAATAATAATCAAAATAACATGGTTTTGGCAGAAAAACAGACACACAGACCAATGGAACAGTATTGAAAGTCCAGAAATAAACTCCCATATAATATGGGCAAATAATTTTTGATAAAGTAGACAAAAACATACAACAGAGAAAGAAAAGCCTTTTCAATAAATGGTGCTGGGAAAACTGAAAAGCCAAATGCAAAAGAATGAAATTAGACTGCTATCTGTCACCATACACCAAAAATAACTCAAAATGGATCAAAGACCTGATCTAAGACCTGAAACAATAAATCACATAGAAGAAAACATAGGTACTAAATTCGTGTACTTTATATTTAGAGAGGATTTTATGAATTTGACCTCAAAGGCAAGGGAAATAAAAGAAAATATAAATGAATGAGACTATATTGAACTAAAAACCTTCTGCATAGCAAAAGAAACCATCGACGAGACAAAGAGGTAACCAACTAAATGGGAGAAGATGTTTGCAAACATC
>CM053514.1:51236238-51363088 GCA_028627145.1 Eidolon dupreanum | reverse complement strand
AATGTGTGGTACGTTCATACAATGGAATATTACTCAGACATAAGAAAAGATGAAATACTGCAACTTGTGACAACATGGATGGATCTTGAGATTATCATGCTAAGCTTAATAACTCAGACAGAAACAAGTTGAGAGCCATATGATTTCACTCATATGTGGGGTATAAAACTGAAAGCAACAAACAAGACAAACAGAGACTCAGGAACACGGACAACAGTTTAGTAGTTACCAGAGGGAAGGGAGTGAGGGGTAAGGTGGGTAAGGGTAAAGGAGCCAAATATATGGTGACTGAAGGAAATTTAACTTTGGATGGTAAACACACAGTGCAATTAGTGAATTGTACACTTGCAAGTTAACCAATGTCACCCCAATAAATTTAATAAAATAAATAAATAAATAAATTATATAGAAAAAATAAATGACACAACTAAAAATATATAACAATATTAATATTATTTTTACCTTCAAGACTCTAATTCAAAATTATTATTTTCTTGTATACATGATTCTGTATTTCTTATCATTCTCATAGTTATAGTGTATCTCATACCGCTCTTTTTCACACACTCAGAATTTTTTACTTTCTTTCCCTCATGCCTTAATTAAGCTCCTCCACAATGCTCATCATTTTATCTCTGTAAGCTGACTAATCTTCATGGTTCAATTCAAATTTCATCTTCTCCAAGAAGCTTTCCATAGAACCTCCAGCTAGAAATTACTTTTAGTATGTCTAAATTATCAGAGAACCTCATCTCTACCTTCTTTATGGTCTTATCACTTTTTATCTTGGATTATAACTACTAATGTATATTTTAGGATTCAATGGGAAATAGAATTTAAGTTCATTGAGAAAAAATAATTTTTAAAACATTTTTGCATATATTTCATAGCATCTATCTTAGTGCATAGCATATCAGTGTCAAAGTACAGTTGAATTAATAAATATATAAAAAGAGGCTAAAAAAACAATATTGTAATAATCTAGAATTTACTTTTGTAAAAATTTGTGTACATATTTCAGGATATTGACTTAATAAGCTCTATCTTCCTTAAAGAATGATTTATTAATGACATATGTACGCGTGGTGCTTTTCTATTATTAGTCTTTGTTTTGTATACTTTATATGATTTAAATTACTAAATTTTCTCCATTTCCTAATGAGGAAATTTAGACAGGAAAAGTTAAGAAGCTTGACCAAAGTCACATAGTTAGCAATGCTTGAAACACAGGTAGTCTGATTCATGAAATCTCGCTCTTAGTCATAACACAGTGTTACAAGTTTTCCTTGGGTCTTCTGAAATGTTGTATACCTCTGGAAATCAATGAAAATTCTTTCATCTGAATAGAATTAAGGTTTATGGATGAATTGCATATATATGCACATTTATATTTATATTGTATGTTGGTTAGTATGTATGTGTGTGTGTGTGTCAATATCGATCTATATGTGTATATTGGAATAAGATTAGAATAAATTTGTTTCTGTGAAATGGGAAATATGTCAGCAACAAGCTTAAAATGATAAAAAATGAATAATTCTAAAATGTCTTATTTGATTTTTGGGGAAACTAGGAATAAGCTTGGTGGTTGATGGCCATTGCTGGTCATTGCCTGGGAAAGAAAGATAGGAGATGCTCCAGTTTTAATCTATTTTTAGAATATTGCTTGAGATTGACCTTATTTGTGGAAATTAATGTGAAGAATCCAAAAACCTACCTAGAGTATTCTAAAATTACTTTTGATATCTCACTGTATGTTATTTTAGTTTCTTTGAGAAAAAAATTAAAATAGCAGATAGAAAAACTGTTTGGCATCAATCTGGACCATCTGGTTTAGTCACATGAACACATACATTGGGACAATTTACTCATAATAATGGAAGGGTACAGCTAAATAGACTAGAAGAAAAGAATTTTTCTTCATTATCCAAATGTGCCCAGAATAGTTGAAGAACTGCCTGTGTCATTTTTTCTTCTCAGAAAAGAAACTTGTAAATACAGATTATTTCAGAGGTTCAGAAAGGCTATATGTCTACAAGAACTAGTCAGTTCATTGGAAAAATAAGTCCATCATAGTTATAATTTTCTTGTAGAGAACACTACCAGGTTGATTGGTCTTTTATACTTTCAGCTCATTTTTAGAGTATGATATTGTCATAGTCATTGTGATGTTATATTTCTTCAATTGTGTACTACTTACCCTTATCAAGTTTGCTGGTAGCCCATATGCTGATAGACTTTTGTGTTTCTAGCAATTGGGTTATATATAACCTGTCAGAATATGTTCTAACTATAATAGTCTACTCTCAGAGCACACAAATGCTTTCTCAAGAGTGACAGATATTCCACAACCCTGGATTTTTTATTTTATCCAAAAACACATCTTTTTGAGTACAAGAAGCCTGAAAATACCAAAAAAAAAAAATGACATTTCCATATGTGTGTTTTGTAATACTTTATCCACAATTACAAATAATAATACCTGCATGTGGTCCACACTTCCAATGATATAATCCAGTCTTAGTGTTTTACTGCCATTCATAAACTGCTTCAGCAGAACTACTTGTGATTTACAACATCAATAGAACCCTTTAAATTACATCCTCTATTATGTCGTAGGGCATGTATTGCCCTATGGTCTTGCATGCAATGTTAGCAACAGAGGAAACAAGAAATGGAGAATTGTGATTTCATCGTAAATCAAAAGCTAAGTGTTGTTTATGAGAACTGAGGTTTTAGCACATGATATCATTTCACATTTATTTTTCTTATAACAGTTAACCTAATGTGGGACAAAACTTAATTTAATCAAAAATATTTATACTGTAATATGTTTGGTCTCAATAAGTACCTAAAGATAAATACCAAACATTATTTATTTTTCTAAAAATTAGTCTTTTATTTTAAAAATTGCTTGGATTTTTACTATAAGAATTGAAAGAATATTGAAAGATGTATATACTTATCCCAAATTATGTGTACATTTAGGCTCTTTATAAACATTTGTTGACTTTATCATTAGTTTTAAAAATGAAAATTCCAAACAAAACTAATTTATTAAGTTGTATTTAACTAAGAAAATGAAACAATTAAAGTTGCACTTGTGAGGTGATCTACAAGTACCAATGAATTTTTTGTTTTTTATTTTGGATGATATTTTTTACAAGTGAATTCACAGACACCCAAATACAAAAGTTGAATCCAGAGAAGACACTAAATTCATTTCATGGCAAAATATTTGAATATTCATATCATATTTAGTGATTTATTTTAAGACTCAAGATGACAACTATGCTTTTGGGTTGTTTGTCCATGATTTTTTGCAGAGTAAAGATGGCTTTTGACCTCAGATTTCCTCGCAGAGTCTGAGTTTAGTAATAATCCTAAATAGAGATAAAAGAAGGGATTATTTTTTATTTAAATGCAAGTATTTCATTTGAGTGTAACAAGATTTACTCACCTGGAGGTAAACAGTACATGAGGCAGCCAAAATCAAGGTGAAAGGCAGAAAAAAACAACTACTTTTGGTATCTTAACCATTACTTACTCCTAGCACACGTTTAAGGAGGTATGCCTGCTTCCTAATGAATATTGTCTTTTCCATTTGTGATTTTATGCCTCCAAATCCTGCTCTAAGCAGCAACTCCATGTAATTTCTATCAAAAAAAGATATGTATACAGATGAAAAAAAGTCATTTAAAATAATAAATTCTCAAGCCCATTTGGATTTAGTTCATCTCTAAAGAGGTTGGTTAAGAAATTAAATGAACTTATTTCTACATTTTATGTAACTAATGTTTACCTGCAGGCATACGTGACATAATTCTAAAATAACTGTGGCTACTTAAAATTTACAGAACTGAACCTATGCAGGGAGTAGTTGATCTTAAACTGACACAAACCAGATAGTCTCTTAATGTTACTCTAAGGAATTTTAAACTGACTCCGTTAAAGCTGAGGTTATTTGCCTTGGGGATGCCTAATGGAAGGGTTATTATAACACTGTCCACAAATAGGGGTCTTGAGAGAGTCAGGACATAGCACTCCATTGACAGCTAATACATTGGCCCATTGCCATGTCACAGGGCTCTCCAAGACTAAAGGTCATATCTTACCCTTAATATTTAAATAAAGATACTTGACAAAAGCAAAAAAAAAAAAAAAAAAAAAAACCAAAAAAAAAAAAAAACACCTTATTGTCTATGATGGCTGCTGCTCAATTTACGAGAACCTTTACAAAATCATGCTAATTCTTGGCCTTCTTAGAATGCATGGTAACCTTTCATAAATCCATCTTTTCCAGATGTCCTTGGAAATGACAGTTATAAAACTACGAATGATTTGTAATGCAAAATGGGACTGACAGACTTGAAGATTAGGGCTCAATGTACTAAAATGACTAAGATTATAGCTAACGAAAAGCATAAAATGCACAATAAATAGCTGCTGAAGTAGCTCAAGATTATTTTAAACATACTTAGTAAATTCTGGAACAAAAAATAAGGAAAACTCATGTTTATAATATTATAAGAGCAGTTTACTTCATGAAGATAATAAAACAGAATTCTTCTGTATGGGTCAGCTTGAAGACAGATAGCAAACCAATTATGCTTTGTTTTTTCCAGGCAGTAGAATTTTTTTCTATGTCCTTTTTTTCTTTTCTTTTCTTTTCTTTTTTAATATGTAAGCATATGAACTTGATTTTTTAAATCTTTAATAATTTTTAATTATATATATTTTTATCCTTAACTTATAAGAAACTAATCAACCAATGTCTTATCCTATTAACATACCTAAGATGAATCACAAATTAAAACCTAATGAGAAACTATTTTCATAAGTAATCTTTACTACTGAAGTGACTTAGAGTAACTGAATAAATTGGGCTATGTATTTAAGCAATCTGTACCAACAGATGTTTTCAACTGCTTGTTTTCAGGAAAAATAAAAATCAGGAAATAATTTGAGGCAAAAGTAGAACACTATAATCTGATCTTTTGAATAATACCTTAAAAAATGACACTATTACTTTTTTTGTATAATTTTGAATGACCTACATAATATACCAACATCTCTTGTTGTACTTTCAAATACCAAATATAAGTCCTGCGCCTGTAATCATCGGGCCAATACCAAGAACTTGGAGACTCAACATGATCTTCTGCAGGAGAAGCAGCTTATAGCTGACCCGTTTTCAATGCTTTGGTCCTGTTATGTCCTATTCCTCTTTTTTTTTCTTCTTTAAGTTGTCCTCTACTTTAATTAAACCCTTCTATTTTATTTTTATTTCTCTTCTTGGTGATGGTTCAGTAAAAACGAGATTGAACCATGGCTGTGATTCTGCTAGGTGTGTGAGTGTGTGGGGGAAGACTTGAAATCAATTGAACACTTCAGATTTCAGATCTTTATTTGCATTCTGAGATCTTGAAGTTGATCCATAAGCCTTTCAATATTAATGACCTAGAACTAAAATTATAGTAAAGACTTCTTTGTGGAGGAGGTAATACATCTTGGAAACAGGAAATAATACATTTTCAAGGAATTTCTGTTTTTCTGTGAATAGTTGCATTCATTAGATCAGATTTGCTCAATGTAGAAAGTTCATTCCTGAATACTGCATGTGTGCTAAGTTTAGTTAACTATAAAATACATTTGATCAAAGTATGGAAGAAGGCTATATTTTTTTTTTTTGCTGTTTTCCCCCAAGTACTATAAAATATGCTATCATGTTTATAGTATGTCAGAGTGATGTCATTTGGAGAACACTAAAAGTGTTTTCAGTATGTAAGTAAAAACAAAACAAAAGAACACAAAACAAACAAGAAAATAACTCAAAGCTTACTAAAAGCCTTAAAACCAGTTCCCCAAAAACAAAACATTATTAAACCTAGGTGGACTGTTACAGGTAGGGTAGGCCCTTCTGAAGACCAGGGCATACCTTATCTGTCACATAGTCGACTTACTCTCATTTCTCACTCAGTCCATCTCATGAAATAATTAAGTGGTTGGGTGAAAAAACCAATGCAGTGTGGGGTCAAGCTAATGAGTCAAGAAAACTGGCATTTTCTAGATATTTTGAGCATCAGACCTATAGTTTTTATTTCATTCAGTAGCTTAACATTTATTTATTCACTGGAGCAAAGAAAAACTGACTTTTTTTTTTGATTCTTTAAGAATTTGACCAGGAATGTTCATTTTACTCCCTCATTTATTCATTCATTCACTCAATATTTGCCTTCTATGTATCAGCATCTCTTCCAGGTACTGCAGGGATAAGGATAAACTATTCAGTGCCTCCTCTTTTAAAGGCCTGTTAATCATTTCAGCATTATACTCTTATCAAATGACTTGACCTTCTTCATCCTCATTGTGACTCTTATCTTCAATATTATTGATATAGTTTTACTGAAAGAGACAGTTGCATTTTTTTCTTATCTTATTAAATTGTGGATTCTGAGTGGATATAGGGAAAGAGTTATGCTCTATCATTTTTATGACCCCAGGTAAATGTTCAATAAAAATTTGTAGAATGAATGAATGAATGAATGAATGAACAGGGTATATTGCAGCAGAGTTATACTTGATTTGTGATCTGCAGCTTTCTGGTCTTCAATCTGAAATACTCAAAAACTTCAATGACATAATATTTCCAATCATCTTAAATACTATTTTATGCCAAACCTTGGTTTGGAGAAATTTAAAAGAAAAAGGTAGAAGAGGAACTTCACGATTTAAATATGGGCCAGAGATGCCTCTGCTTATAATGTAGGTATACTTGGGAATAAAAAAGACCCCAAATCAAGATGAGATCTATAGAACTTTCTATATCTATTACAATCAATATCTGTCATGCTGACTTTTAGAATATCTAGTACTTTGTTTAAATAATTCCTCAATTGATTATTGTGTATGCAATTTTTATCTGATTTGATCTACTGTTTACCCTAATTAACATGCATATCATACAGTTTGATTGTCTTAAATGATTCTTTATAGTATTTTTTTAGTACACACAAGATGTCATCATTATCCTACTGCCCTGCCACACCACACCTCTGGTCACAACACAGAAGCTTTTGAGTACCATAATATTCTTTTCTCTCTTTTTATACAGATACAGCCTGGCAGGCACAGTACTATATGTAGACTGGATTGAATTAAATCAGCGTTCTACTACTTTCCCTGTGTATAGGAAGTGATACTAACAAGAATCAGATTTTCCTGGACTCGTAACAGAGGAAACAACTTCTGGCACAGTAATTCTTTGAACTGGAACCATGAGGGCAAGTACTAACGTATTCTTCTATTTCATGCAATGCCTTATGCACAAAAGCAGATTTTTTGGCTGTTGAAATGGACTGAATCAGATTTGTGGTACTAAACTTTTTAGGGTATGTGAATATTTTAATTTATTTTGAAAGATTCTATGTTCACAATTCATCTGGTCGATCAGGAGTTTCAGTTTTGATTTCATGTAATTTATTTATGGAATGGATTTAA
The DNA here is from genome assembly GCA_028627145.1 of Eidolon dupreanum. Lineage (NCBI taxonomy): Eukaryota > Metazoa > Chordata > Mammalia > Chiroptera > Pteropodidae > Eidolon > Eidolon dupreanum. The sequence continues at coordinate 51,355,588 of CM053514.1, read as the reverse complement.
AACAGATGTTTAAGAAGATGTTTTATAAATATTTTCATCTGATCAGAAGAAGAAGCAAGACAATCAATAATCCATCAGTATTAATAATCCAACAATCCACTCTCGTATTGTTGAATTAGTATTTGTTAAGCTCCCACAGAATTTGAAGTGAAAAGCCTGGGATCCATGATCTGCTATTGATTAGCTGAGTGACCTGAAGCAATATAATTAACCTTTGTGAAACTCACCTTTCTCATCTGTAAAAATGGGGCTAATTATACTAACCTCATACAGTTGTTAAGGTTCAAAAACTATCATGGAAGTTAATGTGCTTTTCAAGCTGTATAGTTGTTAAAAGGATATAATACAATATTATTTTGTTTTCATTAGACTGTGAGTTTTTTTTAGGACAAGGAGCATGTGGTATTCATATTTGTAAAAATCTCTACACATAAGACTATTCCTGTTACATAGCAGGTACTCAATACGTGTTGAATAAATGCACAAATGAATAAATTAAGGATATTAGAGTTACAAAGATTATATGATTCTACTAGATTGTGAGTTTGCCTTCAGGAAACTCACAATCTAGTAGAAGACATGAGTATATGTACAATATACTATAACACAATTTAAAATCATAACTGCACAATCTCAGCAATGTTATATTAGCCACTATCTGGCAATATGCAAATACAAATTCAAGCTCACTCTAATACGTGCTATTTTTAAATTCTTATGAATTTTACCATATGAACAAAGAAAAAGAAAATCATAGTTTTTAGTATTGAAAGAGATATTTTAGGTAACATCTATTGTGTAGATGTTCTTTTAAAGAAGATAAGTGAATGACCCCCTTTCCTATTTCCTTATATTTGATGTAGGAACAGTGGTCTTCTAGAAAATCCATACCGACTGACCTTTGTGATTTCTCATGAGAAAGGAAAAATAAGTCTAATTTTTAACTCTAGAAAAAAAATCTTGAATTGATTGGGAAGTCAATTATAATAACTTATATCACAAGGATATTTCCTACTGGAAATGTTCTTGTTGACAAACCAGAGAAAGCTCTGCTTAGTAAAGTGCTTAAATAATTCTGGTTGTATGAATGAGTCAGATAACTTTATAAGGGCTTCTTTCCCCTGAAATTCCTTGAAGATGAAAAGCCTAGAATAATTAGGGGTTAGATACCTAGCCATCTGATGCAATTGCATCTGGAACATGTAATCACTTATTGGGTGGAAGATGGTGTTGAACACTAATTGGTCACAGCTGTTTTATTGGCAAAGGGAAGGAAATATGCATAGGTCAATGCAAAGTTCAAATCGGTCTCACCCACAATTCAGTGCCAGTTATTTGTGTGACTATAGTAAGGTTCCAAAGCAATAGACATAAGATTTAAGCTAGAAGGGCTTTGAGTATGGCCATTAATTCTATTAAGCAGAGGAATTCTAACAGTATCCAACAGCTACTGTCTTTATTTTTAGATGCATAATGTTACTTTGTATTTCTTAGAAGCACTTTATCTTTACATCAACATTCAGATACGGGAAATAATGATACCTTCATATTGCAGATAGAGAAATCAAAGCACAGAATAGTTAGGGTCTTATGAAGGTGACTTACTTACTGGCACTGCTGCAGAAATGAGAATGCTCTGGTCAACTGAGCACCATTCAACTGATTTTTTTTCACCAGAATGCTTCGTGATTACATATCTTGTACAAGCTTGCTGGTTCACGATGTTGGAAAGCGAATAAGAGTGAGGATAACATTGAATGGTGGGAAATGATAAATCCTGAAGTAATTTGTTGCAGCCTAAAAGAAAAGTATATAAAAATACAGTTTCAAACTAAAAAAGTGAAATTATAAATAATGCACACATTTAGTGCAGAAAGGAGATTCTCTTCCTTTCTTCCTGTCTTCATCTCTTTCTTATTGTTTGTACCCAAAAGAGAAGCAAAAGGGCAATAGAAGTATATGAGTACTAACAATTAAGATAGGAATCTGCAACATAACTAAAATAAGAATAAAATTGTATTTGGAGAGTTCTTTCCTGGTGTGTGTGTGTGTGTGTGTGTGTGTGTGTGTGTGTAAGAGAGACAGAGAGAGAGAGAGAGAGAGGGAGAGAATGAGAAAGAGAATGAGGCCCTTAGAGCACAATGTAGTAAGTGGGAAGCCTTTGCATTTTAGTCCCTTGGCCAGACCAGATTGAGACTTCCTTTTCCAATGAGAATTCTGGCCAAATCTGAAGACTTATGTGTCTACTTTCACTCTTTCTCATGTCCTAAGATGCTTGTGGAAATTAATTTTTTTGTGCAACATGTATTGGGAGACCTATTAAGATCAAAAAGAGTGCAAGGAAACCATTCAAGAGTTATACATGCCAGTAGAGACTGGGTTCAACATTGTTAGGGAAACTGTGATAATCAAATGTGTAGTTTTATTTAAAGAACACATGACAACCTAGGAATGTGATGAGTTTTCTTTTTAAAAAGAAAGAATGAAAAAGGAAGCCAGATAAACATGTTGCTTTATGCTTTTCTACCTTCGGATGCTTTTCTCCAGCCATTATAATTATTTTTAAATATAAACAAAAAATCTCATTAAAAGACTCTATAATTTGAAGCTATTTTTCTTTCCCTAAAGATGCTCCATTCTAAACTGGAAACAAAGCCAGAAAACTAAAATTTATGTTGCACTCTTCAGCAACCCCGCCCCCCCACATACACACACACACATCACTACCAATTCTCTTTTAACTGGCTGCCAGCCACCAGCCCAAATTTGAAGAGATTCATGAACCACACTTCCTCAAAATTATGATGTCCTGTCTTGTGAGATGTTCAGACTTTTGTAAGAATGGAAGATAAATCCTTTTCATCATTAAATGATACATATTAATATGAGAACATAAGAACTATGAATAACCTGTCTTGCAAATAGGCTTTAAACTTTTATCATTCTGAGGAGAAATTGAAGAGGGTTTTACCAAAAACAATAGGCAGAATTAAAAATGAGTAAGAAAACTAGGGGCTGACACTGAAAATAAAATTAGTCTCACAAAATACTTCTTTCCTACATTTGGATGATACAAATAAACAATAACAAAAACTAAAGTTCTGTTGTGGTTATTTTTTTTTTAAAGATGTATATAACAATTGTTATTGTAGAAGAAAATTTCAGAAATTGTTACTATAAGCAACTGGTTTCTTTAGCTATAATACTTTTCTTAGAAACTGTAAGCATATTTCAGTACTGAGTTAATGTTATACCTTTGGATTATCAACTTCTCTAATTTTCTTCTCTATGCTTGGAGCACTGTCTTAAATTATGTAGCTCTGGGTCACAGCATTTCTGTGAACTAAAGCATGTGTCATAATTTAAATTACAAGTTGTGTTACTACTTAGTTGGTAAATACAGTGAGTAGACTCAGGTTTCTCTGGAATTTAGCACTAGATACCTAACCAGAAAACATATCCTGATTTTTATATTTATCGTCAATGTTTTTAAAGGAGAAAATTTTAATAAGTAGTTAAAATTAGTTACAGATCATAAAGTGAATTGTAATTGTTTGGAGAACAGAGAAGAAAAATCTTAAAATTAAGGAACATTAGTTGAATGAGATACTCTACAATCCAGAGGCAATTATTTTCTTTAAATAACCTGTACTTGGTGCCACCTTACTCTGCATATTACCAACCTTTGATATTTTTCTTAAAAAAAATTTTGAGTTAATATTTTAATATTTTATTATTGAATGTTACAATTTGTGAAAAACTGGAAAATCCCCCCAAATGTCTGCCTCACCTTCCATACATGAAAAATTGCTTTGATATTTTTATATGTCAAAAAAATTACCTACAATTAAAGGATTGATTCAAGAAACTAATGAGGCAATAGCTTCTAGGTATGAAGTGACTCCAAATTCTGGTAGCCCTCTTTTACAAATCTTTTTGTCTTTCTTTTCAGATACCTATAACTAGTTTTCCAAAATCTAATGTCTAAGAAGTTAAGTCTCCCTCAAGCCCTTAATCGGCTTTGCTCTGAAAAGTATTATTTGCTGAACAAAATGCATGTACTAAGCACTAAAGGGAAATTTAGTTTGTCATTTTGTGGACCCTTCCTTAAACAGCATATGCAAATTCTCTTTTTTGAGATGAAGCATAAACAATAAAATTCCTTGCCGAGGCACTTGCATTTTCTTCCACTAGAGGTCTCTCTCGTAACAGCTTTCCTTTTGTTGGGATAATTAATTATTTTACTCAAAGGAACAATTCTACTTTTTAGATTGGAATACTGCACTTAACATGTTATGCTAGAGAAAGATATAATACCTCCTTAGCTTGTTCTCCTGTTTGATGAGTAGATATTAAGTTGACTGAGTGGATCATCTTGAATATTTTATTACATTTTAGTAAAGAAGTTTGAACTTTCACCTACACTTTCCAAAGTCTCCAAATTTGACCATTTAGAACGATATGCTTCCATAAATATGTCTTATCAGTAAGCGCTAAGTGGTCAGGCTTCAAATCCTCTGAGAAGATCCAAAATCTAATTCCAACTTAGATTACATAATTGCAAACCTGAACCATTTACCCTCATCTTTTCCACTTTTGTAAGAAAGGGGAGCATATTTTCTCAGTTGTGTAAGGGTTAGTTATTGTGGTTTCCTTGTATATTCCTTTTATAAAAAATAAACTATTAACTTCAAACAAAACAATACAATGTCATGAAGTTTTCTTTTTTAATATATGTTTTCTGGGGGAAGCACTAATTAGAAACTTTGTTTTTACACAAAAAATAAAAGTAAAAAATCTCCTGGTATTAACTCATGTGAAAAGACCAATAAGTTTCAATAATGTTAAAACAGAAAGAAACCAAAATGAAAACAAGCACTGAATACTCTCAGAGAATAATACAAAATTGGATTCAACAAAATAGTATAGGCTGAAACACACTGACATCAGTCACAAAGCCATTTAAATAGTTAGAAAACCCAAAGAATGTTCAAATTTCTGAGGATAGAAGTGGAAAGACAGCGCTGTGCTTTTGACATAAGAAATTCAAAGGAAAGATGTGAAATGTAAAGAAGCAAAGGAGCACCTAGCAAATCAATTTTGGTGTTAAACTGAAGGTAGAGTATGTCTGCATGAACAGATATAGTGGCTAAGCACAGAGTAATACTGTATAATGAAAAAGGGCTGAAAAATGTACCATCACCTGGCCAGGAGACCAAAGAGCTGTCAGACAACAGTTTTGAGAATCAGAAACTATACTATAATGGAAGCAGAGAATGGATAATACATTATTTACATTATTGAAATTTTATTCTGTTACCCAGAGTTTACCCAATGCCTCATCCTCCAACTGTAATTTATTAAGCAGTTAAATATATGTTTTCTTTCAAAACCAACTCAGACCTATCAGTATATCTAGTGATTGAAGCTAAATCTACACATGTGCTGTTTCAACTACTTTAAATGAATTACTGGTCAATTAACAACAACAGCAACAAAAACCAATGAAATAAATATGAGATTGACTGACTGGCACATTTTTAAACTGGAGTAACTAGGTTAAACAGATTTTCTACAAAGTCTCAATCTCTGTGTTGTTGACAGTCCTGTCCTCTCCAATAAAAGCACATGCAGGGGATTTGTTTGGCTCTTCAGACGGCTGAAATAATAACACAGGCATGACAGATTTGTGAATTTAGTTAAGAAAGAAGTTTAGAGACTTTTTTTTTATTTTGCAGTTGAAGAGACTGTTCAAAGAGGTTAAAAGAGTACTGTAGGACCCCTAAATGACTGGATTATTCTGGTAGTTGAGAGAAAGGCCCAATTGTTTAAAAACAAGCAAACAAATGGCAGCTTGGTATTATCATTAAAAAAGTACAATTTTGAGAATTTGACAGTAAAATAAATTGTTATTAATACACAGAAGCTAAAAATTTCTAAAGAGAAATGAAAAGTGAAGAAACAAAGCTGGCTTTTTCCTTGGAAAGAATATGAGATTGCATCTTTATTCTGCATATCTACACAAGCAAAATAGTTGATAAAATTTCTGTGTGTTTATCAAATCACTTTTATTCAGATAAATTGTTAACATTCTGATGTTGAACATATTATGGAGGAAAAAAGTATTAAAAGCAATTTCCGAACTTTAAAAAGTCATACAAGGTAAAAATAATATGTTTATTCTATTAGTTACCAGAAAATTATAAAGAGATACAATTGATTTGAGTCAGATTGGTTCAAACATCTATGCAATCTTAATAATTAAGATTTACTTTTAATATTTTGGAATGAGGAAAAATAATCTCGAACCCTCAAAATTTCATTGTTCTCATTTCCTTCCTACTTTTCATTATTTCTCTATCTTTTAATCTTTTGTAAAAAATCTCTGTCCTTCATTCTCTTGTGACATTTTAGAAAGTTATTTGTCTAACTTTTGTTCCCACTTCCGTTTTAAATCCTGGATGAGTTTCATGAGGTCAATGAAAGCCATTTGGAATACAGTGTAAATTCTTCTTAGTGATTTTTAAAGGATGTGATTCTTAATTCATATGTATATATAGATTTTTTTCTTTTTTTGTTCACCATGAAAATAGAACTATTCAGGTATTCAGGTTGTAGTAATCCCTGATCAGAGATAAAAATGCCAAGAAGATATGGATCAACAATGGGTTCTCCCTCCACTGAGAAAATTGGGTTTATTGCTTAAGCAATAACCTGAACCTTTTTGTGTGGCCAGTCAAGTTATAGGTGCAATTTAGGAGACAAAACTAGAAATAAGTTTGTGTGTGTGTGTGTGTGTGTGTGAAATTTGCATTTTTTCTTCCTCTGATCATTAAGCTCTTTAACAAGTGTTTTCCTTGAAGTGATTTATAACTGGTTAAGATTAAGCAGTTGTTTTCTTGCCTGTGCCATGACTGTTCACTAATTAATTCATGCAGAAGTTTGTGCATGGACGAGCAACAGGCATTTGGATTTACCTCCGACTTGGGTGAACTTAAGAGAAGAACTTGGCTTTTCTTTCTTCAAAGGACTTTTTCTTAATGGGGAAAAATTATTTTTCTGAAGCAAATGTTCAAACTATCTTGTTAACAATCCTTTCAGTTTGGCAGATAACTAAAATGGCATAGGAAATATACAATGGAATATTATTGGCTTTAGTTTACTTTTAAAAAGAACTACTTTATTTTCATAGGACTTTGACATATTTATGTGATTTTTTTTTCCTTTAAAGTACAAGTGAGTAGTTAAAAAAAAACTTTGTCAGTAGCCATCTGATACATCATTTCAATTGCTTTGTTTACAACAAAACTTTGACATAAATAAATATGAATATGGAACCCACACAAATGCCTTGAGCAGTCAGCTTAGTGAATCATACATCAGCTGTCATCGTGAGTTGAAACATGTCTACATATTGAGTAGCATGTTTTGTGTGCCTAATCAGAACAGTATGTAGTCTGTGAGTGCATATGAGAATTTGCCAACCAAGAATTATTTACCAGTTGTTTTTTGTATTCTGGAAAGTTTCATAAATGAAAAAAGATATCTGAAAAAAAAAAGGAAAGTAACATGTTGGTTCAAATAAACAAATAATTTAAAAATTGAATAAAAAACTGTGGGATTGTATTTAATAGATTTTATCAAAGTCAGTTTTATAGCTCAACTCTGATTTTAAAAAGTTGTCATTAAAATTGCTTGTTCATATTGTTTAAACTGATCCTCTACTCCTGATTCTTTGTGGATCTGGCATCAGAAAATCTTTTTGGTTGGTCTTCTCTTTCTAATTCTCAACTCAAAATACCAAAATATCTGATTGGTTGATGGCTTTACCCATGTAAGGAAGTATAACTGTGGTTGTGTGTTCCTTGTATGCTGAGATAAACCATGTTTATTAAAGGTAAACCAACACGTGCAATGTACAGAAGGGCATAGATGTTTCTGAAGAAGAAGAAAGGAGATGGTCAAGTCAAGAAAGAGCTTGAAGTGACCAAAATATATTATCAAGAACTTCAGTACTCTTTCAACTTCAAACCCCAAGCATTCCTAGGCTTTCTTTCCCTCTTTACTTACCCTACCCAGATCACTCTTTCTACCCTGTTCTCAAAGAATTTTAATGAATATTAAATTGTTAAATAAAATGGCACAAAGATGTATCATTGACACTTTAGAAAACTTTTACGTACCTCATGTCCCTAAATTCATATCACACATTATTTTTACTCATATATTATCCAGATTTGCTCTAACTTTGCATACATTTGTGGGTGGGGTTTTTCTTCAAATAAATCCAGTATAAAAAGCTAAATCTTTATTTAAGTAATTTAATACTGTGTTTCCTAACCAATAGTAATGATAACTAATATGGTATTTTTAAAATGAAACTTTGAAAGAAACGGCTAATTACTAATAAGTAAGAATTTAATATTAGAGTTCAAATCACTTTTTTTTCTATTAATATCTAAAGGTACTTGATATACTTAGGTACCAAAATATTGTAGTATATTTTGAGTGTTTTTACTTCTTAGAAGATTTTCACTTGTGATAGATTTTTACTGAGTCAGTATTATCTTATCTTTCATCTCTTGTTATAAACTGTGCACACAGTAGACACAATTAGATAGAAGAGGCAGGGATGAGGGTATTTTGTGGTAAAATAAATTATTGGTTATTAATTACATGTACATGAGGTTTTCTTTTTAGCATTACAGATATCTAAAAGTGGTTTTTTTTTTAAGGCTTGCTATTTTATAAGTTCCGCACTAATTGTCATCACCTAAAAAAAATGATAAAATAGGTCTATGCAAACGTCTTTAAATTTACTTTGGCTATTTGCTCTTCCTTAACTTCTGATATTCCAATTTGTTAAAAGCTAATATATTTTCTTAAATAAATTAATGCTACAAAATCACTATAAAATCATCATTAGAACTTAGCTTGAAAACATGACATTGATAAAACTTAATAAGAAACGTTAGTTCTTTTTTTTGTCCACAAGAACATGAAACTCCAAAGATTTTTTAATGTAACTTTTAAAGAAAGCTGAAAATTTGTACTTGTAGGGAAAAAGCAGAAATAGATTTCTTCCCTGCCCAGTAGGAAATTAATTCATAGAAGTGTGGGAAGCAATATTGGATAGCAATACTCTTTGTAGGAAATTGCTATCTAAGAGACTGCTATATCTATATGATATTTGATGGTATTATTAAAAAAAATCCAGATAATTAGAAATTTCACGATGTTAGTCATTGTGTAGAAAACATTCTGGATTTAAGAATAATTTTGATTTGCTTTTGTTTTATCTAAATGTATACTTTTATGTATATATTGACAATAACATTTCAGCCTGTTATAGTAAAAACAGATAAATGTGCCCAAACAGTTCCTTATTTTTTGGCATTAAAAATAATGGATTTAAATTTTTGTAATAAAAAAGACAACATTTAAAAATACAAATGTAGAGTTATAGATATATATTTTTATAATGCAATATATTTTTTCAATAGGAAAGCTACTATGTCAGTTATTTTCAAGTATTCTTAATAATCCACAGCTTTGCTTATTATAATAGGTGCTGATCTTAGTAAACATAGAGAAAAGCTTATTTTGAAAATAAACATTCATTTTCTAGAAAGTATGTGAGGATATCTAGGAATCTTGGAATTTGGTGACATATTTAAAGATGTAAGAAACTTAAAAAGATGTTAATGTGTCAAATAAAATGAAATTACTAAATATGTACTCATTGAAATAAATAAGAGTACATGAAAAGTGAATATTATAAGATTAATTATTCCACACAGAGATGGGCATATTTCTTATCACCATCTGTTCCACAAGTTTTTATCAGTGGTCACTGAGATTGTGAATTAGACCTACTTAATCTTTCTCGACATGTTAAAACTCTGAGACTTTTCAAATAGTCAGATTCGGTACTATGATAATAAGAGAATTATTTCATAGGAAATTATTATATAGAGAAAAAATTCCTCATACAGAAAAGTAAATTGCTATATAGGGTAAGCAACACATTTTCTGGTACTGTGTTTTAATATGCCTTTAAGTATGGAAGTATGACAGTGTTTCTTTGCACTGTGGGAGTGCAGAAGGCCATGGCATGTTACTTCTGACTGTAAGGACTCATCTAGAGAAAAGAGAGAAGCTTTAATCTCTACAGGAGCAGTTAGGTAAATCTTACAAAGCAACACTGGCCATGGCTCTAAATATGTAGCACCAGTGTTGGGAGCCTTGGCTGGATTGCTGTGCATGCAGCAGCCTAAGACTGTAGAATTTTAGAGAATTAGAATAGTGTGGAAGAGGTAGGAACCCTTTAGAAGAAACCCATTGGCAGAGTGATCCTCTATAAGATTGAAATATTTTTTGTTGTTCACTGTCACTTATATACATGTAATTTACGTGTTGAAAAATTTCAGTGTCCTACTATACCAAATATTTCTCATTGTTCACTGAAGTAGAATAGTTATCAGTAAGGTAAACATATCAAAGCTGATGATGTCTTTTGTGGTAAGAATTTACCACAGTAATTTTAATTTTGAAAGTGTCTACTGAACTTCTCAGTGATAACTACAAAATCACTAATAATTCTGATGGCTGACAAAATATATACAGAGAGCAAGTAAGCAGGTGAAATTTTATTTGAAAATATACTCTATATGAATGTTCACTTTTGAACCAGATATTTTGGTCCTAGATGTATTTTGTGAGCTATAAACTTAATTTATCATGTGTTAGTATTATGCAATATTTAGCCTTGGTGTCTTTTTAGCTGCAATAAAACTTATTTTCATCTTATATTTGAAATGTAACTTACATTTTTAAAAAGACTTTCAGATAAACAATGGTTCTCAATATAATTCTGGTCATATGTATATATAATGAGTTCCATTTTATAAATATGAAAATCAGGGCTCAAAGAGATGAAATAACTTTGCCAAGGCCAAATTGCTACTAAAAAAAAAAAAATAGAACGAGGATTAGACATTTGGATATCTTGGACCAGTGTTTCTTTCTGTTGCCAATACTGCTTCTTACATTAGAAGGTATATTTGAGTTGCTTATGTTAGCTTTCATTTAAATATACATATATTTAAAATTAAGTCATTAAAAGTAATTGAACTTGTACTTTTAGGGAAAGAGGGGATAATGAAATGGGCCAGTTCCAACTAAAAGAGCCAGTAGGCACTCTATCAGGAATGCCAGAAAGAATTTGTAAAATTTGTAACAGGAAAAACATCACTAGATTCAGATACTATCTATATACTGCTAGTCCTGAATTCACTCATAGGAAACAAAAACTGAAGAAAAATAAAAGATACTTGCCTAACTGCTTATAAAAGAGTCTATCACACTGAAGCAATAAACATTTGATCCCTTCATAGAGATGCTGTTCAAAGTTTGTAAAATACACATTAGTTAATAATAATGCAACCATGTAGTTGCTTTAATGCTTATTTAGAAATATTCATTAAAAAGCTTGAAATTTCAAAAATGACTTGATGAAAACCTCAAAGTATTCTTCAGAAGTTTAAATGAATGCTAAAAATTAAAGAATGCTGAAACTTAAAAATACATAAACATGCCCTAACAGTGATTAGTTTTCAACGTTGTTTTTAGAGATTTCTAGTTTCTACTATACTATTTGCCATGTCTAAAAAAAAAAAAAGTGTGGTGAGGTTTTGGTTTCCATGGTGACACAACTCTTTTCATACATATTTATCATTGAAATGCCAGAAACCCACCCCTTTCTATCAAAGAATGTTACTTTAGCACTTAATAATTGAAGTCAAAGCTGATTTATTTTTTATGTCAGAGTGTTTTAAACAGATCCCTCTATCACTAAAAACTGAGGCAGCGTTACAGTCATTTTCTCATAAGCAGTTTATTTCATACATGACTTCTGAAAAATACTTCTGATTTTTAAAAACTGGAGAAGACTTTGCTTTCTTTTTTCTTCAGCACCACGGGGATTCCCAGCTAAGCTTTCAAAATGTTGCAGAACATTCATTGTGTAAAGCACACAACCTTCAATTTCATTAATACAGTGTTCAAAAAGAGAACATGTACATCTTGCCTTTGCCAATAATCAGGGAGCAATGAAGTTATTACTTATTACTAAATTAATATTTTGAAAAGTAAAATTCTTCACTTTCACTCCATTTACTCTCTTTTTAAAGTTGCCTAATTTTCTTTGATGTCTGAAGAGAGATTTTGGTTTTTCATCTACCAATATCTTTTCCCTTAAAAATAAAGCCTATAATTGGGCATATACTTATGTCAACTTAAATAGTTCTGCCATTGTTATTATACCATATGTAGCCTCTAATTAATAGTGTTTTCATTTTGAGGTCTAAGTATCATGGTTAGCTTATTAATTAAGTAATATTGCATATTAAAACCACCAAAAAAATGAAACAATATAATTGAGGCATTTAATTATTATTAACTTGCTTTTATTGAAATACAACTACAGTGATATATTTAAAAAATGAATGAAAATACATCTAGTTTAAAAAGTTCATCCACAAATAAGGCCTATTTAAAAGCCCTGGGAGTACATCAAAACAATACAGATAAAAACTCATTGGGAAAAAAATAAATTGGACCTAGAGAGGTTGGACTACTTCCATTCTCTTTTAAGGCCTGATATTCAGTTGCTATTTATCTTCCTAGGATGAGAAGAGAGTGAGTCTCAAATTGTGCCACAATGAAGTGGTCAGTTTCTTTGGCATCATTTTAAGCATTTATCAGTGGAAATGCCCGCTCAACTGTCACAATAATTTAACATGTTTGATTTTTGCTTAATATAAATAAGCCTTTATGGCTAAAAATTCAAGAATGAGAAGGGAAATTTTTCAAGATTCTTTTTATATGAGAGGCTGCCTTATCCCAATTTAAATTGTTCTCTCATTCTCATGTTTTTTGGAGAATGTTTTCTTCTTGATATGCCAAAATTTTCTTTGAAGAAAGTAAATTATTTGAAGGGGATGATTATAAATGGTGAAATTTTTGTGGTGTCCTGTGAACACTCCACTATGTCTCAGAGACATCACAGCTTTCACTAGTGTTGCTGAAGTTAAGTGAGTAGAATGGGATATTCATTAAAAAAAATTAAAGGCATTAAAATATTACCACCTTAGAATCCTTATCTTATAGCACACCTATGTAACTCAAAATAGCAAATAGTCATTGAAGTAACCAGTTTCAGAGCAGGGCACCTGGAAGAGGTAGTATGCAGTTTGAGCAGGTAGCAAGTCTGTGTTGCTGAGAGCTAAGGCAGAGCTATGGCAGATGGGAGTGGAAGCTGGTGAGTTTGAGGTTCCATTGCACTTATCAGAGACCTTGACGCAGCATTTACTTAGCAGACCAGGAGCAGGACAAAAGCCTCTCTCAGCCAAGTAAACAATGAAGGACTAGAGATAATTCCATGGTATTCGCAGTCTGCTCAGCAGTGCATGTGTTGGGTGGGATTGCATGGGATTTATACTTTCTTTGTTTATGTATGTGCTTTTTAAGTATCTGAAGCGAGCATTTATTACTATTGTAATAAGAAGATCTGATTCCAAAGTCTATATGTTTTGAAACAGTATCTTTATTACACTAACTAGAGAAAGGATGAATAAGCCAGTTAGTTAACTGGTTATTTTTTTAGCATCTGAACGGGATTCTTACTCCCTTTCATTCACTTTCTCTAATACATAGAAACCATTTTCACTAGAGAAATATCTAAAAGTAAGCTGTTATAAGTACTTTGTATATGATGACAAACAACTGATTTAAATTTATTCATTGAGTCAAAAAATGAATAAAATATGTGTATAAATATTATTGTTCAACATGGAGCTAAAATAATACAGAAATTAAAAAATACATTAAAGTATAAATAAAGATGATGAAAAGAACTTGAAATTGATGCAAATCAGAAATAATTGGCATATTTTCTTCTAAATTTTCTTATTTATAAGTACAAACTGGTGTGTATTCCATATATTGTAATAATTTCTCATTTAATAATATATTAAGGGGCTGTTTCCATAGTGTAGTGGTTAGCATGTCTGCTTTACATGCAGAAGGTCCTGGGTTCATGCCCCAGGTGGAGCCATGGACCATACCCCAGGTACGCCAGGCCCTGGGCCCCAGGGTTTCCAGGGCCCCGGGGGCACTGCAAGCGTGTGGGAGGAGACACCCCCATCTTCAGTGATCTAGTTCTTAAGGGGAGATGGCAACATCCATAGGTCAGGGGTGGAAGTGTGTGTGGGGGAATTAAACATAGAAAAAAATAATAAAAAATAATATATTAGGTCCACACACACAAAAAGAGCACCAATAAAGGTTAATATTTAAGTAATTAAAAAAAACTCTTATTTCTTCTTTTTATGATTTGAAAATACATAAAACAATACTTACATATTTATATAATTTTATTAGTGAACCTAAAATATAGAAATTCAATATATTTTACAATAATAGTGCAAAAATTATTTGTAGGAATAAAGTTGTAATGGAATGAGAAAATAATACCAAATGATAACTCGAATATGCAGGAACAAATGTAGAGAACCAGAAAGCTAATATACCAAACTCTATAAGTATATACTTGTGCTCCTTTCTTTTTTTAATAGACAAAAATTTACGTAAAGTAATAAATATCACAATGTTTGTTGTGTTTGCAATATGTATAAATTTAAAATGTATAGCAATAATAACATAAAAAAGAGAGGGAATAGAACAATAGAAAAGTAATATTTCTACATTGCACTGGAATAAAGTTAGTGTAAATATGAAGAAGATTCTAAGAGTATGTTTGAAACCCTAGAGGAGCCACTAGTAACTAAAAACATATAGTTTAAAAAATTCCTAAAGAAATTAAAATATTACACAGAAAAATATTCAATTAACACAAAAGAAGATTAAAAAGGATAAATAAAGAAACAAGACGAGACAGAAAGAAAATCAATTAAAAACATGCCAGAAATAAAATAAATCATATCAATAGTACCATTAACATTAAATGGATTAAACAATACAATCAAAAGGCAGAGGTTATCTGATTATATTTTTAAAAAATGAGATTCAATGATACGTTGTCTACAGAGGACGCATTTTACATTAAAAAATACAGTGTAAAATGATAACATGTAGACGACAACCTTAATAGATTTGGAGTGGCTACCCTAATATCAGACAAAATAGTCTTAAAAAAAGTTGTTACTCGACATAAAGAGGGAGATTTAAAAATAAAAAAGGTCTCAATTTATCAAGAAGCTGCAAAAATTACAGACAAATATGTATCTGGCATGCCCCAAAATACATGAAGCAAAGATTGAAAGGAAAAATAGACAACTAAACAGTAATAATTGGATATTTCAAATCCCCACTTTTAATTACAAAGAGAACAAATAGAAGATTAACAAGAATATAGAATACAAGAAGAATATTATCAGCCAACTAGACCTAACAGACATCTGTCAAACATTCCACTCAAGCACAGTAAAATACACG
This sequence comes from Eidolon dupreanum, assembly GCA_028627145.1. Lineage (NCBI taxonomy): Eukaryota > Metazoa > Chordata > Mammalia > Chiroptera > Pteropodidae > Eidolon > Eidolon dupreanum. The sequence goes on along the minus strand of CM053514.1, from coordinate 51,340,072 downwards.
TTCTTCTCAAGTGTATATGGGGTATTACTTAGAATAGACCATATATTAGGCCATATACAAGCCTTAATCAGTTTAAAAAGATTAAAATAATAAAAGGTATGTTCTCATAACACAGAAAGATTAAACTAGAAATCAATAACACAAGAAAAATTGAGAATTTTATAAATATGTGGAAATTAAACAACATACTCCTAAATCATTGGTGAGTCAAAGAAGAAATCACAAGGGAAAATAGCAAACATTTTGAGCTAAATGAAATGAAAGCACATCATACCAAAACATATGGAATGCAGATAAAGGCATGCTTAGAAGGAAATTTAAAACTATAAAAATGTATAGTTAAGAAGAAAGATCCCAAATCAAATATCTTACCTTCTACCTTAAGAAAAAAGAACAAAACAGAAAGAGAACAAAGTAAACTTGAAGCAATAACTTTAGAGCAAAAATAAGTGAAATGTACAATAAAAAAACAATAAACCAAGCGTTGGTTCTTTAAAAAGATTAACAAAATGGCAAATCTTCTGCTAGACTGACCAAGAATGTTAGAAGACATGAATTATTAACATTAGAAGTGAAAGAGACATAAGTCATCATTATTATCTTTACAGAAATAAAAAAAATTTTTTAAAGAAATACAGTAAAAAAGAGTGTGGTCCTACAAATGAGTCATATTAGATAAAATGGATATAGTTCTAGAAAGACACACACACTACCAAAACTGACTCAAAAAAAAAAAAATAGGAAAATCAAAATTACTTAAAATAAGTAATTGGTATTGAATTGGTAATTTTGAAAGTTCTCACAAAGAAAACCCACATCCAGAGGGCTTTTTTTTTTAAAATTAACTATTTAAAGAGTTAATACCAATCATTCTTCAATTCTTCTAAAAAATGAAATAGAAGGGACTTTCCAAATCATTCTATGAAGACCATATTACTCTGATACCAAAATAGTACAAGGACATCACAAGAAAATAAAAGTACAGAACAACATATCATATTAATATAGATTTTTTAAAAAAACAACATAGTAGTATATTGAATCAGCAATCTATAAAACAACATAGTAGTAGATTGAATCAGCAATCTATAAAAAGAAATTATATACCATGATTACATAGGATTTATATCATGAATGCACAATTGGTCTAACATCTGGAAATCAATTCATGTAATGCACCATATTAATAGAACAAAGAGAAGAAACACATGATCATCTCAGTAGATGTAAAATAAAGGCTTTGACAAACTCCCAATACCCTTTCATGATAAAAACACTCAGCAAACTAGAAATTGGAGGAATCTTCCTAAATCTGATAAAAACCATCTACAAAAAACCCACAGGTAGAGGTGAAAGACTGAGTACTGGCTGCTTTCACTACTGCTATATAAAGTGGTGCTGATGGTTTTACCTCAGAAAATTTGGCAAGAAAAAGAAAAAAAGGCATTGAGATTGGAAAGGAAGGAGTCACACTATTCCTATTTACAGATGACATGATTATATATATTAAAAATCCTAAGGAATCCACAAGAAAACTATTAAAACTAATGACAGATTGTGCAAGTTTGTGAAATGTAAAATCAATATATACAATCAGTTATATTTATAAAAGCTTGTGATGAACAATCCAAAAATGAAATTAAGAAAACAATTACATTTATAGTAGGAGCAAAAAGAACACAATATTTAGAAATAAATTTAACATAATAGCATAACACATACAGTGAAACTTACAAAATATTGTTGGAAGAAATTAAAGATCTAAATAATGGAAATACAGCCTATGTTTATGGAACCAAAGATTTAAAATTGTTAAGATGGCAAATAGCTCCCCAAATATATCTAAAATTTCAATACAGTCCTTATTAAAATCTTATGTGACTTTTTTTTTCTTGGTGGAAATTTAGAAGCCAATCTTAAAATTCATATAGAAATGAAAGGGACCTAGAAAAAACAAGATTCTGGAAAGAGAAAAAAATTAGATTTACACTTCCCCTTTTCAAAAATTACTACAAAGCTATAATAATCAAAATAATATGAAACTAGTTCAAGATTGACAAATAGATCAATGAAATAAAATTGAAAGTCCAGAAATAAACTATGACATTTATGGTCAATTGATATTTTACAAAGGTGTCAAGACAATAAAAAGAAGGAAAGAATAGTCTTTGCAACAAATAGTGCTGATACAACTAGATATCCACATGCAAAAGAATTTAATGTAATCTATTCTTCACAGCATACACAAAATTTTTTAATAGATCATAGACCTAAGTGTAAGAGCTAAAATTATAAAACTTACAAAAAAATGTAGGAGTAAATCTTTTTGACCTTAAGTTAGACACTGATTTCTTAAATGTGACATCTAAAGCATAAATGACAAATGAATAAATAGTATCTCATTAAAATAAAAACCATTTGTGCTGCAAATGATACCAACAAAAAAATGAGAAGGCAACCCACAGAATGAGAGAATATATCTGCAAATCATGTATCTCATAAAACTTGTATCCAGAAATGTATAAAAACTGTTTACAACTTACATTTTTTAGAATAATTTATACAGTTCTGAAACTTGTTGTTAATCCTCTGAAAATTACAGAAAATTCAGCCATATAATTTTATGTCAACATTTCTAGAGGTTTTAATTTTTTTCTTTTTAGAGCTATTTATTGATTCAGGTATTTTTATGTTGATTTTTGAGCTTTCTTCTCTTTAAAATTGTTAATTTAGAAATTTTCACAATTGTTAGAATAGAATTATACTTTGCATTATCCTAGGTTTTTATTTTTCCAATGTCTAGATATGTGGCTTAAATATTTCTGCTCTTCTATTGTGTCATCTTTTTCTTTTATAACAATAAACATATTTTATTGTATATGTATTATTTTTAGAGCCAACTTGTGAATATCATTTCTACTGTTTTTTGTTATTTGTGAACTTTTCATTTTTGCTTTTATACTCTTTAACTCAATTCTTCTATTTTCTTTAGCTTCATTTAACCTCTGGAAAACAAATGTTTATTTTATTTTTCTTGCTAAATAATTAATGCTTTTAAAGTGATAAATTTGCTTCTACTCATATTATTGGCCACATATGTTTTAGTTCACAGTGTTTTTATTTTTTGTGAATATTACATAATTGAAGTTTTAATTCTCTCTCTGTACTGGTTATTTATGAACTTTTCTCCCTTTTCATGTCAAAGTTGTTAGTTTTTAATTTATTTTAGTGTGGTCTAATAATGGATGTTTTCTGGAACATGTTGAACCAAATTCTATATCCTATTATATAATTCTGTAACAAATATTCTATGCACACATAAAAACCAAATTGGTTAAAATTAAATTCTAATTTCATATGATTTATTTTTATTTTGGTAAGCCTTTACAACTTTAATTTCCATTTTTTAACCAGGGTTTTAATGCTCCCTACCACATCCTTTAATATTATACCGACCATACTTTTCATTTATTTGCTTTGATTCATCTTGGTTGATTACCATTGACTTTCAACTAATTGATATCAGGAAGGTTTTGTGTGTGCCATACTTTCTGAGTTCTTAAATATCACAAGCACCTTTTATTGAATTCACACAATTTGGCTAGGTTTATAATTCTTAGCTCTAAATTTTTTTCCTCAAAGTTTTGTACACATTATTTCTTCATGCATTATCACTGCATGTTATATGAAGAACAAAAGAACTTTTTGTCTTCTCATAAAAACTAGCATTTATTTCTTTGGGGATATTTGGGGGATTATTTTTGTTTGAGCTTGAATGTTTGCATAATGTTTATTTATCTTTAAATTCAAACACGTTATTAGGAAATTTTACCTGAACCTCTGGAGAAGACCTTTTGTTTTATACACCCAGTACTGTAGTTTTCTAAATTGTTTGCTTTTTTTTTGTTTGCTTACCACCACCGCAGTTATAATAATTACTGCCTCTTTTTAGCTCTGATGTCTCTTTATGTAACCTCTAATATTCACTTATTTACTGTGTCCTGACATGTGTATCTACTACATTGTTTTGTTGTTTTAATGTCTTGCTCCTTTTCCTGTTTTCAGGAGGTTTTCTCAAGTTGGTCTCTCACATCCCAATTCAGTTCTCTTCAGTGTCTGTTCTAATCTTCACTACATTTAATGACAATTTACATAATTAAATTTCACTTTTTACCCTGTAATCCTAATTTCCTCTACAGGTCTTTTTTCAGACTGTTCTTATAACTCCTTATTTCTCATCTCAATATCCCTGGTCAAGCCTTTTGTATATTTAGGCTGCTGATATAGAAAACAAAATTCACTCTACCTAGCTTAAGTTGAAATAAAGGTATTATAAGCTGCATGGCTTACAGAATTGCCAGAATATCTGAAGAAGCAAATTGTGAGTTGAGACTTCAGGAATGAGTCCTATAGCCATACTGCGAAACATGGTCACAATGAGCAATGACACTTCTTCTTTGATCAGAAAGCCATCTTCTAAGGTAAAACAAGGCTGCTGTAGGCCCCAGAACCATTCTGCCACTTTAATAATCCAGAAACCACTGTGGTCCATTAATAAGGTACTGCCATCAGGAAATCACCTTGTTACCAACTCTAAACCAAATACTATGTTTATTGCAGTCTCTACAACAGAACATATGCCATACATCCTGCCTTGACAGCCATGAATATAGTGATCACACACTGAGATCTCTGCTAATGGTGCCACAGAAAAGAAATCACATGTCTCTTTGACCATGATTGCTAGTAAAAATAGAAAAATCTTTTGTTTCACTTTCACTTTCACTTTCCAAATCTCATTAGAGCATATCTGAATAGTGGAAATTTATTCAGATCAGGAAACTTAGCTGTAGTGGGGTCTGTAAAAAAATGTGTTTTTGTTGTTGTTGTTTGTTTGTTTTTTAGCACTTGCAATATTAGAAGCCACCTGGAGAAGAATCTGGATGGATGTTGAATACTAATTCACCATATCTACCTCAATCCATTGTTTGGATACTGAACTTCATATAAGTCTTTCTTTCTAATCTTAACTTTTCAGATGAGAGTAATAGAACAGTAATATGCAGCTTTCAATAATATGGCAATAATGCAGCTTTCAATGTATAAATAAAAATGCTTTCATTTTTTCTCTAAAAAAGGTGGCGTAAAATCCCATTAGTTACTACATCCACAAGTTGATGATATTCATTTCTCCTTATGTTCAATTATAGTTCTACTTTGTTATTCTTTAACTTATGAACAAAATTGCAAGGTAAACTAGCACCAACATACCATATTAAAATGACAGGAGAAACAGATGAGGAGAATTAAACTGTTTAGTAAAAAAAAAAAAAAAAAAAAATTACCATAGGTATAAGCACACAAGGAAGAGAATTTGAGTAGCTATTTTAGTCCTTATCTCTGTAATTGATCATGAAGTCATAATTACTATTTGGAACTTCCTTCCCAAACCCTTCCTCAGGTCTCTTTCTCCTTGGGCAACGTATGAAATGAGCTGGTATTTTTACCTTGTGTAGTAATTCAAACCTTCATATCTGTGGTGGCTGAGCCTTATCCTGTGTGTTACTCCATTAATTTTTTTAATTAGACATGGCAGATGTGTTCTAGAGGATTGCCTGAGTAGTAGATATTCTTCTCCATGTCCCACATTAAAACAGCAACCCTATTTTCCCTTAATTATCAGGATCATCACTTCAGAAAAAACAATAATCCTCTTTCTATATGTCAGGCCAATGGCACGAGTAGCTCAATATTGAAAGGTAGAAATTTCAACTTTCAGTTTAAAGAACCTCGGATGTATTCCTGGTGGAATCATTTATCTCTTGAGTACCAAGACCCCTAAACCAGCAAAAGCAAAATCACAGAAATGAGAAACAAAAATAGTGTGAGTCATTAAATGTACTAAAGCAGTGTGCCATTAGTACTTCCACACCTTAGTGGCTCGAGCAGTGTGTTCCAACTATGAGAGAGGAAGAATTACACATCATTTGCTATCTGAAAGCATATATATCTTACAGAAAAACATCCTATTCTGCTCAGGTATTGACTTACAGTTTTCAACAGTCTATCCCATCTTTATAAAAGGCCCATTATTTCAACATATATGCTAAGAAAAGTGAATCCCTTGGGAGTCAGCCCACTTTTTCTCCTATTACTTCTATATAATGAGTTTCATGGTCAGTCAGGAATTGTGGTGTGTGGTAATACCATGGTAAAATAAGTAAGTAAGTAAATAAATAAATAAATTAATTAATTAATAAGCAAATAAATAAATAAATAAATAAACTATTTAGTAAGTCCAAAACTGTTGTCTTTCAAAGTAGGCAGTGAAGGCAATTCCATATCCAAAATAAGCAAGTACTGTACATAGGTAAATCCCATAGAGAAACAATGTAATCAATCTGTCCCAGTTGCTGGTTGAGCCATCTTGTTAGGATGGTGTAGGTTGATGAGTGCCCACAGCCATCCCTTGATTATAGTGATGATTTAAGTAACTCTTTACCACTATGTGTCCACCTTCTAAGTTTTACAAGATAATTGCTGCATTCAAATGCAGCTAGTTCAGGAAACCAATCCTATATTTCCATTTTCTGAGAGTGTTTCCTTTTCCAGTGACTGCATTCATCATAGAATAGTGTGATGAATGGAATAGCACTCCAGGTAGTTAAAGCCAAAGGAACTTATTATAGTGTCTCAAGAGGCTCACAGAACTGTTGGAAGGCCTGAAGAAAATATTGGCACCACACTCTGCCTCTCAATATCCACAAAGATATTATCTAGACACTAGGTGTTGTCTACTCATGCTGTTGTTAAAAAAACCAAGTATATCTATTGTGGACTTGCCTGCACTAGAATTGAGGCAACTGTCACATTTTTGCCTTTAAATCTTGCCCAATATCATTCAATTGGTAAAGCTTAAATCATGTTCAGAATTTAAGCTGTAAAAGAGTCTGGAAAATGTTGTTTTCAACTTTCCAGGCACAGTAGAGGAGTTTGGAATGAATACAGAATACCAATTTATTCTTTCTTTGTAGTCACTCTTTTGCCTTTCTCTTGGCTGTATTGGTTGACTAATTCATTCATTCATTCATTCCACAACACTTGTCAGTACTTGACTTTCTATTTATTTTACTAAAATTTATTTTACAAAGATTTTTTTTGGGGGGAGAGGGATGGCAGGACCTTTCTTTTAATTTGTATCACCAGAGTATGTCATGCCCATAGATAAACAAATGTTTGGTTTTATTGAATTTTTGATAGTTCAAAGTAATATTGTTAAACATTTACTTTTACTTTCTCTAGATCCCCCAAAATAAATAGTTTCTAATGGATGCATTCTTTCACATTGCAGAATCTCTTGAGAACTTTCACTTGGTTTTTTACTTATAACTCATTCTTAAGAGAAGAGAGATAAATCCAGCTGGAAGTCTGCCCACAAACACAGCTTCTTCTTTGGGATCCCCACATTACTTTCTTGGTTGTTCCTAGATTACTGCTTTGAAATATTTGTCTGGAGGGCTGGTAAATGCAAATATACATTAGCAGTGTAGAAATCTCATTTTCTGAGAGCAGAGAGCAGGCTCAAATACAGAATTTTCTGTCAGAGGAAGTAGTTCTTTGTGCAATTTTTTCTTCATTTGATGAAGCTGGTGCACCAGGATAAAGTGCTCTGTTCTTTTTGTCCAATCTCCAGGGCCAGGTACATTGTGAGGGTGATCCTGTGCCTCCTCCTGGCATGGTTGCCTCCTTGTCAGGAAGGAGTTATGCCTAAGGTTGACAGATAAAATACGGAATGCCCAATGAATTTCTTTTTTAACAGCATAGATGAATGTATGTATGTACGTATGTATGTATGTATGTATGTATGTATGTATATATGTATTTATAATTTTTAAAGAATTAAAATATGTTTTATTATAAAATTTTAATTTCAGATGAAACAACAAATACATTTTTAGTTTAAGTGTTTAGTCTAAATTCCCAAATTGCATGGGACAATCTAACTGAAGTAAAATTTTTTTCATTGTTCATCTGAAGTACAAATATTTGTGGATGTTCCATATTTTTGTTTGCTACATCTGTCAGACCTAACCATAACACACCCAGATAGGTGATGGCACTGTTGACTTTCTAAGGGGCCAGATAGAATGGTACCTAAGGGCATCATCTCAAGTCAGATTGCAAAATGTAAATCTTGGTTTCTTCATTTATTATTTGAACTTGGATAAGTCACCTAAGCTTTTTGTGCCTCACTTTACTTACCTATAAAATTAATCTAATAACTGTACCTACTTCTAAAGTCAATAAGGGCATTAAATATGGTAATTCATGTTAAGTATTTAGAAAAATACTTGGCACATGATAATCATTCTATAAATATTAAGTATTATTATTATTATTATTATTATTATTATTTTCTGTTGGAAAAACAAGGAAATACTGTGGCTTCCCTTAAACAACTGATTAGAAAAACTTTTCACTTGAAACAATAAAAGTGATCACAAATTTAAAACCCCCATGTGTCCCATAGATGTTCCTCACCTCCAGTGTTCATGCTTTCAATTAAAAAGGTGTGGGGGTCTGCCAGCCCATCCTCTGATTACTTCCTGAGAGTCTGAACCATTTTTTCCAGAGGAGAGTTTTGAGCCAGCCTTCAGTGTCTTGTCATTTCCACTGTACTAAATCTAGCAGAAATCTGTGGCTATTTCTGACAATGGAAATGATAACCCTTCTCTTATCCTTTAACTGATGCAGATTAGTGTCTATTTTTATATTTCTTTGGTCATTTCAGGAGACATATAACAGGATGGAAATTAGACCTCTGGACTCAAGTTATCAGCTTTCTCAGTATTCCAGAGCAGAAGCAGAAACTTCATTTTGTTTTAATCACTTGACTATATTGATACTTAATAACTAGCATGATACTTAAAATTCAGAGGGACAATAGTGAAGAAAAGATCTTTCAACATGAGGTTCATTGACTGGCTCATGTCTGTGTTTATAAATTTTTGCTCAAACCTTCTTACTAGTTCTCTATATGTTAATATATGAAATTCCTTCTTTCTGCACTTAATGTAATACAGATCTAATCCTTATGCAATGATTTTAGCCTAGGCTTCTTTCCAGTCCTCTGGAGTTATTTATATGCAATTTTCAAACAGAGATGATCTTTCCTATATGCACTAATAATATTTACATTTTTAAATGGAACACAGACTCAAAGTTGAGGTAAAAGGTTATGAGGTCAAAGAAACATAGAGATTAGATCTTTAACCATGGCAGGCTGTTACATGTTGAAAATAGCAATGCCATATTTTTGCAAATTTTATGCTCTTGTTGGAAACATAGATGCCTAAAAGAAGGAGCATTTCTTTTTTAAAGAACAACTGTGTTCTTTAATAACTATTAAGTAGCCCATAGAGATCAGTGACTATTAGAAAAAACATGTATCTGAACAATTCCAAACAATGAAGTCCAAAACACTGCACATAAAGGAATGGAGTTGATGAGTGATTATATTTCAATGATCAGTGATAAAGAAACAAATGTAAAATCATAGTTAATGAAGCTGGTTTTCTAAAGGATCAGGTCACTATTTGCAGGAAAGCTAAATACTAAAAGATTATTTTAATGGTGATGTGTACAACTGTTGATGAATTAAAAAACAAACATAACATTATGGTATGAATATAGAACCAAAGCAAGGTATGAAAGCAAAAAGCAGGCTAACTGAAAAATGTCCTCACTTTCCCCCAGTTCTCATTCCTTCAGAGAACAACGGTTTCATGAAAGAGCAGTCTGTAGACTTCCCATTAGCTTGTACAGGTCTTGTTGCTTTTTTACATTAGAATAAGGTTCTTGGTGTAATGGCTGACACTTTGTGCTCTCTGCTGTATGAAGTTAGGTCTTTTGTAGGGATGATGAATAGCTCCTTTAGTGCCTTATAGAAAATTTCCTACAGTACATCTCAAGTGGTAGAGGTTTATACTACAGCCGTTGTGCATTTTCAGATATAATGTTCCTTTCTTTTACACATTGGCTCTAGTTCCTGAGTCGCATGCCTGGTTATCTGAAAATAAAATATATTTATGACTTACCCTGAGAAAATGTGACAGCTACCACATTCAACTTATACATTTTGGGGAATATTGGTTTACCAATATATGTGCTAGATCAGAGGTCAGCAAGCTTTTTTCTGTAAGTGGCCAGATAGTAAATATTTTAGGGTTTGTGGGCTTTATGTTCTCCTTTGCAATTACTCAATTCTGCCATTCTAGGGGAAGACAGCTATAGACAATACATAAATAGGCATGGCTGTGTTCCAATAAAACCGCATTTACAAAAACAGGTAACAAGCCTATGGGCCATAGTTTGTCAACCCCTGTACTAGATAATAGCATTTTTGTATAACAAAGTAATAGCTTGCTCTTTTGTCTTTTGCACTAAAAATGTTAAATGAGGATGCATTATTTTGTTTCTTCTCTGAGGTTAGTATTTGATACATAATTCTTATACCTTTATTATGCATGTGTGTTTTTTATATGTATAAACTATAAACAATTATAAGTGATTTTTTTTCAGAATCAAAAGAAATATTTTATAAATGTAAGCTTTCTAATATTATAACAATTTTATTTCAAGGAACTTATCTCTCTTTTATTTTTATTGAATATATAGAAATAAACAGCACAAAGAGAGGTAAAAATCTTTTATTTTACCCTAAAAGGAATGGCCTAGAATGAATATGTAGCTCATCCCAAAACCAAACTTAATATCAAAAAAGAAACCAAAGTTATGAATTAGAACTACTTTGATCAGATATCATCCAATACAGCCTAAGCAATGCATCAGTTAAAGCATTCAGAAATATGGGCAGAAAAGTAATGAAAAATTCATAGCTTTCCAAAGTGATGGTAGTCTAATCCCGTATGTCACACATCTGAGAAAATACAACTTGAAACCCTCAATAAATGTACTTTAGGTTAAAGAACAAAATAAGCAACTTCAGGCTGTTTTTTATGATTTTTCTTATTTATTGTTATAATGGAAGAGAAAAGTTTTGTAGAACTGAAAGAAAAGGAGAGAAGCCCTCACTGACGAGCTCTGCATTTGCAAATAGTACCTGCCACCTGAATAAAGTATAGTAGTTTGAATGATGGTGATATTGTCAATGATGCATTTTAAATCAATGTGGCTCTAAGAAAAGGCTGCTCTTTTCTTTATTTCACATTACTGTATTCATCATTCTGGGGGCTTTTCTTAGGTAAAAATAATAAAAGAACTTTAGAAAAGTTATAATGAATGAGGAAATTCTGAACCCCAGTTTTCATAATAATAGTAGTTATGTTAATAGTTATAACAAGTATTTGATAAGAAATTATAGTTTTTCTGTGTAAATTAATAAACATTCTGATTTACAACTATAAGTAAAACTTTTGAAATTGTAGTAATCTACAAAGGGAAAAAATAGAGCAAGATGGTCCCAAGTAGTATTTCTTGTACAGATATAAGGCTCTTTTAAATTTCAAAAGAAGTTTTCCATTTGCAAAAATGATCACTTTGTAAATTATATAAATGTCTAACCACTACTCTGTATACCTGAAACTAATATAAAACAATATTGAATGTCAACTATAATTGAAAAATCAAAAAAGGAGGGGGGGAGTCCAAGGGGAATAAGAGCTTCAGATTTCCAAACATAAATAAATCATGGGGATGTGGTATACAATATAGAGAATATAGTCAATAACATTGTGATAGCATTGCACTGTGTCAGATATTTCTGGACTTATCATGGTGATCACGTCTTTAGGTATACAAATGTTGGATAACTATGGTTGTATACCTGAAACTAATAAAATATTTTATGTTAGCTATATTTTAATAAAAATCTTTTTTAAAAAGTATAGCTTTAACTTTGAGGAAATATAGTCTAGAAGATTATTTTTACAGCACAAACAATGAGCTGAATCCACTGAAGGACAGAAAAAGTTAGAACTGAGTTATCCAGTGGAATATTTTGTCATATGATAGCAGACAGAAACTTCTGTCTGAAAGGTGACTATATCACTTGACTTCAAAGCCACATGACCAGGGCAAGTGAGTCACAAAATAAAAAAAAGAGTAAGATAAGACAAAGAGAGCAGTTCTGTGTCAAGAAAGGGTATGTTAACGAGTTTGAGCTTGAATTGTGAGGCTCAGGACAAAGAGCAGTGTAAATGGAAGTGTGAGAGTGTGGCAAGTGTCTTTCACTTCTGCATAAGTTCTTGCCCTTAGACCTCTGGTGTTGCATCAGCTATGCAGTGTCATTTTCAAATCTAGGCTTTGTCTTCTAATAATTAAAAGAGACCAGAAAGCGTTACGTACCCTGGATTCACTCACTTCTCTGTTATAAACATAGAGAAATAAGCCTTTGAGGGGAGCTCATTGTGTTTTCTGATGAACCAGAAACCACAGTGGGATTTCAATACTCAATTTTAGCCCTAGGTTAAGACAGAGAGTGTAGTGTTTCAAAATTAGAATAAAATAAAAGAACTCATTAAGGACATGTTATAACTAGGAGCATTTAGTCTTAGTTAGATAAGGCTTTGAAAGAAAGTGATAATAAATAACTCTTCCATTGTATCAAGAAATATGTTAGGATTTCTGCCTAAGATACCACCATGTAAATAGAGCTGGTGACCATGCGTGTGAAGAAATTAGTAGTCTATCATCTCTCTCTCTCTCTCTCTCTCTTTCTCTCTTTATCTATCTATCTATCTATCTATCTATCTATCTATCTATCTATCTATCTATCATCTATCATCTATCCATCTATCATCATTTGTTTATTTTTGCTACTCAACCTGGAAAGTTTCCTTATCAGGAATTTTATCTTTGATTCCTGGTAACTGCAATAGCATGTGCCTTGTAGTTATTAGAGACTCATGGTTGTTGAGATATTAGTTGATTAATTTGGAAAGTTTATTTAGCTGCAAAAACTAAAGGAAGCCAACTGCTTAACAATAATAAAAACACAATTAAAAAGAACACTAATAAATGTATTATCTTTCTATGTTACAGAAGGTTCTGAGTTGGGGTGATAGAAATCAACTCTAGCTGACTCAAATCTTAAATGGATGGATCTCCAAATATTTTGGATGATCAGAGAAATAAGTATTAAGGTTATGAACCCCAGGAGAAAACTGAAATTACCTTGTAACGTTTGTCCCATGAAGATACCACTGTCATCACCACTGAGTATGGACAGTATAGTGAAAACACTACCAAAGCTGAACCTGGGATAACTGCTGCTAGCGATACTCACCAGCTACTTCTGGAAAGTGATTATCTATTGTTGATTCCACTACCCTCACTCAAATTGCTTTCTCAAAATTCATGCTCTTTCATATCACTGGCTACTATTAAAATTTGGGCAGGGTCTAGCTTGTATTCCCATGCCTAAACTACAAGGGAAAATAGGAAAGTAAGCATCTGACAACTTTAGTTTTATAATGTAGGGTTGGCTCTACTTAATAAAGATAAGGATGTCCTAGCATTGAAAGGGGATTGAATGTTGAACAAATTGGCCCACAAGATTAAAAGTCCAATGGTTGAACAGTTTTAGATTGATAACTAATTAGCCCAGTGTTGTCAGTGAGAACCTAGGTTCTTTCCATCTCTTCCTTCTGCAGTCCTCACTAAGTTAGCTTTTGGTCTTCACTGGAATTATTATTATTATTATTATTATTATTATTATCTTTCCACATCCACCCATGTGTGTCCTAAAGCAGTCACAGAATTTCTTAATCTTTCCATGTTCCAGGCCTAAGGAATATAGCCAGGAAGAAAACTGTCTGGGCTTAAAGTATGAAGTTTTCCAGATAATGGGTAGCCTGCAGTATCAAAAGAGACATTTGATATACTTGAAAGATATTCACTTAAAAGTGTAAGCCTTGGGAGTGAGCAAGACATAAAATCTCCAAGGATAAAGTTGTGCTTCTTTTACCATCACTTGAACCCCAGGGAAAAATAACAAGAGACCTGCAGGAGCTCCTAGGACTACTTATTAAGAAATTCTTAAATAGGGTTTTGGCCAAATGGAAGATGGAGAAAGGGATCAATAATTTTATTATTATTGCTACCTCTACAATTATTCTACAAGGCTCAAAAATGTATCCTTCTAAAACTATACAAACCTACTACTAATGTATCAATATTATAACTTCACCTTTTGAGTATTAAATAATTTTTATTATAGCATAAAAAAACTGTATCAATTAAAACTTTCAGCTATGAGTGAAAGAAAGCTTAAACCAACTGGTTTAAGCATAAAGAAAACTGACTGAATCATGTAATGAAAACACATATATAAGAGAACTGACTCTAAGCGCAGCTTGAGGCAGGGGCTTAAATTATGCCACCAGGACCCAGTTTATAAACCTCTACTTCTTCATTGACTCTAGTCACAGAAAGGCACTTCTCTGATAATTACATATGGTGTGCCAGCTCCAGATTTTACATCCTTAAAACTTCAAGGCCAATAAAAGAGAAAAACAAACTGATTTGTTTCTGGATATTCCAACACAATCTCATTGGCTGTGGTTAACTCACATGCCCAAATCTGAAACTCTTATTGACCTTGGTAATGTGTCTGCCCTGACATGTCACATAGTCACCCCTAGAGTCTGGAGAGTAGTCAACTCAACTGGAGAAGCCCAGAAGCTAAGACAGGGAGAGGAGATATTCTCTCAGAAAGAAGTTTGGTTAAGATTTCTGGAAAATAAATGGTGAATAAATGCTAGGGATAAAAATAAATAGATATCCCCTAATACTTTATCAAAAATTACCTTATCTCTAGCCAAAGACGATGATTAGGAAGAAGGTAAATATTTAGGGGAGAAAGAATTCAGGAGAGAGGAAGTAGATGCTGATGGAGGTGGGCAAGAGTATCAAAAGCAAAGTACTTACCTCACAAATTGGCCCACAGTAAACAATGAAAGGAGAGAAGCCTTTGGACTTTTTTGAAGGGCTTTTCTTTCCTACACAAATGACTATTGTTTTAAGGCTGGGTATTAAATTATTTTTCTTCACATCTAAAAGTTGAAATAGTTTCTGGAATTTGGGGAATTTATTATTTACATATGTTGTCATTCAGTATTATTTATTAAGACCTTACTATATGTTAGTTTCTATGCTAAACGTTTTGCATGAGTCTAGAAATGATTAGGAGGGTAGGCTCTGATATTAAACTATTTATATTTTAGTACTCATTCGACAATTTACTAGCTTATGACTTTTCGCAGATAACTTTAAAACCTCTATGATAATTTCCTTATCTATAAAATGGAGATGTAAAGAGTACATAAATCAGGATTGCTGCTAGGATTAAATAATTTCAAGTGTTTAGAATATTATTTATGTAGTAATTGCTGAATAAAGAATTATAAGTATTAAGTATTATCATTGTTATTAAGTATTAATCTTTTTGAGCCTCACAACCTATGAAGTAGGTACTATTATTATGCACAAGGAAACTATAGAAAAAGATTAAATAATCTTTCAATTTGCACAGATAGCAAACTGAGTCGAGTTGAGTTGGGATCTGAATCCAGATCTCTCTATTCTATAACCTGTGCTGTAAACCACAAACTAAACAGCTTTCAGCATTATAGATCTTCTTCCAGAATTCAGGATTCTCTGCATGTATAGATGAGATAGAATGAAAAACATAATTGGGCTCTCTACCTTTTTTCCTTCAGTATATTTCATGAGCAGTAGAGACCATCGTACATTAAGTCGGATAGATTGTACTCTGTGGAATAGTCTCATGTAGGCAAGAAATTACCCACTTTCTCATTTCTAATTCAAATTTGGTTACAGCCTGAAAATAATAGTAACTAGAAATTTCACTTGAAAATATAATAGATCGACCAACCAGGTAGCTCGTATACCATTAAAGACTTAATTTTCTCAGACCAGGAGCCTACCATTTTTCAGTTAAAATAAGACTAATGCTTAGCATATCAATATTTAAGCTGAATCTATTTTTATTAATTAGGATTTGAAGGGTGTCAGAAACTCACTGCAAATCGTCAATTACCTTGTAACTGAGATGTCCCTTATAAGACTATCATATTAAACAGCCATAAAACATTCAGAAATAAAGTAGAATGTGCAGGAAAATCTTCATTTAAAATTGAAAGAATGAAAATTAACCCTTATTTTTTAAGAGACCTTATATTTAACTTTGTGTCTTTCCAGGTTTTAAAACTATTGAAGAATACCAGTTTTTTTTTGTTCTACCTAATCCAATTGGATCTACTTTAAATAGCCATAATTGGTGATTTTCCAGATCAAAGGTCTTCTTCAGATCAATGAGCAGAGTTTGTCTATATTGATTACTAGCCATGCCTATGAAAATATCATTCGTTACCTCGGGAACGGTAGTGGAATGAAGAGGCTAACACCAAATTGGAAGGAGATCAATGAGTTTCATGTAGATAAAAAATAAGCATGTTACCTGAGGAGAGAACATCAATTTTTTATGTACCCTGGACCAAAACAGCAAAGAGAAAATTTATCTAGTAGGTCAGTACCCTGAATGCCCAGAATGTCTTCTTATTTATAGTGGAACTCTCACCTAACAGAATTTCATCAAAGAGAAGAAGAAAGACAAGGGTTGAGAATTCTTAATTTCAATTGATTGCTATAAAAACATCTCTATATTTTGTTTTTTTTTTTTAAGTCTAAGCCTTACATTCTCTACATATTTATGAAAATATTCAAAATATTTGATTTTTCTGCAGAACTTAGTTTCATATAACTATTCTATACCCTAACAGCTATAACTTCTGCTGCACTAAAATTAACATGGTTGGCTAAGAAAATTATGAATTTGGAACAATTTGAACTAAGGAATCTTCCAAACAAAATACTAGTTTAAAAAAAAAACTAATATTTTGACAGATTATTAGTTTCTCTCCAATATTCTTATTATTATCAGTTGGTTAAATAATCTCCAAATATGGATAACCAGGACTATTAAGGCCTCTTTATTACCCTAAATGTTCAGAAAGTTTTGTCCAAGTCAGAATTTAGCCCTGGTCAATTGGAGGTATTACAACTACACAGTCAGAAGTAGTGGGTTAAAGTTGAGACTTAGCCAGGCAATCAGAGTTCGAAACTGCAATTTTAGCTATGTACAGTTAGGCAAAAGAAAAAGTAATAAGCAGAATTTATATGAAAGAGGTAAAATAGAAAATCAGGGATAGAATAAAGACAGCAAGGATTTCAATCTGACTGAGGATGGTACCTCAGAAGAATAAAGAAATACAGATAAAGTAATGAGCTCATAACAAAGGCTAAGTTAATTCCCAACGGGTTAGGTATGCTAACAGAGGCTTTTTGCCTAATGTCATCCTTAGCAAGATGGGTGAGGAATTCCTTTAAGAGCCCATCAACTGTCCTTTAGAATTTGTCCATTCTGGTCTCAAAGAGGTTTGTTATGATAGAGCATTCTGTCTCTATCTCCAGACATCATTTCATATTCTCTGCAAACAAGGAACTTCCTTGGTGGCAAAATTCTCAAACTCTGAACTTGTCCCATGGGATATAGCTCCAGAAAGTAGATATTTGTACTATATAGAAACCCTTTGCAGCAACCCAGAAATTGGAGTTACTAGCTTCTGGCATTAAATGAGATGCATTATGCGGTGTTTAATTTCTAATATAGATTGTATTCCATGTCTGATCAGTGTAGAAGTCTATGGGCCATAACTGTATCTAGGCAGAGACTATGATGTCCATTAGTAGTTTTAGCTTCTATGGCCACCAAGTTTCTTAAAAGCTCCCATTCAAAGGGAAATTGCCTGAGACTTTTAAGACCAAGGATTGGGAAAATCCAACAGACAAAAAGAGTTGGGACAATTCAAAGCACGAGACAAAATCAATGCAGAAAATTTCAAGCTCAAACTTGCCTAACATTAAAGAGTCTTGCAAACTCAAGATTGGTGGTGGGGGGGGGGCGGGGGGCATGGCCTTTTCAAGTTAGTGGCAAAAAGTCTCAATATTAGGTGAACAAACAAATCACAGAACAAAGAAAGTTATGTGAAGGATTTCAAAGATTGGGTCCCGACTCAGAACTCAAAGAAACTAGTAAGGGCCAGAGGGCCAGCTGAAGAAGCTACAGCTCCACCAGACAATTGGAATAGAGTCAGAATCAGGGACTAGGTCTGGAGGACCATTCACCATTGGTCTTTGACCAGAAAGAAAGATTCAGCCTTCAGTCAACTTAGAAGTTATGGACACAAGTTTGGATACCTCTCACTAGTGAGAAAGAACTACCAGTTTCAGAGCAGGGCACCTGGAAGAGGTAGGATGCAGTTTGAGCTGTCAGGTAGCAAGTCTGTGTTGCTGAGAGCTAAGGCAGAGCCATGGCAGTTGGAAGTGGAAGCTGGTGAGTTTGAGGTTTTATTGCACTTATCAGAGACCTTGACACAACATTTACTTAGCAGACCAGGAGCAGGACAAAAGCCTCTCTCAGCCAAGTAAACAGTGAAGAACTAGAGATAATTTCATGGTGTTCACAGACTGCTCAGCAGTGCATGTGTTGGATGGGATTGCATGAAATTTATACTTTCTTTGTTTATGCTTGTGTTTTTTAAATATCTGAAGTGAGCATTTATAACTATTGTAATAAGAAGATCTGATTCCAAAGCCTATACGTTTTGAAACAGTATCTTTATTACACTAATTAGAGAAAGGATGAATAAGCCAGTTAGTTAACCGGTTATTTTTTTAGCATCTGAACGGGATTCTTACTCCCTTTCATTCACTTTCTCCATATATATAAACAATTTTCACTAGAGAAATATCTAAAAGTAAACTTATATGATAACAAACAACTGATTTAAATTTATTCATTGAGTCAAAAATGTGAATAAAATATGTGTATAAATATTATTGTTCAACATGGAGCTAAAATAATACAGCAGGAAGAACTATTAGAAAATTAGTTGTTTAGAATTTAATACATATTCTCCTTGAAAAGAAAACAAAACAGTAAGTAGCTGTGTAATTTTCTATTACTTGATTATAGTTATCAGTGTATAATAATATATGAGCTGTGCTATTAAACTATAATATTAAGAAAACTCAAAATACTTGTAGAAATTCAAACAGTTTACCATTAGCAGTAGGAATTATAACAGTCAAAATGTTGATGTAAATAGTACTCAGGTGTTTCCAACCTTTTTATTCTATTAGGCAATTAGAATCTTTACTCACTAGGTATCGCTTTGGTAAGCACTTAAGAAATTATATCAATGATAAAACATGATGTCACCTATGTGAAAACTCTAAAATTATAGCAAATGATTAGTTAAATTTGAAGTTTGAGCAATGCTGGCTATCTGCCTCTGATACTTCAGTCACTTTCTGACTGATATTTTCAAAGAATTATTTCTCCCAATATGTGAACTATTGACCAAATGCTTATTGGCCAATGCTCAGTGCACCCCTTGACTATCCCATGGCTGTCTTATGAATTTCTAGCTGTTTCATAACTATTAAATATTCAGAGAAGTGGTCTTTCTTCTGATTACTTTATTCCAATTTCACTTATATGATTTAACTGTATTTAGTTTAATTAATAATATAGCTGCTACCATTTAATCTTTAAATAAATTAATTACTATGGAGAGAGAAAAGACACTAAAATTGTCGATGAGAATGTTTATTGGGAAAAGTATTGCAAAGGAATTATGGCAGTTTTTATCAAATTTTAAAATGTTCTTACCTTCCAGCACAAAATATCCACCTCCAAGAATTTATGCTACAGGTACACACACTTATCTGCAAAATGACATATGTAAAAGAATGGTATCCCTTATTTTTAGTTGCAGTATCATTTGTAAGAGCAAAATATTAGAAATAACCGGTAAAATAGAATTATTTCCAAAATACAATGTTAAGTAAAAAAGTAAGGTATAGACAAATATGCACAGACTGTGACAATATTTAAAAGAACAGAAAATAATATGCATACATATGGATTCATGTATGCACAAAAGTTAGCTGCTTTCAGGACAGGGAACTGGATAAGGGGCAGATGGAATAAGAGGGAGACTTCCCACTACATATATTCAGTGCCTTTAGAATATTAAATATAAGAATGTGTTGTCTAATTAATAGATATATACTTAAATAAAATTTGAAGTAACTCATCTTGGAAGCAATTAGGAAGTTAAAATAATACTTGGTAAATTAAATGATTTAGAGGGAGAATGCACTGTACATGCCTGAATATAAGGTGATTCCCATCTCCCCATTATCTTTTAAAAAGGGAAAATTAATTGATTTACATTTGACCACTTACTAAATATCTCACATTATAGATGCCCTCCTAGTTGCCTTATTTTGAACATCAATGTTTTGTTTGGCATGTTGCTTTATTAATTTTAGGATCAGTGCTAGCTTTGCATAGCCTTAGAGGTTAACTGATGGGATTGTTATAATAGAAGAAACAGAAATTTGACAGATTTTTATTTCTCATTAGATGATGTATTCACTTAAAAATATAATGTACTTTATGGTTAGGATCAAAACAATAATAAAAATTATGTCCTAAGGTTAAGCTCAAGGATTTTTGTCCATTGGGACATGCTTTCCAGGGACAATTCACATAAGAATGAAAAAAATGCTGTATTACAAACAATTGTAGGTGAACATAAAAATTATATTCTCTAAAAAAATTTGTTTAAAAGCTTTAAAACTTTCTCTAGTTATGACCAAGAGACTGAGGTCAAAGTTGTATGTGAAGAATTAAAAAAAAATAAATGTGAAAGTAGAGTGAAATAAAGCAATATTTATAATTACTCCATTATTTTATGTACTATAAATTTTTAAATATGTGCAAGTAAGATAATTGTTTTAAATATTATAAGTAGACATTTAAATACCCCACCTGCATCCTTAAGTATCTATATGATCAATTTGACAAAAAATTTTTAATTGGTCTTCTCGTTGAAAAAGTGAAGAGTTACCTTATTTCATGACCACCTTGTATGTATGTTTGTATGTATGTATGTATTTATTTATTTATTTTTGTTTATAATTTTTTTAATTACAGGTGACATACAATATTAGTTTCAGGTGTGCAACTAGCGATTAGACATTTCTATATCTTACAAAGTGATCACCCTGTAAGGGCTAGTACCCATCTGACACCAAACATAGTTATTACAATATTATTGACTATATTCTATATGCTGTGCATTACATTCTCTTTACTGTTTTTATAACTGGCAATTTGTACATCTTAATTTTTCCCTTTTTTTACTATCCCCCAAACTCCTTCCCATCTGGCAATCATCAGTTTGTTCTCCATATTTATGAGTTTGTTTCTGTTTTGTTTGTTCATTTATTTTGCTTTTTAGGTTCCACATATAAGTGAAATCATATGGTATTTGTCTTTCTCTCTCTGACTGATTTCACTTAACACAATACATTCTAGGTACGTCCATGTTGTCATACAAAAAAAGATTTCATCCTTCTTTTTGTGATTAATATTCCATTGTATGTATGCATCACCTCTTCTTTATCCAATCATTTAAAGATAGACACTTAGGTTGCTTCCATATCTTGGCTATTGTAAATAATGCTGCAATGAACAAAGAGGTGCATGTATCTTTTCAAATTAGTATTTTGGATGTCTTCAGATAAATATCCAGAAGTGGAATTACTGGGTCATGTAGTAGTTTTATTTTAAATTTTTTTGAGAAAACTCCATACTGTTTTACAACCTAAGGAGTAGATATAATCCAAAACTAAAATCATTTTAGTAAAAGCTTAGAGCTCTTTGAAATTTTATTTCCTGCAGTGTCAGGGGGACTACAGAATAAAAAGCCTTTCTGTTTCATTAGTAAAGACCACTATATTATCATAGAGTTTGCAAATTATCCACAGCTTCTTCAAATAAATACTTCTCCACAGTGCAGTGCTCTTAAAATATTTTGGATAGTTGAAGCAAATCAAATGAACTCATGCACCCATGGAAAAAAAAAGTATGAAAGTTGAAAACACAAACACTACTGTGGCTTATGGAATTTATAGTTTAATGTAAACAGGGTGGCTGAAATGCTAATCTTTTATTTATTTAAAACAATGAGGCAAGTCATGAAAATAATTCACCATACTGATTCTGGCATGTAAGGGAAAATTGAAAGCCTTGCCAGTAAAGAAAAGAATGTTAATACGAAATCAGTGTGCAGGAACCAACTTATAATGTTTACTGTAGTTTTGACTGTGAAATCACTCTTTTTCACTAAGGCTAAAAAGTGGTTTGTAAGCTTTGTTTTATGTGTGATACCTATATAGAGGATAACAATTTAATATAATTTTTAAGCCTAAATTAAAATTCATGATGAGCTAAAACCATAAATCTTAGTGAATATATTTTAAAAGGACACATTTCACCTATATATTACAAGATAGTCATTTACAGGTAAATAAAAATTAAATTAAGCCGTTGATTCATTTGATTAGGAATTTCCAACAAAACTTCCCTGTTACTTTGGTGGAATTCCCATATTCAAGGCTTTCAAATGAAGGTCACAGGAGCAAATCTTGTTTTGTCAGGTGGATGGTCTGTGGTATACAGGGCCTTGATAGAAACCAGCTGTAGTGACCTGAGACTGGTTAAGGCTGAAAACTCAGACAGTGCAAACAAATACTATATCTTGGCTCACAGTACTTGCCACATCTGCCAACAATTAGTTCTATATCGGACCTAGAAAGGGGTGCTGAAAAACAGGATCGGATTTCAGAGAAAGCAAATAAACAGGGGGCCGTGCATCATTAGTCATCAAGTGGTTGCAGAGGTCCCCAATTACTAGACTGAAGCTCAGATTGTCAGTCCTACAGTTCAGCAGATAGTGTTGGTTAAAAGGGTTGCAGGGCATTGCAAGATGATAGTCTAATTGGGCCACTGACCTGTAGGTGCCACCCAACAACTGTTTATTATTTCAGATAGCTGAGACCATCTAGACAGGTTAGAGCTCTAACTTTCAGGAATGAAAGATTTTAAAAGCATTCACATGTTATCTACTGACATTTCTATTCACGATGTATGACACAGTATAAGGAGGCGATAGATAAGGAAAAAAAGTCCAATCTTTCCTGCTTTTGTCCACCAGAAATTCACTTTTCCAACTCTCCATTTAGCTTTTCTTCAACTTTTCTAAGATGATGAATCTATTTAGAATGGTTTTTAACTCCTTGTCCCTGAAATGTGACTTCCTGGATGGATTATCCCTGGTATCATGATTAGATAGATAGATAGATAGATAGATGATAGATAGATAGATGATAGATAGATGATAGATAGATAGACAGATAGCACAAGAAAGAGACATTTTAGAGTACGTTATCTGCAGAATATGAGTAATTGAATTGGGTGTGGGTGGGGGGAAAGATTTATTAAACAAATAATTCTTTTAGGCCCAATCAACATTTATTCAAGAATATTATTTTAAATATTCATTAGTAATAAAGCAGGAAAGTTTGGCTATAGAGTCTCTTCAATATAAAAAGAAGATGGACTTTTCTACTCCTATATTCCACTTGAAAGAATAATTTAATTAAAAGGCAAAGCTGGCAGGAACTTTATAATCTGCATGCAATGCAGGATATTATATAATGACCTTCATTTAAAACCCAAATCATTAAAACTAGTAAGTCTAACTGGTGACAAGGGAGATTTCAACATCAGGCCCAACAGCTTAAAAATATGAATAAAAATCATAGCTTAAATGAATCTGTCCATTGAGAACTTATCGCAAAGTAAAATGAGAGAAGAAAATAGTTACCTAGGCAATGAATCCTTATGCCGTACTATTTTATCTTTTGACATGTGCTTCCTTTTTCTCCTCTTTTTTTTTTTAGAACTTTCTCCTCTGTATAAAGTAAACCCAAATCTATTTCCTAGGAAAAAAAATTATTTTAGACAATTTGGATGCACCAGAGAAAATAATCTTTAGAGGTGGCTAAATCACTTCTTACCTACCCCAACCTCATTTGTCACATAATCTCCAGAGAAATAAGCATTTGAAATAGAATGGGGGAGCTTCAGTGCCTTAGAGGAGCATAGAGAATTGACTACTCACTAATAACAATTTCTGGGCATTTTTTTCAGCAGTAAAACACAAGCTAGAAGCTAGTTTCATTTCTGTAACACATATTTTTGCTTTGGCATTAACTTCTTCATATGATAGCCACTCTTAACATGGATAAGATTAGATCAACATTTAAATAGGAACAAAATTCTCTTCTAGTTGTTGAAATTGTTTCTAAGCTTTGGAGCAAAGCAGTGTAAATAAGTGAGATTTTTATTAAAATTATATAATGATGATACTTCACATTCACCAAAGTCTCTTTGCTTGTTTTTTCTCTCACATTTTTTGTATCTGTTTTTTTTCTTTTCCAGGTGAGCTATTACCCCAATTTCCCTTTGTCTCCTCTAGCCCTGAGTTCCCAGGTGGTAAACAGTACCACTTTCCTTCTTCATGATGACTTCCAGAAGTGAACAAAGGAAATCTATAACATACTGTCCTCTTTGGAACATTATTCTAGACTTACTAGGAGAAAGATGAAAATTAAGTCAAAGTGCTTATTTGATATCATGTAAAAAAATTGTCTCGAGTTTATCACAAAACACTTAACAATTGATTGCAGCCTCATTCAGCTGAATCTGTAGCAAATCAAATCAATCAGAAGAATACAGTATTCCCTCAACCAGTGAATGTATTTATTTATAAGCAAACAGGTTTGATCAGTCATTTTAGTCATTTTAACATGAATTTAGAAGTCATTCTTGTGAACCAATAATTTAGTCTGACTAATTATATGACAAATTGCTTAAGATTTGTCTAAACAATAGATACACATATGGCAGTAGCATAGTAAAGTCTATTAAGTAACTTTAGAAAAGAAAACAAGACTATAGTATATATTCCTTATCTAGGATAGAGTGAATTGTCTTTATCAAAATTTGTTCTATAATTTCATTTTTGAACATAGCCAGATTTAATTGTGGTAGAAAACGTATTTACTAGATTAAGAGTCTGAAGACTGAATTCTAGTCCCTGGTCATCTTCCTGGTTTGGTCATGTTGAACAAAGGATGGAAGTACTTTTTGTGCATTATTTTCTTTGTTATAAAAACATTAGGCAAGAAGGTGACATTATTCTCACTATAGCTGGATTTGGAGTTAGATCTGGAATCTATGTCCCAAAACAATATAAATATGAAGCTGGCTAGGTCTTTAAGTCACTAAATTTCAATGAATATGTATTACTAATTAATGGTATTGTTATTAGCTTTTCATAATGCAGCTAAAAATGAAATATGTTTTTAACTAAGTAAAATATGAAATGATTATCAAAAACATATGTGATACTATATAGTGTACTAATGAAGTTTCTCTTGTTAAAGGTGATTTTCAATCACCCTGATTTAAAAGCTTAAAGCAATAACCTTGAGAGACATGTAGAATAACAATCAAAAACTTTTGCATTACTTGGCATTAATTTTTAAATTGGATTATTTATTTAGATTCATAATATATTAAAACATGTACATATAAAACTGTGTTATTGAAAAAAAACAAATGTTCAATTAGTAAGCTTCAGATACTTTTTGGAAAAGTAGAATTTGGGACATTATTTAATTTGGCAGAATAAGTTATAATAAATTTAATTAGGTGTAATAAGTGAATGAACGCTAAAATATCTCAAACTTTAAAAGAGTATTATAATGTTCACTATTCTAATAGTTAACTGTGTAAAACTTGGCAAAGATTTACTGGACATTTTCTTATCAAATCATTCACTAATTCAACAAACATTTATTGAAGAAACTATATGTGTTTTATTTATCAATTAAAGCATGAGGTTTGGAGTTTGATATCCTAGTTCTATCTAGTACTTCACTGAACTTCTTTTTTTCTACTTTAATTAATAATTTCTAACTCATATGGCTGTTATGGGTATTGAGAGGAGTAACACAGTAAAGTCAGGATAAAATAAAATCTTATTGAGCTAAATTATCATTATCTAGATCCTACCACATAACAGGTACTGTATTAGGGCTTTAAAATTCACATATGAAACACCATTTCTGCTCTTAACAAATCTCAAAATCTAGTGTGTGGGTCCATATATTTTAGATGTGGGAGAAAAAGGGAGAAGTATATTGATGTAAATAAATTTTTGGAACCCAGAAACCTGAACATTAATTGTAAAGATGAATAAGTCTTCATAAAATGGTACATGTTGATCTAGATCTTAAAAAGAATGAGCATATTTATAGGGGGAGAAATTATATACCAGGAAAAATGAACAGCATGTGTAAGTCACAGAGTTAAAAAAATTTTAGAAAACAGGTAAGAAATAAGAATGCAGAAAATGGGCTGTGTGCCTATTATAAAGATCTTTGTATAGAGATCTTTGTAAAGGTTAGCCCAAAACTAAAAGAGATTTTTTTTGGACAGGATCAATTTTGCTATGGCGGATATTACTTAGAAAATAAAGTATAGGATGAATGGGAGTATGAGAATCCTATGACCAAGGTATGAAAAAAAGTTAAGTGCACAGACATGGAAACATCAGCATACAGGAAGCAGTTTAGAATCCATGAGGATCGCCGGGAAAATCTTGGGAAAGTAGGTAGAATCAGATCAGAAAAGAAACAAAGACAAAATCCTGTGGATGACCAATATTTCAGGAGTTGAAGAGGTGACAGATCAAACAAGATAAAAATTATCTAGGAAAGAAAATTTAGAAAGAGTCAAGGTGATGGGATCAAATACCTCCATCCTCTGAGGCAAGCACAGAGAAGGTCAGTGGTACCATAAAGGAAAACACATTCCTTAGCCAGTCACTGTACTTATTTACTGATTATTAAATCACACCTAGAAAGTGTGAAAGGGGCTTTTCCAGAGAAGGTAAAATCATTGCTGGATCCTGTGGAGGGGGAAAACTGTAAACTTAAGAGTAGTACCAATTTTCATTACTGTCGTTTTCTGCAGCAATGTTTGGCATTGTGGGAGTAAGAGCAGAGAATATATTCATAAAGGCTGTATTTTATCAGTTTTTCTCTGTTGGGAGATTTTCATGGATCTAGATTCTTTAGGTCAAGGTCATAATACAGAATGTTTATAGGAGTTTGTTAGGTAACAAAAATTAGAGACATTTAGCCTATTTGCTGCCTGGGAGGGATGAGACTGTGAAAAACTGGAGATTTAAAGGGGCTTCAGATATTTGGATCCCACAAAGTATTTCCATGAGAAGTCTGAGTCTTGAGTTATGATATCCTCAAATTTTTTAAAAGAAGGTGCAAATTCAGATTTCAACATAAAATCTAATTTTAAATTATGGGCTCTTAAAACAAAACACAATGCTTAATAAATAAACTACAGTCCTAGTTTGTGACTTATGTTCTAAGTGGTTCTCTTTGTGAACTTGCAAAGTCTATCTAATTGCATGTAAAAGTTAATATGTTGTAGTTTCATAGTTTCATATAGTACATTCATATGTTAGTCTTACCAGAATAAAGCTTATCTAATATTTGGAGGCCAACAGAAAATATTTAAAGAAATTTGTATGATGACTTGGCTGTAACCAAATCTAAATCTAGAGGCCATTGGGGGCGGTGGGGTAAGGAAGTGATCATAGTTTCTTATATATTTCCTCTATTTGGTAAATCACACTGAAATGGAAAGACATAACTAATCGAAGCTTTCCAACACTCTGCACAGTGATGGATTTTTGGGATGCCTAGGAAAAAAAATATATTTTAAACCAATTGAAGATTTAATTTGACATTTCTCAAAATTTTTTCATATACAGGTAATAAAACACTACCTTATGAATATATTATACAAGATAAAACTGAAAGATTAATAAAATGTTTTTGTCATCTTCTACACGTGTGTCATGTGCTATACGCTGGAAACACAGAGGTTCAAATCACTATCATCTTTCCCTGGTACTTAAAATAGTGGAAAAATCACACATCAGAACTGAACATTCTCTGAAACTTGTCAGGTCATACAAATGTATTCAGATGACATAGCAGTACTTAGAGAAAATCCAGAGCAGAAATAACTCTGGCTTCTGACTGATTTCAGTTTCACTTGTTCCTGGTTTAGAGATAATAGATTAGTATTAAATGGAAATAAGTCAAGGTCATGGTTTTTTGGTCATAAGTGAAATTCATCAGCCTCAGCCTTTTTTCCTATATCTTCTCTGACTTCTACTTAAACTTTTCCTATTCAGATGACTTATGTGGGGAATTCGAGTAGTATTTCTGTACTAGGCTTCAATATGATATTCACGGTCCTTAGTAAGAAAATTACACTACCTATCAAATTGATGTGCAAATGCTACTATGCCTTTATGGGACAGCTTTCCTCTCCTTTGATATTATATGTTTCCAATAGAGCAGACAGATTTGTTTCAAGTTGAGATGAGACATTTATTATTAACTCAAAAAGGCTTCATTGGCTGATTAGTTTGCTCTCCAGTCAAGTTCTGAACACTCACATTTCTTTTAACTATTTTTGATCCACTAATAATTTCTTTTCTAATAGCCTCAATTTTTCCATCGTCCTGTATCTGGAGGGCATTTATTATTTCCTTATTTAGCAGAGAGAAAATAGCACTCCCTGACCTTCATCTTTCCTTCATCTATGTGGTAATAACAATTATAGACTAAGGAGCTTTATTTTTCTAAGATATATAGATTTTTGGCCAAAGACACCATTTGTGCTCACAAATAAAATGTGACCATAGATTTCTTTCCTATAACCCAGAGAAAGACAATGACGCAGATGTGGGGGAGGGGTGTTCTCAAAGTTATTGGACAATACAATGCCATATTGTCAGGAAGGGTAGCTCAGGCACCTGGTAGCAGTGTGCTGATAACTCAAGTATGGTAGGCAGAGCTGTGGCCATCTAACTGATTGATATATGAGCTCTGGCTGATGTGAAGCCCCAGGACAGAGCACCCAAAAGAACTTCAAACGATGTGTATGAATAGGAAGCAGGACTAGAAGGTGAGCTAAGGACTGCCTGGCAGGATTCTCTTTTCTGTTCCTTGATGGTTGTGTGATAATGGAATGCTATTTATGATCTGTGACTCAGTTTTCTAATTTGCATAATGATAAAAATGTTTCTCACACAAAGTTTTTATTAGTGTAATAGAGAGAAACAAAATGCTATTTAAATTCATAAATGTCTACAGAAGCTGCTGTCTTCTAAGGGGATAGATTTATTTTCCCCTCAAAACTTTTTTCCCTTTTGCCGTTTGGCTGTAAAAAGATGAGACTCGGGACATGTATAGGAAGGCCAAGATTCCATGAAGTGGGGCCAAAAATGCTAGCTACATTGCTGTGCATGATGAAGTAAAACTTTTGCATTTATGGAAGGAAGAGAGGGACCTAGGAATACCTGAAGCCTAAAGAATCCAGCTATTGGAGCAGGGGAAGAGGGTAGAATCTGTGGGATACTGATCAATGAAAATGACAGAGAGTAAAAAATATGTGTTCATACTCAGACTTCAGACTGCTTCATTTTTAGTTTTTATTAGCTCTGTTACTTTTGGGCAAGTTATTATCTTTTTTGGACCTCATTTTTCTCATCTGTAAAATGAGGATTATATAAAAATCTACTTCATATAATTTCTATGAGAATTAAATGAATTAGTAGTTGTTAAGGGTTGAGAAGTACACCTGGAACATGATGTTAGATGTGATGCATAGTATATTTTCCAAAAATCTAAATTATTAAATTTAAATATTACTATGGTGACTTGGGCTGGAGAAGGGGATTGTGTTGAAGTAAGATGCAAGCGACAGAGGTTTTCAGCAAGACAGTCCAGGGGAGATTTGACCTCTCCTAGTCTGGGTGAACACAAAGCCATATGTTATTGCTAATCAGCTGGCAGGTAATGGTTGCATCAAACCACACATATACATACTAATGACAAAAAATAGTTGTCAAAAACAATTAAGTCTGAATCTAGATAAACACTTTCTGATAGAAACATAATTTGAGACACAAATATAATTTTAACTGTTTAAGAGCCACATTTAAAAAAGCAAAAAGAAACAAATGACTAATAACATATTTTATTTAACCTAATTTATCTAAAATTTATTTTTTTCAAATGTGATCAATATAAAAGTTGTTAATGGTACAATTTACATTTTTTAAAATATACCAGGTCTTCAAAATCTGGTGTGTATTTAACATTTACAGCACATCCCAATTCAAGCTAAGCATATTTCAAGTGTTTAGTAGCCACAAATGGCTATTGGCTACTGTACTGGACAGCAGAGCTAAATTAAGGAAGAGAAATATACACGATGTCTTTAAGTATATAAAAGATCTACTACTGCTAAATTCTTTCTAGTCAACAGAGCTTTCAGCCCCTTCATGCCCATTATCTAGATACAAAAAAAAAAAAAAAAAATGATGGACACTCTGAAATGACTACAGTCATGTGCCATTTTATGATGGTCCTATGTTTTGATAAATGCATTGTTAGGTAATTTTGTCTTTGTGCAAACATCATATATATAATAGTTATAACCTATTGCTCCTAGACTATAAGCCTATACAGCATGTTACTATTATGAATATTGTAGAGAATTGTCACATAATGATAAGTACTTGTATATCTAAAGATATTTAAACATAGAAAAGCCACAGTAAAAATATGGCATAAAAGATAAAAAATAGTGCCCCTGTATAGGGCAGTTACCATAAATGGAGCTTGCGGAGCTGGAAGTTGCTCTGGGTGGGTCAGTGAGTGAGTGGTGAGTGAATGCGAAGGCCTAGGACATTGCTATACACTACTGTGGACTTTATAAACTCTGTCAACTTAGGCTATTTATAAAATAACATGTGATTAAACAAGCACAACAGAAATGATGCAATCAAGAGATGCAGTAAACATGAGATGTATGAGGCTGCTAGTGTAACACGGCATACTGTTTTACAGCATGCACATGTCATGTACAAGTAAAGATCTCATCCCATCTAAATATGTCTTCACTAATCCAGAGTAATGATGCAATAGTAGTTAAGTAAAACCCTTGTAGATCTACTTCCCTAAACTCTGAACACTCTGAGAAACAATTAGAAAAATGCAACATTGTCCTCAGAAATAGTAAATGTCAAAGAAGTGGGTATTCAACAAAGTTCTGTCAATTATCAGTACAAAGTAAATACTATTTTTTAAAAAAATCTAAGTAAGAAAAAATATTTAGGTTTGTGAAAATATTTAGGTTTGCCAAAGGTTATGTCTTGTTAAAGTAAGAGAGTTCATGCCATACCTAATTTTTTGTTATATGATTTCTGTGCAAATTCATATAATTGGGCAAACTCTAATCCTAAAATGTCCCTCTTTGTCCAAACTCAATTGAAAGAATCCATTTGAATTTGTTGTTTTACATAAACAATATTAGAATCTATTTCTAAATATCATTACATCTCTTAATTCACATGTGTGATGGTGTATATTTGCAAATTAATTCTAAGAAATGTTTAAAAACATTTTATTGCGTTCCTAGGATATTTACTTAAAAGAAACAAAATGTTGAAATAGAAAAATTAGTCTCTTTATTGTTAGAACAGTACCTAAGTTTGTTTGTAGCTCTATACCTATGCACCTGCCATTTTTGGTTGTTCTTTTAGCTGCATAGCCAAAAGAGAATCCAAAGTGTCCTTACTTGGATTTGGCATTGTGTACATAACTCTAAGTAATCAAATGATGAGTTCAATATTTTGGTAGAAATTATATTTAAAGAGAATATTGAAATACAGCATAGGTTATGCTATAGAAGATTTGACAGCACCCCAAGTAGCTAATTAATCAAAATGAAAAATAGGAATATGTAGTGAGTCATACTATTTCAGAACTACAAGAGTCCCTTCAGGATAGCTAGTCTAAACTCCAAGTTTTCTCAATTATCACCAGAACTGGCGGCTGGGAGAATGGGGTGAAGGGTTAAAGGAGTACAAATTTGTAGTTGATAGTTGGTCACGGGGATGGGCATGGTATAGCATTAATATGATGGCTAGGTGGAGGGCCAGGGATGAGAGGAAGCAACTGGGGGGGCGGATTGTTTTATGAAATACATAGGTGTCTAACCAATATGCGGTATACTTGAAACTAATTTAAATAAATAATTTTTTTTGAAAAAGAGTGGATTTAGGTTTTTTACTTGACCTCTCTAGTGAATTTCCAAGTATATTAATACTGCTCAAAGTGGAGTGACCAACTTTTATACAAAGGAATTGATAATTTGAAAAGTTAAGGAGAAACAGTTGTAAACGGTCTCTGTGCAAAACAAGTACAACCCAATAAACATTGTTTCTGTGTATATCTGTTCTTATGAAGATGCCCGTTAAATGAGATAATGAATAAAGACCACTTAGTAAAATGTCTGGTCCATAGTTCGTACTTGATAAACTATTATTTTTATCATTTTTAGCCATACACTGAACTTTTCCTACATCAGAGATGTATGAATGATAATACTCATATGCATGGATCTTCAGTCTTGAAGGACAACAACATATTTATTTGTGAAATAATCTAGAGCATTGTAATGGGTGTCATTAAATCTTGTCTACCTGAGGCAGTATAAATCATCCGGGTAAATGAACCAATTAAAAACCAATTACTAACACTGCCTGACAACAGAAGATTGAGTAATGAAAGAAAAGGCTGATGCAGCCTCCCTGAAGCTGGTTGGAAGGCTCTACCCCTGAGGTTCCAGGGAATGGATTTGACAAGATGGTTAGATTGTGGCTGTTCTTTTCAGAGGAATTAACTCCTGCATTTCTTGTAAGAAACAGGTGCTTGGCTGGCTAGACACAAAAATGAACTGTAGTGAGCACATGATCATACACATGGTGGCCCTTCATTGCTATTTTATTCATTCGGTTTAAAATTTACTTGGCACCAATAGTTTCCCTCTGAAAATTGTCTAGATTTGGATCTAAGGTAAGATCCTTCAAATCAGCAGAAGCCATAAAATTATGGGTCTGTTTTCAAGGTGAGAAAATTTGGTTAAATCAGATGGGCAGTCTTAGTGGAAGATGAAATCACCAATTCAGGACAAACTTATTTAATATGGTTGATGGGAAGTTGAACAGACATTTCTAGGTGGTTGTTTAGCAATAAGCCACTAACTCATTGATTCAAATGAATTTTTTTTCATGCGTATGTTGGCTCTTTGCATTGATATAAAACACATTCTTCTACTTCTATTTTCTGGTTCTCTGGCGATTTAAACCAATGGTTTAAGTGAATAGATATGACTCCCAGGATATAGTATAGCAAGATATTTTTCTGATTCCATCAACAATACTTTGCCTATGGGGAACTAAATGCTTCCTAACTGTAATTCTACTCTATCCTCCTTATTCATTCTTGGTCTGTGGTTTCCCAAGGCTTGTCATTTCTAATGAATGTAAAAGTAGAAATAGGGATAGGGGCATAGAATGGCGATGTGGCCACCCTCATTCATGAAGAATTAATTGGGTAGAAAGCATTTAGTTTTGTACAGCCCATGATTCAAGGATTAGACAGTAGAGAAATACAAAACATATTTCTACCATTTAGATACAAGGGCTTCATTTCATAAGGTGCCTATGCCACAAAGTCTAGACAGGTATTTCTCAACATTTCTGGCAGTAGTTTGTTAAACAGTCTGAGTTTTCAGTGTTGTAAGTATTTATTGTTTACTGGAATGTGCTGATCAAGTGCCATTTTATGCCAGAAATCTCTTGAAAGATGATCAGATAAAAATTCGGGGATAAGAGGAAAAAAAGAACAATAGAAACCTGTGTACTGATACTGCATCTCCTGTGAAATTCTTGCGTAATGTATATTTTAAAGTGTGATTTATTATTATTAGAATTTCAGAGTTAATTCAATTAAGTATATTAATTTCAAGACAGTGCTCATAGGTTGGACTGTATGCCACAGTGTTTTCTTTATAAGGATCCCATAAGATACTCTGATTCACTTTATTCTATTTTATAATATATTCCACATTTTCCTTCCCAACATTTTTGTTAGCAATTTTCATTGTCTTCATTACTTCTTATTTAAATTTTTCTTCTTCATTCTTTTTTAAAGACATGTTTTAAATGAGCTCAATATATCAGCCTCCTTAGTGTAATAATTAATTCGTTGCTTCCAATCATTTATTAGTTGCCCTATTTTCTTTTCTGTTTCTGTCTTCCCCTTAACATATGTTACACATTTTTAATTTTTCTTCTTATAATGTATTGAATCTGTATTTTTAATTTGTTTATTTCTATTTGATTTTTTTCTTTATAAATATCTATTCTTTTTTGTAAGGGGGATAAATTAAAATATATGGTAAAACTGATTACAATACTCTAATCTGGCTTATTTTTGTCTTATTTTTCACAATGTTTAATCCTTCCTATTATAAAAGTGGTTCTTCAATTTCTTTAATTTTGTAAATTTTTTTTCAAAATGCCTTAGGACACCAATTAACTCTATCTATAACTACAGAAGAAGGGCTCAGTGATATACTGAGAGCAAGTATCAATTACAATGTTGTTCTTCTTTTATTTTTTTTAATGAGTCTGCCCCATCAGCCCCACCCCAATATATGATTTCATTCTTTACTTGTTAGCTACCTCATTTAATCTTAGAAATTATTTTAGAATATAAGGCAAACATATTTTTAAGTATACACAGTAATACTAATAAATGGCAAAATACTGTGAAACGACATCTTATCTTAGATCTTCTTTGGTATATTTTAAATTAGCTAATGCATTCTTGGGTTGCAAAAAATCTTTAACTGAAATTTGTCCTTATGTGTGAAATTACTAGTTCTTATAAATGTGGATAACACTAGAGGGCAGCATGGTATCTAGAAAGAGGATGGTGCTTAGCTTCAAGGAGCCTGGGTTCTAATCTCAATCTATCTATTGACAAAGAAAATAACCCTCTGAACTTTTTTTGACTTTTTTTTTCTTTATCTGTAAAGTTAGAGGTATTGAGCATGTAATCCAAAGAGGCCATTCAAACTCCAAGCATCTATGTTTAATTTGCCTCTTTTCATAGTTTATGCAGAGGTAAATTAAAGCCCAAACTAAATTCACATTAGTAGAATTTAAATTAAACCAATATGTTCCTTTCATCACTCACATTTTCATCACTGACAATTTGTGTGTGGAGAGAGTGCCATGTCACAAAACCATCCCCCTAAAAAAGGCATATTGTACTTTGTGACAGTGAGCTGCCTATAAACAAGAAGGATTAAGAGAAATGGCTCAACTCCAATTGCAGTATTAAGTGGCTATAAAAAATTACCTTGAAGATACTGTGCCTCAGCAGTACCTCAGTTGTCAGTTACGTTGAGAGGGCAATTGTGAGCTCTTCATTCTTTAAGGGTCTTGCAAGCTGTTAGCAAGGCACACAGGACACTCTCAAAAAGAGAAATCCTTTGGAGCCCCTACTATTGTTAGTGAGCACAGTCAACAGAAGTAACTAATGGTGCTGATAGAGAGTAATAAAAACCACTGTTGGAAACTACTGACTGGACCTTCTTTGGGAATCTCTCTTTAATCAGGATTTTTAGATTTAGTATTACAAAGGGTCATTCAAAGTCTCTGGTCTGCTCCACCATTTGAATATTTTCCTTTCATGTCAACAGTACTTTGCTGAGAAAAGCAACTCTATTTGATTTCTAACATAGAAGCAGAGACCATACTTTCTACCATATGAAAAAGCTCACACCACTCATTATAGCTGATTGGATTAGAATTTGACCATTAACTCTATAAGAGCCTGTCTATAGGATAGTCAGGGTTTTACAAATTGGTTCATAATTTAGTTATATTTTAAGAAGAGGTGTTATTAATTGGCCAAACCAATCAAAATCTATTTCTTTGTAAATTGAACTAAAGATATGGAGGAAACATCAACATGTTAGTAGCAGAAACGGAAGATAAAAGACCTGAAAAGATGAGGCAACATGCACATGCTAGAGGGAAAAGAAGCTGTAGTTAAGAATAAATTCAAAATCAGAATATGCTGTGAAATCAGAAAAATTATTGCAGAGTAAAAGCAAGGTGCTTGGTTGGTAGGTACAGAAGAAAAGATAGAGGTCAACTGGGAGACTACAAAGTGATAAATCATTAATTACCATCATTGAAGAAGAGACAACAAAGTAATGAAGCCACTAGTTCAACACTGTATTCTCATACTACTTGAAGTGTGTTCTGATTGCAGACACAACTGACTACATGACTTACCCATGTTCTTATCAAGAGGGAGCACATGGCTAAGATTCTTCTTCCTTTATTAGTTATTCTCATGTACTTCCTTGAAATAAATTTCCTGTTGAGGTAACAAAAACTGTATACTATGCAGCATGACTATAAGCTGATCTCATAAGATGCCAAAATCAGTTATAAAAAGCCATGCAAGGCAACCAAAATTCAACCAGATAGCATTTTAAATACATTTGGAATTTTATGATGCTGAGAATTTGAAATCATGAATTCTGTCAAGTTCAAAGGTCTTTAAGCTTTTAGTTAAGCAGGTATAAAGAGCAAAAGAAATTGAAAAATCCAATTAAGTAATTAACTTGATTTGCTAATAATCAGGGTTTTTTAGCCTCAAATTCATGTCTTTCCCATGCTTTGTGATAATGAAACTAGATCTGGTTACCATTTAGTTTGCCAACTGGCAAAAATGTTAGATATCATCAGTAGATGGCACAGAAGAGATATTATGAAGCCATAACAGAGGAAGATACCACCCTTCAGGGTTCTGGTCTTTCATTATTATTATTCAATGTGAGAGCCCAAGAGCCTTCTGAAGAAGCAATCTAGCCATGCTGTTTGGCTATGATCTCCCTACCCGTGTCCACTTCTGAGTGGCTCTGTCCTGGCCACACCTTCCTGCAGGCTATTTCTACAGTCTGACACCTGTTCACAGTCTCTAGAAAGTTTTTTTTGTTTGTTTGTTTGTTTATTTGTTTGTTTTGACCACCGGCAATCTCCATGTTCACTCTATTGGAAGAACTTAGAATCTCAGCCTTCGAGAAACAGAGCTGTCCTAGTTCTTTTTGTTTGTTTGCTTGGTTTCGGTTTGTTTCTGTTTCATTTTATTATCTGCATACCTTTAGCTTAGAGGAAGTAGTTGTTTCTTTGTATCTGTTACTTCTGCGTAGTCTTTTACCCCTTTTATCTACCTTCTTTCTACTAGTTAATATTTATTTTTTTATTAAACCCAAGTAACTACTAAGGTTACTATCTCTTAATTGGTCCCTGAGTGATGTACCTGTGTAGGTTTTGTAGACTTCTATGAATACCAAATCAAAGGATTTGGATTATATGATCATCTCCTTTGAATAATAAAATTATCAACACAGCAAATATAAATAGGCTTCTGTATGTCATATCAGGATGATCACCAAGAATTCAATCAGCCTCCTATTCAAAAACTTAGATAGTTGTCTTCACTAGTGAGAGTAGATCTTTTAATTCTGGAAAGATTTTAAATTAAACATAGAAAAGCATCTTAGGTCAGATTCCAGGGAAACAACTTTAGATATTTGTATATAGAAACTCTTTTGGTTAGTACTCTCAGGGACAGTGAAGAAAGTAGCATTGGGAAAAGAGAGACGTTTATGTGTGATGCATTCCAAAGAAGTTCTCATGGGACCTCATAAGGAGCTTAGAAGCTGGGGTGGCAATTCAAGCTCTTCTGCCTTGATGTTGTTTAGGACAAGGGGATATTAAAACCCCTACATCAAGCAGTCATTTGATGTAAGCTGACTTCAGGAGGGCAACGTACCTATGTGGCAAGTCTCTTTAGCTAAAAACAATTTCCAAAGAATAACTCTGTTGACAATTCTCCTATCAGCTGCCCATGCTCTCACCAGTTGATGAAATAAATGTCACAGTCTTAACAGGGTTATCTGAACAGCTGTATTAGTTATCTGTTATCTAAGCAGCTGCACTAGTTATCTACTGATGTTTAACAAATTTCTTTGTTTTGGTTGCTTAAACAATGGCAACATGTAGTTTGCTCACAAATTTGTAATTTGGGCAGGGTTCAGTGGCATTAGTTCTTTTCTGTTCCACTCAAT
Source organism: Eidolon dupreanum (assembly GCA_028627145.1). Taxonomy (NCBI): domain Eukaryota; kingdom Metazoa; phylum Chordata; class Mammalia; order Chiroptera; family Pteropodidae; genus Eidolon; species Eidolon dupreanum. The sequence goes on along the minus strand of CM053514.1, from coordinate 51,301,878 downwards.
AGCAGTTGTAATAACTTGATGGTTGGGAGCTGAAATATCTGAAGACTTACTCATTTGCATGTATGGTGGTTGATTCTGGCTGTCAGGCAAGACCCAGTCTTGGTCTGTCAGCCTCTCTATGTGGCATAGGCTCCCTCAAAACCTGGTGGTAGTATCACTTCCTCTGCATTCAATTTTTCAGACAATGACAAAAATTTGCCTAGGTTTAGGAGGCAGAGAAGGAGACTCTGGATCATGATGAAGAGTGAGGTATGACCAGAAGTATTTTCGTGACCACTTTTGAAAAATATAGTCAACTACAGCAATATACCACATAATCTACTATAAAAGGAAATGGAAAATATAGTACTAAAAAAGGACTGAGAAGTGGCAAGATAAAAAATCTTATTAGGAAGGCATGTGTGTATGACAGACATTTTATTTATTCTAATATTTAAGAGAATTTTGGCATTTAAAGTAAAGCCTATAACTCCAATTTGAAATATACAATTGAGTAATTTATTTAGAAATGATTTAAGTTGAAGTCTTACTGTGTTTTTTTTATAGAACTAGAACTTTTGAGAAAATATAAAACTCATTACATTTTTATTTTTAATTTTTAGATTAATTAAATCATATTTAGTATTTAGTAAGATCTGATTTATGGAGTTAAAGTTATTAAAAATAAAAAATTAATAAATGTATAAATACCATTTAAAATATGTCAGAATATATATATATATATATATATATATATATATATGAAGATAAACAAATGTAAATGATACCAAACATTACTCAAAGGCTTCTTAAAAGTGTTTATTAAAATCTGTACTATCACAAATACAATATTTAAATTTGCAAGTTGAACTTCATGACTAGGGGAAAACTTGAGTTTTTAATGTATAATTTTATTAAGTTGAATAACAGCTCTTAGTTCTCAAAGTGAAATTCTGAATAGACTTTTGTACATGCAAAACTCATTTCTGGATTCCCCTTCTTTCCCTCCATTAAAAATCCTCAATATAATCAAGAGAATCAAATAACATAGAGATGTTGATTATAGTTCTCAAATCTTTAAAACAAGTTTCTCACCTTGGAGAATAGTTTTGTAGAAATTTACAATAACAGCACAGATTGATTCGGCATTATATGTAGTGCAACAGAGTTAGGACAATGGTACATAAGCTACTCCTTTACTTCCCAAGATTACTTTGCAAAGGTATTCTTTTTCAGAAAACTATAATGTGAAACAAACAAAAGCAGAGTTGTTTTGTAAGATAGAGCATGGTTGAATTTGGCCCTGACCAATGTACTTTCACCTATTCTCTAATGGCACATTTTGAAAACATTGGTTGGTCCAATAGATAAAGAAATCTAATTTTAGGGCTCACAGTATCATTAGCAATTTTACTGTCAGTCTTCTACTGATCAAGTGGAAGTGAAATATTTTTCTTATTTTTTTCTTTTTTCTTTTGAACTGAGAGACTTCGCAAGGTCAGCTCTATAGGTTAGAGTTCAAGCAATATTTTTTTCTTTTGGAAATTTTTGACTTTAAATTGTGTCTTGGAGTTATGATGTTTTTTTAAAGAATAATATAATTAAGCTTTCCATGATTGTCTTTTATTCTATAAATATTTCTTTTGCATCACATGAATTTTACAGCAATATAGTATTATGTTAAATAAATTGACTTGATATGTAACCTATCTACTCCCACCTTTAAAATACTACATGTTGATGAAAGCTCAGTGGTGTAATATTTCTGAAAAAGAATCTTTTATGATTAGCCTGCATTGTATTAACTTTATATTTGATCTCACAAGTTCTTTCAACTTCTTATCTCATCTTCATTATGTTAAAGAAATAATGGTTTTGTTGTCTCATATCTAGTATTTTAAAACTTGCTTAAAAGATGAAAGATGAATAGAGACCTGTTGCATTTGAGGTCTTCAGAAAGCAGCCTCTGAGATAAAGATAACAGACTTTGGTTTTAGATATAGATATGATTGAAAAAAATATGTGGAATTTACTACAACCCCCAGGAGGATAATCATAATATAGGCTCTTTGACTACTGAAGCAAAACCATAACATTTTTAGCAGAAAATTACACATCACTCAAAGAAAAGCATCTGGCATGTTCCTGGACCCTAATAGAGAATGAATGTCTGATCACGAGACATGAATTGACTATGTGGCCAGAACTGACCATCATGAACTGAGCTCTATTAGGTTTCCCAAAGCATACTGCAGGCCCAGTAATTTATTATAAGACAGAAGTGTTTTAGAAGTGGGATTAGAAAAGAGCAGAGCCAAAGGGTAGATTATTATGTCATCTATCAATGCTGTACTTGGGCTACTTGTTCATACCTATTACTCATACCTATGGCTGAAAGTGTCCCATATGACCAGCTGATAGAGAGGAAAATTTTCATGCTTAATTTATGTATAGGCTGCTGCTCAACTCAGGGATGACCTTGAAATATAGTGGTGAGGGAAACTCCTCCCAGTGAGCTGAGCTTTGGGGATAATGTGCCTCATTATCTACTTGGTATGGAAAATGATGTGACATAGATAAGTATATATACAGACTCATGAGACATAGTGACTATCTTGGCTGGTTGTTTAGGGGCTTAAAAGGAAAAAGAGTAGAAGACTAAGAATATGAGGTATGGGAAAAGGATGTAGATAAACTTATGATAGTGTAAATGAAGTGTAAAAGTCTTTCCATGAAAAATCATAGTTGTATAAACTTTATGTCTCCATTTTTTTTTACCTCCCATATTCTCCTAAACTTACTGTGCTCAGGCTTTCAACCACATCATTTCTTTGTCAAGGTCACCTATGGTCTTTGTTTTGCCAATCCAAAGTCTATTCTTAGCCTTTATTTACTTTCAACATTTATTGTCTCTTCTTTGTTCTTAGAAAAAATTTTTTCACATATTTTCTAGGATATCTACCCCTCTTAGTTTTCCTCTTATTATATTGAATATTACTTTTCAGTCACTTTTGCAGATTTCTTAAATTTCTGTCCTTTAAATGTTGAAGTGTCCCAATGTTAAGTCTTTCATACTATTCTCTTAGCTTTGCATATTTACTTATTAGCTGATATTACATATTTCTAGGGCTCTAGATGACACTTATAGCCCTGACTCCTCTCTGAGCTCCAGATTGGTATATTTAACTGCCAATATGTCATCTGCACTTGAATGAATAATGGGTATACCTAACTTAGAATATCCAAACAAGAACTGTAGATTTGCCTCTGGAAAGCTGCTTCTCCTGAAGTCATCCTTGAATCCTCTTCATCATATATTACATCTGTTCCATCAGCAGCAGATCTCACATTTATACTCAAAATACAGCATGAACTCAACCCCTTCTCACATCATAGGCTACCTCCCTAGGCTAAGCCTCTTAAACTCTAAAAGCTAATTTATCAACATTCCATAGTTCTATTCTTGCTCTGCTACAGTCAGTTCTCAATAGAGCCACCTTAGTGACCTTTTTTTTTAAAAAAAAGAAAATAAAGTCATGTCACAGCTCAAAGCCCACCAATGGTTTCCATTCCATTCAGAATAAAATCCAAACTCCTTACTATAGATAGAAAGGATCTACCTGATTTAGCCCAAACCTATATATTGGACCTCTTCTTGTAGTCCATTCTTCTCTTCATTTATTTATTTGTTTATTTTTGAGCAATGAGCATTTGCACCATTGCCCAAATCTACCATTTTCATTCCTACTTCAGGGACTTTGTTCTTGACATTCCCTCTTCCAGAAATCCTCCTTCCCCAGCTCTTTATGTTTGCAGTAGCTCATTCAAACTCATATCTCTCCACTCTCCCCGTAGCTCCCACTATTTTTCATCAAAGCACTTACCATTACCTAACATACTATAATCATTTCATTTGTTAATTTTTTCCCTTGTCCTATGAACATAAAATCACGAAGAGAGACATTGATTGGTTCACTGCTTATCTTCAGTACCTAGAACTATGCCTGAAATGTTTAAATGTAGTAAATGTCTGTGGAATTAAAAATCAGTTTTGTGATTCATTGTCTTACTAACTTTGGAAGATATGTAAGATGTACAATATTTAAGTCAGTTTGCAGATGAGGAACATGAGGTAGGAAGATTAAGTGACTTGGTAAAAATCATATACTTATATTATTCAATGTTTTTATGTAATGGCTTAAATGGGAAAACTTTTTAGACTTTAGCAGCAAGAGAAAAATGCTTATTTGTGGAATATAATGAAAGTGATTTTAAAAACAGTTCATGCTTTCTTCTTGAACTTTGCTTCTAGTTTATAGTCAGTTTACTACTAAGATTACTGCATTTTATCGTTGTTGATTATCCTTATGTTTTATGTTATTTCACGGTCTTCAAATTTTACTCATTAAAAATACCTCTTATCTCATTCTGCTTATAGTAAAAATGTGCTTTATTTTAAGCTTTAAAATTTAAGTAAATAAATTTGGCAAATTAGGTCAACTTCAGGCCAGAATAACTAAAAATGTGTAAACTGTAAGGTATGCATTTATTGTAGTTTAAAGTAAATGGTTAGCAAGGTAAAGTGAGAACAAATGATTTCTATCAGTCTTTCAGAGACTTTACAGATTTATCAGAGAAAAAAGGGCTCAGAAAAAAAAGACAAAATAATAAATGAAGGTGTACGTATTATTAATAATTCTGTTAAAAAGGCTGATATATTGAGCTCATTTAAAAAATCTCTCTTTAACAAGAAAAATGAAGACGGTAACATGAGCAATTAGCTACTGACATGACCACTGCCTATCTAGATAATGATCAAAAGTGTGTGGGTGGTATGACCAGCCCAAACTCTGGAAAGAGGATGCACTTCCTGACATGAAGCACAAAGCCAGGGAGTTATTAACTATTTAAAGTTTGCAGGGAATGCAGATAAATTATTAATTTGTTTTAAAATTTTATATTTATTTTCCACTTAGTCATTTGACTTTACAATACACTAATATGCTTTAAGTTTATTATGAAATAATTTAATTAATTCAATATAAAATAATATTTATAAATGTCAGTTTTTTAAGAAGGAAGTAAATCATATACAAGTAGCAATGGAAATATATTTGCAAAATTTTCTTAGTGTTGGAAAGAATTTTTCTATTAAAAAAAAATAGTATCCCTGATATCCTTAGGAGCAAAATGAATGCATAGGCACATTTAATTATCATATTATCTAAAGTATGTTTTATTATATTATGTTATATCACATCCTGTCACATTACACCACAGGTGTTATATATTTGTTTTTTTTTTTTTTATCTATATTCCATTAAAGAATGAAGGTTCTTTGAAGCCAGATGTTGTCCCCCCACCCCCTTATTATGGTCATATGTCTGGAATATAATAGATCTTCAGTAAATATTTATTAATGAATGAATGGTTTATACTTTACAGTTTAATGAAAGAATTGCTTTCTAAGAATTAATTACTAAGTGTTGCATTATTCTCTATAGGTCTCATGTATTTTCATATCTTGTAAGCAGAAGCACAATAATTTTATTGATGATGTTTGTATACAGAGCTGCCTTGGATGATAGAGATAATGCTTCCCTCTGAAGAAATAGTAGGTTCGTTTACTATACAGTATATAGAATGTGTCCCTTCAGGGTAAAAATTAGGCAAGTTTGTTTATGGTCTATTTTAGATCAGGCTTGCTAAATTTAGAGTCTCTTTCCTATAACCCACTACATGTACAAGCATTCTCTGGCCTCATTGATTGTCTTAAGGGAATTTGGGCATCTAAAACCAGAATAAAAAATGATGGTACACTGCTACTGCTATTGCTGTGGGTAATAAACTATCCTTTGTCTCTGACTAAGGTGTCTTATTCTTTTGCTGGCACGCATGAAATTGTGGTAGGTTAACTTGCTCCTTGCAGAAAGAATGAAAACTCAAACCCATCATGGTTCTTGACTCTTCCATTTTCAGATAATTTTTTTTAAACAGCTTTATATTGATAGACACACAGAGTAAAAAACAACTAATTGTAAAAACTTTAATTGTGAAAATAAGATGAAAGTCCTAGACTCATGTAGGAAGAGAAAGGCACAGATTGTCTTGGCATAGAATTAAAGAAAACTATGAAAAGAAGAAAGATCATTAGAAGTACTTCACTTGAAAATTGGATGAAAATATTTTTTTAAAAACAATAAATATTTGCATTTTTATTTTATAATAATGTATTACTTTGAGGAAGATAAGAATTAGTAAGGAGGGAAATTTTCACTTTTTCTATTTTTATTGCTTTTATTTATCCAATGAATATCAAATATCAATTGCATTCACATACTATACTTGATACTAGGTTTGTAGTATAGAATACAATGGATCAAGTTGTTACTTATCCCTTGCAGCAGAATGGGAAAGACAGAAAATAAATAAATAAACATTCAAAATAGGGGAAATGAAGACAGTCAAAAATTTCTGAGTTAGAAAATAGCAGAGTTACTCATTTAGTTAAAGTGGCCTGAATATTCCTTGACTTCACAGAGAAAATGAAGTTTTAGATGAGACAAAAAAACATGTAAGTGAAACAGCCATGCAAAAATCCAAGGGAGTGTGTAAAAAGGCCTGGGATGGAAAAGAGTTTGATCTGTTTTGAAACTGAAAGAAAGTTCGAATTGTAACAATGAAGAAGTAAGGTAGCTTTAAATAAGATTAGAGTAATAGGAGAGGATTCAAAAATTTACTTTCGTACAGTTAAATTTAGGGATCTTAAACAGACATTCAATTGATAGACAATTAACTATACTAAACTATAGTTCCAATAGCATTCTGGACATATGGAATTGTGACAAATGAATAAGATTATCTGGAGAAGGAGCAGAAATAGTAGACTGAGACAAAAGCCTGTGAAGCTCTCATTATTTAATGGTAAATAGAGGAAAAAAGATAGCAACAAGGAAGAAAAGAATGTATTTCAGAGGATAGAGGAAACCTGAAATAATAGTATTACAGAACTCAAGAAATGAAGATGTTTCAAGGAGAAGGTTGTGACCCTCAGTTCAAATACTGAGAAAGACAGAAAGGTGCTTATGGCACATATGCTAGATTTACTTGCTCAGCATATAGTATGTCTTTCCGTTCAACAGAGACTTTAACAATAAAAGAATAAATGTTCTATTTCTCAAAATTCCATGCAGATTGTTTTTGGGATGTGATTTAGATTTTATAAATTATGTGCTTTTATACCTATGTAGATTTTAAACTGGATAAGTTAATGGCAAGAGAGCACTTTTTTTTTTCTGGTACAAATGCAGCAAATGTAGTGTAATTCTAGAAGCTAAAATTCTGACAACAACTTCCTAAAGAATTCATTGATCATATCTGAGGTATTGTTCTCCTAATAAAAACAGACTGAGGACAGCTTTCTCTTTCATTAATTGTATTAATAACATGTACAAGCTAATAGCTGGTAAGATAGACTCCTAACACCTCAGCTTCCAGATTGTGTCATAGATAAAGGTTTCTTGGTTTGTTCTATTCTATGATGTTTTTCGAGTAATAATTCCTGGAGATTTAACCTAGATCTTACTCTTCTAACACTCTCACCATTTTTTTAAAGTCTTGATTTCTTATAAATCCCTTATGAGTTAAAAAAAAAATAGCTAGGTTATTTTTGCAACTCAACTCTGACTGATATAATATTTGATATGTTAAAGGCAAGAGACTTTTAAAAGTCAATCGGTAGAATCTGGAACGGGTAATCTGACCTAATTAGATTTGAAGGCATGAGGTTACACGTAGAGTATAGCATACCAAAGGTCTTTTGTTGGCTAGTAGCAAAACAGCTCTTTAAGAATTAATGTCTGACTGGAATAAAGTGCTTGTTAAATGCACGACTTTAGCAGACCACATGGCAACTGCCACATCACAAAATGATGTGCATGAAGAATACAAAAATTTTGGATGGCCTGATTGTGTTTAACTGTACTTACGAGCTAAAGGGAGAACATGACAAACTCAGGGTTCTACATTCTCAGCTCTTCAGTATTAGAGGAAAAGAACATTTCATCTCTTGTATATCAGATTTATAAACAGAATCTGATTCTACAAGTTGGAGGATCTGCAATATAGATTGAATTACAGCTATTTTATTTTATTTTATTTTATTTTATTTTATTTTATTTTATTTTTTATGAAAGGTTAGACTTCAATTTGGAAAAAAAAATAAAGAATCTCATAATCAGAATAGTGATGTTTGGAAATATTCAGATGGCTCTGAGTATTCCAACCCCAAACTTCACTGAAAAAAAAAGCAACCCCACCTTCTGGTCTGCAGAAGCTGGTTTATCTTGTTTGGATGTTCTAAAATAACTTTATCAAGAGTTATTACTAGTTATCCTTATGCTCTCCCACTACTATGTCCCGTAACCTCCAATTTTCTAGCCAGAGTCATATCTCAGCATGTCCATGGGGACCAATTACCAAGTAAAACCAAGAATAGAAAACTTATATGTCAAAATAATTCAAATCTGAGATAATTTGTAGTTGCAAAAACCTGGGAAATATGTATATGATTCTTCGTTGATAGATACACCATGGAGAAAATAATAAATTTGTAGATAAGGCAAAATTTATTAATAGGAGGCATTTACCAATGATTCTAGATTCAGTGTGCTAGCTTGAGTAATTTAGAATGATTCCTTAGTTGGTTAATTAAAAGAAGAATTCAACTGTGGCCTACATTGAATAGAATGAACACTCCTTGATATTATGTACAAGAAGAAAAGATTAGGGAGATTGGGGTGTTGGAATAAATGTGCTATAGGAAATCTACTCACCCTCTACCTACCTCCCCACTTCATTTCAATGAAAGTTATGAAATCTTCATGGTAGTGTTTTACTGCCAGAGAAAATGAAGGCAGAGGTGCTATGACAAGCACAATGCAGAAACAAGAGTAAGAACTGTTTCATCAGTGAAGATCTTTGCTAGTGGCTAATGGATGATAGGGTCTCTAAGGCAGAAATAGATGAAAAGTACACTAAGGAACTACTTGGTCTTCTTAGTGAATGTAACTTTAGGCTTGGTGAATAATACCTTGACCTAAGTTTCATGAAATACAGTTACATTCCCCATGCAACTCCCAGAACTGAATTAAAGGGAAAGTGCTTATTGTTGGGGGAAGAGCCTGTGATAATAATATATATACATATATATTACTATATATATGTGTATATATATATGTGTATATATATATATATATATATATATATATATACACATATATAATATATACTATAAAAATTCCTCTACTTTCAGCTATTTACCAGAGTGATAGAATACGGAGAAAAGAAAGATACCCAGACCTTTCAAGATTATGGGACGTTGGTTCTGAACCAACTAATCCTTAGAGATGAAGAACATCACTGGTCAGAGCAAGGATTTGAGAAGTCAGATGAAAAATGGAATTTTTCTCTGCGTTTATCTTGCAGTTGTCTCACTGGGTCTGTAACACTACCCTGTGGTTAGTTTTGCATCCCTGAGTGTAAGATTGAAATAGGTATAATTAGAAATTGGCAGAAGCCCCACTCTGACTCCTTACCCACGAAGTCAGAACCATCAATATAGGAAAAGAAGCTGTTTTAGCATGCTGAAATAGTAAACCAAAAATAACAGCATCTTTGGATAAATCAGAGGTATTAGTACTGCCCTCAAAACTTGAAAAATACAGGGGTGGTAATTAATAGTATCTTATTTAATTCATTTGGATGAATTACAGAGAATAACAGTGACTTGCCGTAAGTTTAAACAGAATGCAATTCCAAATGTAGCTGCTGTTTCAAATGTGGGTTCATTAGTGGAGAAAATCAACATTGCACTTTGCTACTGGTGCGCATTTAGTAATTTGACAGATAATGTATTTTCCTTTCTATTAATGAGCAAACAAAATCAGAAGCAGTTTGTATTCATATGATGGGGACACCTTCCTTGGTTTACTGCTAGCTCTTCAATTCTCTTTCATAAGTTAGTACACAGGCACCATGACTCTCTCATCTTACCACAAGGCATTGGCTGCTCTGTTACCTTGGTGACACCATGGAAGTTCTACAGGCTCAAAGGAAATACCACCAGGCAGAAACTTTGATCTACAAGAAGGAATAAGAGTACCAGAAATATGTGAGAATATACAAATTTTTTTTCTTAATTTCTTTAAAAGGATATTGTCTCTCTAAAATAAAATGCTAGAAGTGTATGATATGGTTTATATACGACAACAGGAGCAAAAATGGTAGGGGTTATTGTAAGTTTCTTACATTATATGTAAATTACTATAAAAATAATTCAAGTCAGACTATAATACGTGAAGGATGTACTTATCCCTAAAACTAAAAGCTATAAAACAGACTATTGCTAAAAATCCCAAATAGGAGATAGATTGAACACTAAAACATGCTCGCTTAATACAAAAGAAAATAGAAAAAGAGAAATAAAAAAGATAAGAAAAATAGTGAACGAAGAGCAAGATGGAGACAATGATTATTAGATATAAAAAGAGAAATAGATAAATTCAAAATCATAGTTGGAGAACTTAAAACTCTATTCTTAGCAATTTATAGAAAATGTAGGGGGAAAAGTATCATTAAGAGTGGAGGTTTGAACAAATATATTAACAAACTTGACCAAATGACATTTAGAGAACACTCTACACAACACTTTTAAAATAAGTGTTTTTTTCAAGTGCATGCAGAATAGTAACCAAGGTGCTGATCATGAAACAAGTCTCAATAAATTTAAAAAAACTGACATCAGAAGCAAGAAGGCAGAAGAAACAAATGCCACCACTGTTTAGCCTCTGTAATTCTTGTCACCCTGTTGAAATCAGTTGGTACATTTAAATTGCTCCTTTTTTTCTTATCAGTATTTCTCATCTACTGAGAACAATCACCTCCATATTTCTCAGAAACATGTTCTCTGACCACAGTGAAATTAAATTAGAAATCAGTAACAAATAAGGTATTTGGAAATCTCTGAATGTTTGGAAATTAAACCGTACACATGTAAATATTGAATAGATTTTTAAAAATCACTTAAGAAACTATAATTTAATTTGATATAAATAAAAATAAAGAACATAATATATTAAAGTTTGTGGTATGCAACTAAAACAGTGCTAAGAGGGTAAGAGGGAACATTGTAATTTTAAATATGTTATTGGAAAGAATAAAGGTTTGAAATCAATTATATAATAGCATAGCTTCAAAAATCTAGAAAGAAAAGAAAATTAAATATTAAAAAAGTAGAAGAAAAGAAATAAAACAGTAAAACAATAAAGAAAATTGATTAAAAAATTGGTTCTTTGAAAAGATCTTTTTTAATCAATAAAGTTTTAAACTGGGGGGCTTTGAAGAGCTTACAAACAGTAAAAGGATAATAAAGAGAAATAATGAACAACTTTATGCCTATACTCCATGTGTCTATTTAGATGAAGCTCAAGAACATACAAAAGTGACTCATGGTAAAGAAGTCAGAATATTCATTGCCTCCAGGTGGGGGAATTAACTGGAAAAAAGCACGAGAAAAAATTTGAAGGTGCTAGAAAGGATCTACATCTTGATTTTAGTAGTGGTTACATGGTATATTTACGTAAAAATTTATATTAAGTGTATACTTAAAACCAGAGTGTTTTAAGCACTTTATCAAGTGTGTTGTGTGTGTATTACCTAAAAAAGTGACATATATTTATGGGTCCTGTCTACGGGACTACTTAAACCAATAGTTAAATATTATATCAAGTGTTTTTACTGAGTTTTTATACTTTTCCTGACTATGCAGTTACATAGGTTTAGTGAGACTCTATGCTCCTTTACCAAAAAAAAAAAAAAAGTTACAAAAATATATAACCATTTTAAAACAAAGATCTTGTTTAATTAGGTATGATAATCTATAAGAAATTAAGGCTACGTTTCATGTGTTAAAATTGTTCTTATAATGTTCTTCCCGGAAAATAGCCTGGTCTTGTTCTGTGACACATATAATTCCCATATTCACAGATAGTCATGAATGTTACTTTCTAACAGATAGGTCAGGACTATAACTAAACTTGAGAATCTTTGAGAAAGGATTCACTATGTATTTATAGATTATATATTTTACAGACAGAACCCGGAAGGTGTAATTTTGATGATCCTTGTAGGTAAGCTTATAAAGACAGAAAAATATTTCTATCACTTAGCAGTAAATTCAACCCTAGAGGTCTTACAAATCCTTCACATGGATATTAATTCGTAAGCCCTAGAATTTCGTGATTCTGTTTTTAAAGCCAGATATTAAGGATGTTTACATGTGTTAGTTAATATCTCTTTTAACTTTCATAAATAAAACTGATCAAATAAAATATCAGATTAATGACATTATTTTTTAAAAAATATATCAATATCATTAATCTGATACTTAAAGGGGGTCAAATACATGGTGACAGAAAGAAATCTAACTATATGTAACATAATGTAAATATATATATGCCTTACTGTTAAAGTATACAGCTGAAACATTGGATTTCATTAACTAATATCACCAAATAAATAAATAAATAATTTTAAATGTGTGGTCAAATTAATAATATTTATTTTTCAAAAATATGTCTGATCAAATCCATGCCTTATGAACAGAGACCTGCCCATAATGAAAAATCTTCGAAGAAAGCTGACCCTTGGTCCTACTGAATTATGCTACCACACTATGTGTCCAACAGAAAAAACATGTACTTTGCACCTTTAGATAACAATAAAAAAAAGATTATTCTATGCAGTTTCTAGTCCCCAAAGTAAATGAAACATTGAACATTTCTTGCAAGTTACTGCTACCATAATGAAAACGTTAGCAGTGACTTTTGCAATGTTGTTGTCAGGATATGTCATTGTTTTTGTATACATGATAATGAGGAGAAAATTTAGGTCTGTTTGCACCATGAATTATTGTAAACTTTCTAACCTTGCTTTTTCATTTTCTTTAAATGACTCTGTGTTTTTTATTTGGCAAATTGGACCTTCTCAAGTCTGTACAAACCAACACCTTTTCTTTTCAACTTGATTATGTTTCTAAATCTTCCTTTCACACAAAAAAATGAAGTATTCACATCATTATTAGTGTCTTAGCTGTCTTCAAAAGACTAGAGGGAGAGAGCATTTTATAGGCAGTTGTGATTCATGTACAATGGAGAAAATGGGTTAATGTAGACAGGCTCACAAAATAGTTGCTATCTTTCAATGCCAGCAAACATTAATTTCAGTAAAAGATATTGTTTTAAAAAGCAAAAAAGTCAGTTTTCACAATCATTGTGATTGTATTTTCATTAATAATTTTATGTTACATGATGACCCTAACTTAGTTATTATAATACATTCAACCAAATGACAATGTAGTTTGGTTTGCTTCTTTGTCAATAAAATATAATTGAATCACGTTATTACTGTAGTTTTTTGGAACTACATGAATTTTAAAGATGAATGACTGTGTAACTAGAGTATGATAAAAACCCACAAAATCTGCAATGAATATAGTCATTTAGGAGTCAGACAATATTTAAAGATTCCAGAACCTATAGAGCTTTATGGAACCTATAAGTCATAAATTCAAATCTCTTAACCAAGGGAGAAAATTATTTAACTGTTAGTTTTACTGGAAGCTTTCAAACATTGGTGCAATCATCCTAATTGTCATGGTCTCATAAAAATAGAAATATGCCAATTAAAAAATAATAGTGTTAACATTATTATTATACATAATAACACATTCTAAAATTGTTCTTCAACAATTTTATTTTTATTACATTATTTTATTTGTAAGAAAATATATTTACAATTTTTCAATATTTTATAAAGGTATAGAAAAAATAAGGGAAGACATGCACCCAAAGAAAGTAAGTAACTGAAACCAAAAGTAGCAGGCTGAGCAGAGAAGTGAAAGACTTTTTAATTAGCTCTCTAATGCATCTACGATCACCCTTTTTTATAGTTCAGGCAGTAAGATCTAGCCTACACTAGTGTCAGGGTTTACGTGTAATCTTCAGGCATCACTGAATATAAATTTCAGTGAAAATCATGGTGATAGTCAAGAAATGAGTCCTTCCTTCAGTTCTAAGGAATGTACTGAAAAAAACATCATAAGAGTTTGGAAGAGAGGTTTTTTTTTTCTCTTTGCTAGATGGAGAGTGGTTTTTTTTTTTTTCTTTCTTCTTGCCAAACTGACAGTGATATAAAATTTTCTAACTTAAAAGATTTCTCTTTCATTTTTAGCCAGTTTACTTGATCCAGGGGTTAAGAATAGCTTTCTCTAATGGTGTCAATCTGGAAAAAGAGAAAGACTTTCTCAGAGGGAGTAGCTAGTCAGTTGCTGTCTGGGCAAAGTGTAATATAAAAAGAGTGGGATCATCCAGAACCCTCCTCCTCTGTCTCCTGTTCCTTCCACCACATCCAGCTGCTTTTTCCTCAAACTATGGCTTAAGAGTGAGAAAAAAAATAAATAGACCTGGCAGAAAAATGTGACAAAAGCTCTATGGAAAAGTACTTTTACTACACGCTGACTCTGTAGCTTACAGCTAATTAATCCCACAATAGAATACAAGTTGGCTATTTCTATTTTGAATGTCCTCATGTGGCCTCTCTTGACGGGACTTGCCACCAAGGGTTTTAAGTTTTCACCCTCTTTAATATTCATGTCTAAAGAAGCAAGGTGCCTTGGGATATTAAGAATTTTTAAAAAATTGGTCCTTTAGGTTTACATTGTAATGGAAAATTCAACAGCTATAGCTGCTGGAGACAAAAGGTGAACAATTCATATTCTGAAAGTAAACTGTCAACTATATACTGAATAGGAAAAGTCATAATTATTGGACAATGAAGTGACAGTTTTTGCAATTGAGTAGTTTAGTAAATGGTACCCACAAGAAGTTAATATCCCACATGATATGATTCCTGAGAGCAAAATTCTTCACAGTAGAAACAATATTTCAATGAACGATTTAGTTTGGAAGGAGGGAGTAGAATCAGATTTCACAAATATATTTTTAAAGTTATGATACTCTTTAATGAAAGACAGATTCCTATGCATAACTCACTGACTATTAGTCTTTCAGGCCTTTGACACATATTATAACTTGAACCATACTTAATCCATGGGAAGCAGATTCAAAGTTTACTGGGAATTTTTCTCACTGAAATTTCACATTGCTGCCAACACTGCTCTAGTCTCAAGTCATATGTATACAACATGGAACAGGTGCAACTGAAGACAGATGTACTGCAGCCACTACTTAGTTAATATTCATTATGTGCCCCATGGCTGTTCTTTACTGGGGTACTTATTTTGGAAAAATTCTGAAGTGATGGTGAGGGACACATTTGGTTAAGAACTAACACAATGAGAAGATAGTATGAAAATGTGGATGCTTCCCTACTCTTTTAGTTTAGGAAAAATAAATTTTAAAAACAGGTTTTTTTTTACTTTTCTGTAGCATTTTCTTGTCTTTTTTTTTTTTTTTACCATACTCTGTTTTAATCCTCCAAATTTCTTCTCTTTAATAATATCTACTTATCTACTTCCATAAACTTCCTTTCTAATGTGTCGGATTGTATTCGATTCATATAGTAGGTCAAGTGTTATTTTTTTTCTAAATTTTACTAATAGGAGAAATAAGAGAGAGAAGGATAAAAACAAAAAATATTTAAGGCATATTAATAGTGAATGGTGTTTATTGATGTTGTTACAGTGGTCCCCCTACCTTTTTCACAGTTTCACTTTCCATGGTTTCATTTATCTGCAGTCAGACGAAGTCTGAAAATGTAAATGGAAAATTTTTAAATTAAACAATTTATAAGTTTTAAATTGTGCACCATTCTGAGTAGGTGACTAAATCTCACAGTTTCACTCCATCTCTCCCAGGATGTGAAACATCCCTTTGTCCAACATCTCCATGATATAGACAGTTCCACACATTATCACATATTAACGGTCTTGGTCTTCAGATTGATGTCGTGGTATTGCACTGCTTGCATTCAAGTAAACTCATTTTACTTAATAGCCCCAAAGTGCAAAAGTTGTGATCCTGGCAATTAAAATGTCAAAGAAAAGTTTTAAAGTGCTTCATTTAAGTGAAAGTTCTCAACTTCATAAGGAAAAAAAACCTATACCGAGTTTGCCAAGATCTATGGTAGAATGATGATTCTTCTATTTATGAAATTGTGAAGGAGGAAAAAGAAATTCTTGCTAGTTCTGTTGTCATACCTCAGACTGCAAAAGTTATGGCCACAGTGTGTGATAAGTGCTTAGTTAATATGCAAAAGGCTTTAAATTTGTGGATAGCGGCATGAACAGAAAACATGTTCCAACTGACTGTAAAGTGTTGCTTCAGAAAGTATTCTGCCTATACAAAGACATCAGCAAGGGATCCCCTAAAACAAGTTACACCAAGCCATTTACTACAAGTGAGGGATGGTTACATAGATTGAAGATTAGGTTTGGACTAAAAAAATATAAAAAGTTACTGGAGAAGCTATATCTGCTGATGAAGAAGCTGTTCCCATATATCCAGCAGAGTTGAAGTAAATTAAGGGGAAGTGAAACCATCCAAAGCAAGTCTTCAGTTGCAATGAAACCAGGATCTTCTGGAAGAAGATGCACAAAGGAATCCAGATTTGTGAAAGTGCAAAGGAGGCAGCAGGTTATGAAACACGGAAGGACAGATTAACTTTGATATTTTGTGGAAATGCTTCAGAGCATATAACAAAACCAGGTTTAGTGGACAGAGTGAAGAACCCATGTGCTCTCAAAAACAAAAATTATCTGCTCATGTTCTGACAGCATAATCAGAAAGCATGGGTGACAGCCATTTTGTTCTTGGAATGATTCCACAAATGCATCACAAGAAGAAAAAGGGTAAGTATAGTATAATAAATGAATGAATGAGATTGAGAGAGAGAGAGAGAGAGAGAGAGAGAGAGAGAGAAGGGGGGAAGGGTGAGGGAGAGAAAGAGAGAGAAAGAGAGAGAGAGGTTACATTTACGTAACTTTTATTATAGTATATTGTTATAATTGTCCTTTTAATTATTAGATATTGTTGTGATAGGGTTTTGTACTGTTTGCAGTTTCAAGCAAATAGAACATATCCCCCATGGATAAGGAGGGACTACTATATTTTTCTACTATATGCTCTTTCTACTATAGCAGATTGCCTGGATTTACTGTTGTGTATAATCAAATAAAACTTATTTCACCTCTCAAAATGAATGTCAGCTCCCAGCAAAATATCCTTAGTGAGGGGAATCATTTCAGAATGACTCAATCCTGGGCACAAGGACAGCTGCCTATACATTAAAAAGGCCAAACTATCTTTTTTTAAACCTTGTTATATTGAGAATTTTACAAAGTTTTTTCTATGTTCAGATAGATGGTAATAATGGATAGAATGACTCATATTTCTTTGGATTTAGAAAGTGTATTTCTAAGAATCCACTGTTAAAATAGAAACTCTGCTGGGAAGTGTAATATATAAATTCCATCATAGGTACTAAAACTTATAGTTGGATCAATTTTCTTAGTAATCTTTCATCACTTTGGCAACTAGCAAACAAAGTATTCAACATATAAGGAAATATGGAATTTAAATTTTTAATAAGCAAGTGAGTATGAGAAAAGTACAGAAACTAAAATGGTCCAAGACTTGTACAGTCTTTGAGGAAATATAGGGAATCCTACATAGAATGTTGACTCTGGGCATCTGAGAGAAGAAGGAGTTGTGTGTACCAAGGCAGGAGAGAAGAATAGGGCAGGCAAAAGGGTACTCAATATAAGTACTCATGACTTCATATGCTTTGGATGGAGTAATATGGCACATAAGCTTAGGCCAAGTAGATGTCTGACGCAAAAAAACCTTAGACTTGGAAGGAGCCTAACATCACTTTTTCTAACTTTGAACTTTATAGATGAGGAAAATAAATCTCACTGATATTAAGTGAAGAACAAGGTACTGTCTTTCATACTTAGCAAATGTTTTAGTGTATATTTTTTGTTCAGTTCATTGCATGGTACTCACGACCTACTAGTTCTTGCTAAATATATATTGATTGATTGCTCAGCTGTCAGAAATTTATACTTTTATTTGAATGAGTTACTGTCAGTGTTTTGATTTTTACAGAGTCCTTCCTTGATAAGTAGTATGTCTGAATATGATTTAAAACCATGTTTGTTAATATATACACACACACACACACACACACACACATATATATATACGTATGTGCGTGTGTGCGTGTGTGTGTGTGTGTGTGTGTGTGTGTGTGTGTATGTATATCATGACAGCATGAGGACCCACCAGTCACTCCCCTGGAAGTTACAAGTTGAATATTTATGATTCAACAAAGAATTCCCTGCTCAAGACATAAACACATCTGAGAGATCTATGCCTTGAAACAACTGATAGTGGGCAAATTGAGGCCAACGAGGGAGGAGGGAAGGAGGAAGAGCTGAGATGGATGCAGTGCAGAGTTCACTGCAGGTTTTGGGAAAGAGGAAGCATCAGGTTGTTGAGAGCACTCTCCGAAGCCTTAGGGAGCAGAGAAGTGGAATGAACATTCCTGTCTTAGTGGTTTCCACATATTGTGGCTAAGCCCAGTGAGTGGAGCAGAGAAGGAATACTGAGGTGCAACAGCTATGGTCTGGTGGTTACTATTGCCAGGCAGAAAAACAAAGCCACTGAGCCTGTCCAATTCCCCTCACCCTGTAAGACCTACTGTTGGGCCCAAAAAGAGGCTGTAGCAGTGACTACTGGTTTACAGAGGATACTGCCTGCAGCTCTGAGAATTGGAGAGTTGGAAACATTTCTTCTAGAGTGTCAGACACACATTGTGGCTGATCCCAGTGACAAACATGGAGATACAGAGGTGAAGCAGCTGAGGTCTGGTAGTCACCATTACTGGGAGGACAACAAAGCCACAAACTCATGAGCCAGCTTCTTCTAACCCACCTTACCCCCAACAATCCCAGCTGATCTCAGCAGGGGCACCGGGGGCACCTTGGGTAGTCCAGCACTGCTAGCCGCATCTGGTTGGTGGGGCAACATTGGGATTTCATGGGCATGGATCTATATTCCCCCATGGGGATGATGACCTGGTCACAGAGGAGACATCCAAATCCCCAGGGAATACGGGGCACTTTCCAGGGCCTGGCAGAGATCAGAAAAGCCAAAATAGTGAAAGAGAAAAAAAAATAGCAGATATCAATCCTATAAATGCCTAGGCAGAGAAAAATTTCATTAAATATCATGAATAACCAACGTAACAAGGAAGCTCAGAAAAAATATGAAAAATCTCCAGAAAATAAACTTAATGATATGAAAATATGTGATTTAAGTGACAGAAAATTCAAGATTGTAGTTCTGAAAAAAATTCAACAAAATACAAGAAAACTCAGATAGGCAATTTAATAAAATCAGAAATAAAATCAATGAACAAAAGTACTTTACCAATAAGATTGAAACTTTAAGAAGAACCTAACAAATTCTGGATCTGAAGATCTCATAAAAGAGATAAAGAATTAACTAGTGAGCTTAGGGAATAGAGCTTACCAGATGAAGGAAAGAAATAGTGGCATCAAATATAGAAATCTAGAAGTGATGCAGTTGGGAAAAAAGAGAGACTTGAGGGAAAAAAAAAGAAATTTTTGAGAACTAGCTGACTCCATCAGAAAGAGCAATATAAAAATAATGGGTATACCAAAAGGAAAATGGAAAAGAGAGCTTATTCAAACAATCGAAGAGGATCTAAAGAAGGGGCTGGATCCTCAAATCTAAGAAGCAAACATAACACGTAAATATCTCAATCCAAAAAGGCCTTCTCCAAGGCCTTAATATAAAACTTGCAGTTTTATGTTAAAGCTGTCAAAAATTAATGACAAATAAAGAATTATCAAGGCAGCCAGGGGAAAAAAAAGGTAACCTATAAAGGAAATCCCATTGGATTATCATCAGATTTTTAAGTAGAAATCCTACAAACTATGGGAGAGTAAAATCAAATATTCAAACTATTGAAAGAGAAAAATTATCAGCCAGAGTAACATATCCAGCAAAGATGTCCTTTAGATATGAAGGAGAAATAAAGACTTTTTCAGACATATAGAAACTGAGGAAATTTACTACCACAAAACCTGCATTACAGGAGATACTGAAATGGGTTATTCTATCTGAAACAAAAAGACAAAAAGATACAAAACTATGAGTAAGATGACTAAGAGACAGAAACAAGAAATTACAACCCTTATTCAGAATAAGGTATGATATCCTTAAATATAACATAAAGGTTAAAGAAGGCAAAAACATTTATGAAAAGAAAACAATAGCTTTCGCAATTTGGAAATGAACACAGAGCATAAAAAGTGATTTTTGACAACAACAACAACAACAACAACAACAACAACAACAAAAAGGTAGGGGGTAAAGATCTGAATTTGCAAAGAGATGGGGTGTATTCAGAAGATAAAGGACTGCTGTATCTATAAAACTTTTTTCTTGCGTAGACC
Organism: Eidolon dupreanum; assembly: GCA_028627145.1. Taxonomy (NCBI): domain Eukaryota; kingdom Metazoa; phylum Chordata; class Mammalia; order Chiroptera; family Pteropodidae; genus Eidolon; species Eidolon dupreanum. Next base: position 51,281,336 of record CM053514.1, on the reverse strand, counting down.
TAATAGTAACCACACACAAAAAATTCCAGAACTGAGACACATAATATAACAAAAGTAGGAAAAATCATAGAATACCACCAAACTAAAATAACAGAAACACAAGAGAAAAGGAAATATGGAGACACAAACCTACTAAAAAAAAACCAAAAGATAAAATATCTATAGTAAATCTTCATAAATCAATAATCATGCTAAATGTAAATGGACTGAACTCACCAATAAAAAGATACAGAGTAGTGGGTTGGATCAAAAAACAAAACCCAACCATATGATACACCTCATCTGCATGGTCAAATATAGACTCAAAGTGAAAGGATGGAAAATGATACTCTATATGGCATCCAGAAAAGAGTGGGTATAGCAGTACTTTTATTTGACAAAACAAATTTCAAGGTAAATCAGGTAACAAAAGACAAAGACAAACAATTTATAATGATAAAGGGGACAGTATATCAAGAAGACATAACACTTACCAATATATATGCACCCAGTCAGGGAGCACCAAAATATATAAAGCAATGACTAACAGAACTAAAGGGAGAAACTGTCAAAAGCACAATTATAATAGCGACCTAATACCCCATTGACAGCTATGGATAGATCATCCAAACAGAAAATCAATAAGAAAATATCGGCCTTATATGACACATTAGACCAAAAGGACATATCAGTATTTACAGAGCATTTCATTCCAGAACACCTGACTATGAATTTGACCTTAGAGACAAAAGAAGTAAAAGCAAAAATAAATGAATGGGACTATATCAAACTAAAAAAGCTTCTTCACAGCAAAAGAAACCATTAACAAAACAAAGAAGCAAACAATTGAATGAGAGAAGATATTTGCAAACAATGCCTCTGAGAAAGAGCTAATATCCAAAATATACAAAGAACTCATACAACTCAACAATAAAAAAAAAATTCCAATTAAAAAATGGGCAGAGATTCAGAACAGACACTTCTCCCAAGAAGACATGCAAATGGCCAACAGACATATGAAAAGATGCTCAGCTTCACTAGCTATTAGGGAAATGAAAATCAAAACCACAACGAGATATACCTGTTAGAATGACTATTATCAACAAGACAAGAAATAACAAGTGTTGGAAATGTTGTAGAGAAAAAGGAGCTCTTGTACACTGTCAGCGGGAATGTAAATTGGTACAGCAACTATGTAAAATGTTATAGAGGTGACTCAAAATATTAAGAATTAAGTTTCCATATGACCCAGCAATCCCTCTTCTGGATATATATTTGAAAAATTAAAAAACATTTATTTGTAAAGATGTATTTACCCCTATGTTCATAGCAGCATTGGCCAAGACATGAAAACAACCAAAGTGTCCTTCAATAGATGATTGGATTAAAAAAAGAAATGGTACATATGTACAACAAACTACTACTCAGCCATAAGAAAAGATGAAATATTGCCATTTGTGACAACATAGATGGATCTTGAGAATATCACCCTCAGCAAAAGAAATCAAATGGAAAAAGTCAAGAATCATATGATTTCACTCATATGTGTGATATAAAACTGAAAGCAACAGACAGACAGAGACAAAGAGAGATTCATGAACATGCAGTATGGTGGTTACCAGAAAGAAAAGAGGGAGGGGGAGGTAGAAAAGAGTAAAGAGGGTCAAATATATGGTGGCAGGAGATTTGACTGGGTGGTGGCCACACAATGAAATACACAGATGATGTATTATAGAATTGTATAATTGTACACTTGAAACCTTTGTAATTTTATTAACTAATGTCACCCCAATAAATTTAATAAAATTTAAGAAAAAGAAATAAGATACCCAAATAGAAGAATGAAGTACAAATATATTTCTAAGTAATTCTGGTAAGCAATTATAATTAAAAGGCTGCTTTGAGGAACACTGGTGTGTTTAAAAGCCACCAACTTGTTTTCTGGAAATCACATGTAGAAGGGGAAATTTCATACAATTTTTAAATAAACAAAAAAGTTAATTAAAAAAATTCAGGTTTCAACAGATTTTGAATAGTGGAAGCTTTTATTTTGGTAAATTGATAGATAATTAGCGCTATCTAGTTACAGCATGCAGGCCATTTCTTTTCTCTGTGTGGGTATCAGATGGATAATCTGAATTCACATTAGTATATGGGTATCCAGCTCTATAAATGGCATCACTGAGAAGAGAGCCTCCCAAGGGGTACTTAGGATTATTTCAGGTTACTATTGGTTGACATTTTGGTAAACATATTTTTATTGATAGATTAAGTTGCTCAAATAAGGTGATAGAATAAAAGGAGTTTCTAACACCCTAGTAACCAAATGACATCATCAACTAAGAATAAGGACTGCTGATTTTTTTTGTTATAAATATTGTAATTTTTATCTTATGAAAATTAAGTAGGATTTCAAATGACTCAATCTCCATGGATAACTCTATTCATTCAATAGATAAAATGTGTTTCTATTTGAATTATGTACATAAAACGTAAGAGTTTGCTTCCTTCATAGTTATGCATTGAAAATATTTAGACTTAAAAAAACTGAAATAAGCAAATTTGAAAGAGACAGACAAAATGTGTTTTTATTTGAATTCATTCAACAGACAGATGTGTTTTTATTTGAATTATGTACATAAAACGTAAGAGTTTGCTTCCTTCATAGTTATACATGAAAATATTCAGCCTTAAAAAATTGAAATAAGCAAATTTGAAAGAGTCTTTATAATTAAAGGAAAAAAACTCATTCACTTTATCCAGATATTTCTATTCACAATGATCTCTTTTTCCCCATTTAGAAATTCTGACTTCTAAAACTTTAGAGACATCTTTCAAATTCATTCTCATTTTGTTAAAGTCATTTATAAGTATAATGACTATTTAATCTATTTTTTGAAATTATTTTTACACACTTCTCTTCCATTAAACACACTAAGAGTATGACAATGCTCTAAATCAAGGTTTAATGGTGCCTCAGTGTGGCTCATATCCTTCTTTTGAATTATGACCTATAACCTCTTTCATGCATCTATCCTAATTGAAACACAATTCTCCAGGGGTCTCTCATATTTCTGTGGGTCTTATGAACAGGGTCACTGACAGTCTTTTTTCTGGAATATCTTTTCAAGAGTGTTTGTGTAATGAACAATCTTGGAACATGTCTATCAGAGCAAAAGGTAGATTTATTTACTGTCCAGTATAATGAAAATAATGTCGCCCTCTGGGAAAAGGTTTGGCACATTTCCTTGCAGAGTGTTATAAGAGATAGTGATCTCCTACTCAGGATTTGGTTACTGACCCTTCTGGGTTGGAGACTCAAACCAAGATCCTTTTGCCCAGTGCTGTTTGCACCAATAGAACAAGATGAGTTTGGTAAAGCAGAGCAGAAACTTTATTCTTTGATCAAGAAAGGAGAAGAGTGAGCTCAGGCTTTAATGACACCTTCTCCTTGACTGGGATGGAGGCTTCTGTATTTATAGGCTGTGGTGTGGAGTAATTAAATTCTTTTCTAGGCATACATAGTTACTCTGTTGCATTTGGCCCTTATGCGCATAGTACTTTTTGAACACAATGCCCTATTGTCATCCTGCTTTTTGAGCTTGGTCTCTTGGTCTTTGTGCTCAGCCCTCTTTGCTTTGGGGTTTGGGAATCCTTTTCAGTTTCTGTAAGCAGCATGGTCCTAACATAGTTAAGGTAGTGAGAAATATTAGGGTCTTTTAGATAATAGCCTGGTGATAATTCCTCAGCTGTAACACCAACCCTCTAAATGTGCAGCATCCCCTTGGATGCCTCCACTTCACTCTGTAAGATTTGGGAAGCAAGAGAAGCTAATACATACATAATGATGCTCATGCTGCTTGCTGGGCCTTGAATAATAACATCTGCTTTCTGCAGTTCAGGGGTCTTGCATCTTCTGCCAGCATCACTAAAAATGTGGCAGGCTAACTCATTAATCTGCAGATAGAGTTAATCTTAGACTCTTTACAGTTCTTAATGTTACCTACATTTTTCTAGTCAATACTTACTAAAAACATATTTGATATACATATGTATAATGTTTTTTTTTTTAAAATTAGTTATACAAGTATTTGGGGATAAAAACCTTGATCACCTTCTCAGATTTTCCCCACTGTGTCTTTCTTTCTCTTGGTTAGCACCTTACCTAGGCTGGGTTTGTCCCTCCACAGGATGTGACATCTAGCTTTCCAAGCATCTACCAAAAAGCTAAGTGGTGAAACCTTCAAGTTAGGTTGAGTTAGCGCTCTTTGCAATAGAAAAAATTCAGCCATAGTTCTTCGAATATTTTCTTGGCCCTGGTTTCTCTTCTTTCATTATTACAATTATGCCACGTTTCACCACTTTATATTATACCAGAGATTTCGAATGCATATTATCTTGTTTTTATTTTCATCATTTTTATTTTGTTCACTACTTCTTTCCTCATCTGTGTTAAGTCTGTTGTGCCATTCAAGGCAGTCTTCATTTCTGCTTCTGTATTTTGCTTTCTGACATTTATTTTGACTCTTATGTTTTCCATCTCTTTATTGACTGACATTGCACAACTAGTCTTGTTTGTTTTCTACTTTTTATTGTTAAATTAATTAAATAAGAAGGCTTTTCCAACTAAGGCAAACATAGCCAACCAAGTAATTTCCTTGCTTTGTTTTCCTCTTTTCTCTATAAAATTTACTCCCTGAGCTCTTGTTGGTGGAGCACTCTAAATAACTTCCAGTTTAGCATTGCCCAATTCGAATTGATTTTTGCTCAGATAAACTCTTAAGATTTTTAATATGCCGCAGTTTATCTTTTAATATGCCTCAGTTTCCTTTAGATTATTTAATATATTCATAATAATTTTAAATTTCCTGTCTGATTGTTCTAACATCAGTATTATATCTCACTATGGTTATAGTGATTGTTTTGTCTCTTCAGCCTGTGTTTTTGTTTCCTTTTGGCATATTTTGTCTGTTTTTATGAACTCGTCTATGTTTACCATTGGAAATTTAATTTAGACATATCACACATTTTAGGATAAGTAAAGACATATAAGTACATTTATATAAACAGAATTATTGGTACTGTTAAAATTATGTGGAGTTTTGGATACTCTATTCCTATTTTTTCAGAATGATTTTAGAAGAAATTAAACAAATTTGGGGAAGACAATGACTGTGTGTGTGTTTGTGTGTGTGTGTGTGTGTGTGTGTGCGCGCGCGCATGTATATTCATGAAAGTAATTGAAACAAATGAATAAAACCACCAGTTTATTAAGTTACAAACTCAGTTATCAAAAACAAGCTGCCAAATCTGGTCCAGCTTCCAGTCCTTTGACGAGGAAGATGTTTAGAATTTTAAATCAGCATGGTAGAATTTGCCTTCATTTTGCACTTCCTTAATTTTGATATGACTATGATAAATACTAGTATCATTAGTTTCTATCATAACAGATTATTTCATTTACACAGGATATTTTAAAATTTTTAAATTATTTTACTAAAATTTTTAAGACAGATCTACATCATTAGGATTGTGTAGATTTTGCTTCTGTGGAAACTTGATGACAGCTTTTAAGAACACAAAAAATCTCTACTGCCAAATCATCAATAAAACTGATTCTTGAGAAAAATTGGCCATGTCTTGGTCATCCTGCAGATGTGTGTGTGAAATTTTTGGAAACACGAGTCTTGAGGACATTTTAGGGGTTTATTGCCAGGAGTCTAGGAAAATCCAATCCTGGAGTGATGAACAGACCTAAAGTTTTCCAAAAATTCCTAGACATTGATAAGACTTGTCAAATAAAAAAAAAATCCAGACTTAGAAAGGAAATATTTTATGCAAAATGATTATTACTAGAGGAGGAAAAAGGACTATTGCAAAGGGGAAAGAGAACTATTGCAATAGGAAAGACACTGTGACCATAAGATCTGCAAGTATCTAGAAATTCAGCAAAAAAATTTTCTTTGATGTTGAGATGGATAAGCAAGGCTGGAAAAACTGAGGGTGGGGACATGGGATGAAGGAGTGGCAAGACCTGAGAGAAGATCAGAGAATTTTCCATGAGTATAGACTGTTCTTATGAGAAACCCTGTGCTGGCTCAGTATGAGGGTGGGCCAAAATTGAGGGCCCTGACAATGGAGAAGCTTAACCAAATTTCGGTTAACCAGCATTTTGTCCTGATTTTGATCCATGGGAATAAGCAGTTCAGCTAATCATTTATTAGGCAAAAAATTCAAATTTGGAGAGTCAGTGTCTAGAAATGAGGTGGTTGGAGGGTGTGTGGCATCAGTGAGTCTTATCCAAGTTATACAGGAAAGAATGTTCTCAAGAACATAGAGAGGATTTCATAACCTTTACTATCTTCCAGGAGCACAGGGATTGAGTCAATTTCAACACTGTCAGATTAGAAGTTGTCTTTAGCTAGCTCTTAGACTTTTTGACTCTGCCATCTTGTGCATCTCCTGGGTCTCCAGGGCATTTACAACCTAGGGTGTTGTTTATCACAACCCTGGATTACCAGGGACGGAAGGGAATAATAGAACTGGGAACTGAGGACAGGTAAGGAGCCCCCTGTTTACTGGCCTGACTGCCAGGTGGCAAATAGGTGGAACTTGTTTTGTACTTTTCTTCCTGCGCTGTATGTCAACAAAGGCTTTTTCTTCAAGACTGTCCTCTGACCCTCGAGGTCTAAGATGTTTGGGCATAGAGAGTTAAGGCTTTCTTCTACTTTATAGCGAATTGAATATTCAGTTTGTAGAACTTTTTATTTTTTTAACTGACTTTTAAATCCTTCTATAATTCTAATTAAGCTCATCTTCATCTCTGGAGCTTGGCTAGCTCTAAGGCAAGAAATAAAGAAAGCTTGCTCGACAGGCAAGGCTTCCTAAGCTCTCACATCTCTACCCGAATTGATTTGCATTATAATGCACATGGGCAGGAAGATAGGTAAATTGAATGTGTGATTAACTGAGCAAAGAATAAAGCCTATATAGAGTTAACATTATTGCTAGGCTACTTGCAGGTCAATTCTGAAGGATGGAAACAGGCACTCTCTGAGAATGAATGTATGAAATATGATGATTATCTTATTGAATATAAAACATTTATTACATCATCCATTTCCTTTTTATTTAACATGAAATGTGTTAAACAATTTCTAAGATGAGAGCTAATCATGCTATGTGGAGGTAGCCCAGTGCCAGCAAAATGGGAAATCCATTGGATCTGGAAAGAATCCCTTTAGTACTAACTGGAAGATGTGGTGAATAAATATAACAGTACTTGGGACATTAGGTTTTTACGTAGTTCTGCAAAAATGGAATTTTACATATATATACATATATGTGTATAATTTGATGAAAATATATATCCTATCTTTAATTGGCTTTTAGAAAGTATTAGTGCAGCCCGAAACATCAATCTTAAAAAAAAATAACCCTCAATGATTTAAAAAGTAGCTTTGTGAAAATATGTTTTATCTTCATAAGTTTGTTAGACGTTTGTTTCTTAGCATGTGATAGCTGTGCCACATGAAATAATACACCCAGAGTAAACATCTCTTTGACATTTATTAAAAATTCTGGTTCTCACATTCTTAACATTTTGCATAATGCTTTGATAATTTAAATATCACATTAGGCTTTCACAATACAACTGCTCAAATAAAGTTTATATTGATCGTAACAATACATATGTAAATATTATATGTAATTGTTTCTTTCTCTGTAAAGGTGTCCATGGACAGATTTTGCATAATCAGGTTAATGGTATTCATAAATCTTCATGATACTTCTAGTTTAGTCTCAGTCTTGGTTCTTTCTACTTTATTTTAATCTCAATAAGAAAATGTTTATTTCATGGGTAAAAAATCCTGTTTGAAATTATACATACAGCATGAGATTAAGCTGTGTTTATAATTGAATTATGTACAATAAAAGTGTGCTGGAAATGTTTCTGTCTATTTAGAATGAGATCATATCTCCAAAAATTGACTTGTATTTTTTAAAAAGTAAATTAAGGTTTATCTTGTCTTTTCTGAAAATCATTGTTGCTGATGTCATACATGCTGAAGACAACATAAGTCAATCATAGTAAAAGATATTTTTCCTTGTCAGTGAATTTTCAGATTACTGGCATATATATATATATATATACATATTTTAATGAAAAGGCTTAAGAATTGTCAATTCTGACCTAATTCAGCATTTAGCTATGATTTAAGGAGCGTACAATTAACATGGAATTAAAAACATTAAAATCGAAATTACTTTTACTTTTGCAAAAGTAATTTTTAATTACTTGGTAGAGATCTCAGAATATTAACTTTAACATGTAGTGAAAATAACATGATAGTTTAAATGTGTGGGATTTTAAGTGGATCGCAATTTCACCTTTCTAAACAGGTGGTCCTGGCTGTCAAGGGTAGAAATAAACTTTCAGCCAAACAAAATACAGCGTATATAAATGGTCAGAATTGTATAGTATAATAATGCAGTTCGCAAATTCCATAGATTCCCATGTGTCTGTTAATAAAAGTTTAAAGAATAAGAAGTGGCATAAAATAAATTCAATCATGATAATAATTCCAACAAGAATTTGAAATTCTACAAATTTACCCATTCTAGTTACTAAACTAAGGCCATAACAGGATTTTGTGTTTTGGAATAATTTGTTACTTCAATTTATAATCTCTATGTCCTCCTGCTTTTGGCTCGTAAAAACAGTATTAACCTTGGTCATATACTTTCACTGCAAAACTGGTAAGTGTATTCACCTTATCAAAAAGAATTATCCAAAATTTTGGAAATAAAACAGAAGTAATTGCATTTCCTTAATGTCATGCTAGGAGACTATCTAACAAGATTCACTGGGAATGTAACTTTTTTTTAAATTGGAATTCACACTTGACTAGAGTCTAGGCATTTTACAATGCTGTAAAGTTAGACTGGATGCTAACTTTTAGGAAACTAGGGTGTGGTAATTTTCTTTTCTGTCCAGCAGAAAATTTAATTCTGAGGGTTATTTATTCATTGAACCATAGGATTAATCAATTCTGTAATTTCCTAATGTTATCTCAACAATCTTGTTTACAGTGACTGTATACAAACTCAGTTCCTCTAATTTTTTTGATCTAGATTTGTCATACTGCTGGTTCCCTCACTGATAAGTTAAATACAATGTCAATTGGTGCTTACTATTTATTGGTGAGAATTATGTTTCTTTTAATATTTTTAAAATTATGTTTTAATAATTTAAAGGCTTTTTAATAAAGAAATAAAGAAATGAAATAAGTAGAAATATAAGCAGTGAAAGAAGCAGAAGAAGAAGGTACGAAGGGAAAGAAGGAATTGGGTATTTATTCATAAGATTATTATGAATGGTGCATTCATTCCAGTTGTAACAAAATATTATAAATGTTTTGAATCTCTTAATCAATAAACTGAAATTGTAGTGTCCAAGAATACTTGCTCTTTTTAAAAATGCATAAGTCACAACTGGAACACATAATCAGACATACAGAAATTATGTTAAATTAAGTAATTTTAATATAAAATGTAGAAAAGAGGCTTTTTATTCCTTATTCAACCTAGCTACTATTTTATTGGACAGGTTATTTTGAACACTTTTCTTTCATAAATTTCAGTGAGTTTTATCTGTTTGTACATACATATATACTTTATTATTAAATTTAAGATGTTGATTGTCCACATAGACTTTATGGATGAGAAGAAAGTTTTCAAATTATGTTTAAAACTGCATTGTTCATCAAATCAAAAGAAAAACACACCAAATGTTGGAGCTTAAAGACAGGAATGTTTTGATATTAAACCTAGATGACTGCTTAAATTCTTTCTACACTAGGTATGAATGATACCTGAAATTAGTATTGGGGAGAAAAAAAGGACAAACACACACATCCTGAAATAGTATATGAAAAAAAGGACACACACATACCCATACACCCACCCCACACACATATTTCCTCATTGAGGATTTCTTATATAAAAAAGGTCTGCATATAAAAGACAGTCCAGAGACATCTTTGAAGGTTCTCTTTCAAAGCAGCTCCACTTTCCCATGTGTCTGGGGATTTCTGTTATTAATTGAAGTTAATTTTCTAGGATATCAGTTTGCCATGCACGTGGGAAAGATTGATAGCCTCTTCGATTCTCAAGAGTGTTGAAAATGACACTGTTCCATCACCGGGTGCCTTCACTTTTATCATCACAAATCAAATTATAAACATCGGGGCAACCTTGCTGGAATCTGGCTTCAGGAGATTTCCATAAGATTAATTAGGCGGCCAAAGCAAAGATGGTAAAATAGAAAGGGGAGGGGGTGGAGGGAGGAGAGAGAGTGGAACCATTCATTCCTCACAGAATGGAAAGTCAATTCGACAATGGGTAATTAGCGTGGGCCACGGATTCTCAAAGGCACTGAGGACACTGGACTCTTTCTTGCACTCTGATGTTTAGTGCCGTATTGTGGACCCCTCATTTAATTAGTGCACTTTGATACCCACAGGAGTTTGAGGCTCCAGGGCATGCTAAACACAGACTGACACCAGCAAGCTTCTGCCTCCTTCCACTCTAATTAGAGACACAATGAGCTGCAAAGACAATGTTTTACTCCAAGATTTCTTCTGCAGATACCTCTGGCAGGAAACAATCGTTTTATTTTGTGTCTATATTGGTATTCAGATTAAATTGTTAGCATGCAAAAGATGAGCTAAGGGCACATAGCTATTAAAAATGCTTAGCAGGGTTCAAAAATGATGGAAGCAATGTGTGGGAAAAAGATGTATTTTCCCAATTGGAAACTATTTTGCTCAGGTCTAATTAGAGATAAACTTTAAACCGCAATGCACCTTACATTCTAAAGTAAATATCAGAATTTTCTTAAAATAGCCATAAGTTCTATGTCTTAAACAAATGGTTCTAAAATTATCCAAAAGGAAGAAACCCCTCTTCTTCTCTGAATTCAACTGCATTGAAATAACTAGCCAGCACTGGGAAAAATGACAGAGGTCATTTTTATAGGAAGATTGCTAATCTGTCTAGAGCTCTTTAAAGAAAGCCCTGAAACATTCACAGTGCCAAGTTAAAAAAAAATTTATAATGTTAGTTTTGATGGACAGTTCCATGCTGATTGGAAGAATATAAATATCCCAGGGGAGACTGCATATTGAAAATTAATCTCAGCATCCACAAAATACTAGTATGTGTTACTTTAACTATACACTGTAAATCCTATGCCCCTAAACACAGGACAAATGTTTCTCTATGGTATTGTTGTCTCTGTTTCTATAACACACAAGCAGCTTGCAAAGTAAAATGTCTCAAAGCATTGTCAACTAAAATGAATCAGTGCTATTCTCTCCTTATGTACTTTTGGCCACCCAGCTATTTACCTGCCTACCAATCTATATCTAACTTTTGAGAAAATGAAACCAAAGGTCTCAAATGAAAAAGCAAACACCTATTCTGAAATTATGTCTCCACAAAATGAATGTGTCTTAACTAACTTTCAATGCCCTTTGACACCAAAAATCTTCTTCCACCCCAGTACCCTTTATTGTTAATTATAAAACAGATGAGAAAGATATTGTTTTCAGTTTCATAAAAAAGTGTCTTGTTCTGTTACTCAAAGTTGCCCTAATAATTTTCATAGACATTTTTTTCTAGTCCTATTCTGAATTTACATCGATGAAAGGATCTGTGCAAGGACTGTTAAATAGGTTTCATCTCCCAGTGGATTGTGAGGATCTCCTGGGAGAACAGTTGTAAGAAAGATTGTTAATTCAGTGGAAAAGGACACATGATTATTTAGCAAGGCCTTTCATTGCCTTGTCTTGGGGTCCAGTGAGAGTCAGAGATCAATAGGAGTGGTGACCAGCTCCATAATTTTGTCAGCTCTGGCCTGGACTAGAGTGCTGCATGTTTAGACCTGAGTGTCAGCTACTGGTCATTTTTTTACAGTTTAGAGACTTTGTGCCCAAATCTAAGAATCTAGTGGAGTCTATCCTGCCTATTTACCTATCTGCCTCTCTAGATAAATTCATTATGTAATCTTAGATTTTATATCTTAAAACTATAATCTTCTTTAGGCATTTTGCCACATTATGATCTGTCATTAATTTACTTTACACTAATCTTGCCTGTGAATAGTGGACATGGCCCATGTCTGACTTGAATCTAAAAGTCAGACATTCAAGCAACAAACTCGGATAATGGTCTTGATGCTTTATTGATTGACTTTCCATCTGGAAATGCCCCCTTATAATTGAGCCATTCAAAAAGTTCTGGGCTTGTCATTATAACCATTGTCCTGCTCTATATCCTCTTGTGTTTTCTGTTGGTATTCAGAAAATGATAAAAAAATATCTTATCCAAATGTCTGGAAAATACTATACCTGTAAAAAGAATATTTAAAATTTACAATTAAGCCTAAATTAAAAAAAAAATCTCTCCTTTCTTGTCCATTTTAACCAAGTAAACATTTTCTAAGCATTTTATGACTATGCCTGTATTATATTTTAGATCAGGAAGTTATGTATCTACACCTTTTGGGAGAGAGTTAACCATAACATATACTATATAGTTTCTAGTAATAATACTTTAGTTAACACTTAAAAGTAGAATCCTGTCTCCCAAAGATAGCCTATTTCCCGTCTAAGTCACTGAAGTAACCACTGAATAATTAGCTAGCAATACCTTACATATTAATGTTTCAAATCATCCATCACTTGAAATCCTGTATCCAGCCTCAACACCCTTTCCTAAAAAAAGATTCATGCTTCCAGCTAAGAAGGCAGGAGGTTCTTTTCATACATAACAGAAGACAGTATCCTCCGGGAGACACAATTAGTTCCATTATGAATAGTTTACAAATGGTTAATATGCCTTCACATTTTCTGCATATCCTTCCTATTGAAAATCATCTCATTTATTATTAAGACAGGCATTAGATTATAGGTGCTTATGGATAATAATTAAGTTTTTAAAACAACAGACTAAGGAAAGGTGGGTAGTGTTCCCAAATCACCTATTTATAGAGTAGAATTATGTTACATAGATTTTTATTTAGACATCCCTGAAAATAGTTGAATGTTAAATGCCATGTAGCATTTGGTTAAATGTGACAGCATGGAGCACCACACTACGACATTATTTTAGATTACAGGTTATGCCAAAAGTCATTTAGCAGCACTATCAGAAAAGAAGTGAAGGGACTCCAGTGAAAGGTTTCTCTGCTCATCACACCTGCTTTTTAAAGTTTCTCTTATTTCTATTAGCCTATTTTCTTCCTGTTCTCTATCTTCCCTATTCATTTAGAAATTCGTTTCATTCCCTCCTGTATTCAATGATGCGCCTTGCTTCAGGGGCTCTTTATAGTAATGTATTCCATATGCTTATTACCCTTTGTGTAAAAGAGTTTGACTTCTTTTTTTTCCCCTTGTTCTCAACTTTCTAATTTTTAGATCATATCTACTCACTTCTCTGGTCTTGAAACATGAAGAGTTTGCTTGGATCAATTTTATCAATCCACCTTATAATTTTTAAAACTTCAGTTGGGTTACATGAAGTCTTTTCTTTTCCACTGAGAATTTGCTCAACTTTCCCCGTCTTTTCACATAACTTAATCGTTATGATCTAGTATCATTCATATAATTGCTCCACACTGTTCCTCTGAAGAGCAATTAAACCTTGCAAAGTTTTGGTGACCAGCACTGTTTAAATTATATAAGGCAAGGTCTAAAAAATTCTATCAATAGCAGTACTCTAATGCCTTCACCTGAAAAGAACTGACTGACTCAATTTATATTTATCGTTACTAAAAAAAATGTATTACATACTTCAATAAACATTTATTATTATTTGACAGAGTAGAGGTGTGTGTGTGTGTATGTGTGTGTGTGTGTGTGTTAATAATCAGTTAAGCCAGGTAAACACATACCTTTTCTTTGCAAAACACACTAATGCCCAGGTTTTGACTAGGTTCATGCCCACAGAGTTTGGAGGGCTGGTTTAATAAAATCACATTGTCATTTACTAAGAGGCTTATTCAAGTTTCTCCTGCCCCATTCAATAGTTAGTACAATTTAAGTAAATAGATATTTCTTTTTCCGCTAACTTCCACCTATACCTATGAGTCTCTTTATTTCCAAATGGTAAAAAAGTAGGATATTTTTTCAGAAAGCAGTCAAGAAAACAAGATAGATGTTCTTGAAAGCTACAGTTTAGATGAGGCATTCCTATTTTTTAAAAATCATTTATTACTTTTACATTTAATTGAACACCAGCTTTGATTTACAATAAATATTGAAATGAAGGTATTAGATAATGGAAGTTTTAAAAACATCTTTGTTAATGGTGGATTTTTTTCTGAAAAAGAATAATACTTATTTTTAAAAGCCTTTCTATGACCTTAGTACGAATTAGGTGACTAGGGAAAAACTAGTTCTCTGATAACTGCACTTACTAAAAAATTGTTCAAATGAAATTAAATTATAAAATGATTATTTTTAAAGACAATGAAAAAGACTTTTAGAGGTTTTTCTACACCCAGATGTCTACAAATTGCTTGTATGTAATATTCAGTTTTAAAGCTCTGAATGAGGAGGGATGGAGGATGGTGTGCAAACTATTCAGATCCTTATATTATCTTAATGGCTTGGAGCAGCAATTCTTAACTCACTGTCCTCTACTTTCTGAAATGGCACTTTGATATTCACTGGTACTTCATATAGAGAAAAGGGCTCTTAAATAATAAAATTCAGTGTAGACATTCTTTTGACTAATATCCATCACTAAAATGACTTTGTTTTACATTTAAGAACAAAATGATGAGTCGTCTTGGCAATGGGGACAAGGGGACACTTATTTTTCTTAGACCAGGGGTTATCATCTCACACTGCACATTTATATCACCTCAGAAGCATTAAATATGCCAATACCTAAGTCTAACCCTAATCAGTCTTTAGGGGTGGATCTTGGAAATTGGTGTTTTTAAGCCTGAGTGATACTAATGTGCAATCTGAGTTGAGAAGCATTTAATTAAAGCAATAGTTCTCACCTGGGTGGGGTGCCTATTGTAATCACTAGAAGATCTCTTCCAGAATGCACAGAAGGTGGTGTCGGAGCCAGGGACAGTATTTTCAAATGTTCCTACAGATTATATTAACATTTTTGTTTTTTCAAAGAAAAATCTGAATGATATATTTATGTGTCTTTTTACAGAACACACCACGTGACTCTGATATGCCCTTCATTCACATTGTATTGGATTATTTGTTCAAGCACATATGTATGTATTCATAGGGTCAAAGCAGCAAATTAATTGATTCTAAAAGCTGTAGTTATATCCTGCAGACTTACGCTGAACTGAACATTTCTGAAATGTGCCCGGGGATACTCCCAAATTTTATTCGGGAGTGTAACATATGTTACACTTATGTGTTTCACAAAGTGTTTTCTTTAGAATAAAATCTTATAGTAGGATAACAGTTATGTCTCCCTGCCCCCCTCAAACATCTTTTGGGGGCAGATCTTTAACCCAATAAGACTGGAAGATGAAGTTTCAACAGTGCTAAATGTATTTCTTTAATGCATAATATATCGGAGCCTTGAATGTGCCGATGTACACTGAGAGTCTTCTAGAGCCGTGTTCCTCATACCTTAACATGTAAATAAACTTATTTGATGACCTAGTAGACAGAATACTAGCTAGGAGTTATGCCACTACTAATTATTAGTCAAAACAGGGAAGAAAGGGACATGAAAAGAACTAATATTTATTGATTGACTATCATTCAACAATTTAATCTGGTTAATATACCTATGAGGTAGGTTATACTTTCCTATTTTATAGATGAGGAAACGGAGGTTGAAAGAGATTAAATAAATTGCTCAAAATTACAGAATTATTAAATGAGAGCTATAATTCTGAATCTAGGTCAGTTTAATTTCCAAATTCATGCTCTTTTCATCATATCTTACTTTAGTCATTCCCTTTTTTAAAAAAAATATGGTATACTTTTTATATAGTAAAATGTATAAACATTAAGTGTATAGCTTGGAAATTTTTAATGTATGTTTATAGTGAAGTAGCCATCACTCAGAGCAGGCCAGTATATTTCCATTCCCCAGAAGATTTCTTCATACTTCTTTCCAGAAAATAATCCCTCTCCAAGAGTAGGCTTTCCCCTGATTTTTATCACCACTGGTTAGTTTTTGCCTATTTTTGGAATTTACACAAATGGAAACATGCATTCTGTACTTATTTGTCTGTCTTCTTTTACCAAACACAATTGTTCTAAGATTCATCCACATTGTTGTGTGTATCTGTGGTTTGTTTATTCATTCTCTTATTGATAGACATTTAAATTATTGCCAGTTTTTTGCCTTTGATGAATAGAGCTTATATGAACAATTCTGTTTTGTGGACATAAGCACTCATTCTTTGGAGATATACTTAGTGATGGAGTTGCTGTCTCATAGAATAGGCACATACTGAACTTAAAACTTCTTGAGCATTTTTCCAAAGTAGTTGTAACATTTTACTAAGTCTGTGCCATCATCAATGACAGCGCCAGTTATTTTACCTTTTACCTCTGTTTATTTCTTAACTGTCTTTTTATCCATTTCTTTCTTAATATACAAAATCAATAGAAAGGAAAGTGTAATTCTTCTTAAAGACTATCTTGGAATAGTGTGCAAAATTATTGGAAAAAAATTCCATAACAACTGGATGTGTGCCCACTTTATCCAATTTTAATAGGGTTATTTTTCAAACCAAAGAATTAACACACAGATTTCACAAATTTGAGACCATTACAGAACCCAGAATAAGGGCTGAACACAGCTATTGACAAGGACAAGATTAAAAAAAAAAAAATGAACAGACAAGATGCCTTAGAAGGAAAAGGAAGGATAACCATGGGGGAGCAGGAGACATCAAAGATAAATATGAATATATCTAGAACAATGAAGGTATATTGCAAGGTGACTGGGATCCAGAATAAGTGAATGCCCAGAAACCCTTGGTTGGCATGGCAGACACTGAGCAAAGGAAGCAATGAGGAATTGCCTACTCTGAATAGGTTCTGTTTAAATATCAAGCATGGAACCATACTTTTACACAACTATTCCCTAAGCTGAATCAGGTTTCTTCCCCTCACTTGCTAAGACTAATGTGATTTTAGCTCCCACTTTTGTTCAACTGTTCTCTTTCATTCATCAACCTGGTGTTGGTTCAGGTGCATTATTTACTCGGTCCTTCCCTCCCAATGTGCTGAACTCCTCAGGTGAGGCCCACTTTAGTTTTACCTCCTGCAATGCTGCCTCAGTACTCTGGACTCTCTTTATATAACATGCTTCTGTTTCTAGGCCAAACAGTCAACAACTGCCCTCAGTCAGTTTTAAGAGCTCAGCAATATCACCTAAATCTGGAACTTTAAGTCACTCTTCCAAGACTAAAATTAATCATTCCCCCAAAACCATTTTAAAGACTCTAGCAGCATGAGCTTAAAAGCAACTGTTTGAAATGACCAAAAGGTACATAATACTCAGCCGCGCTTATGAACTTCTTATTCTTGCCTATTGGCTACTTTCATCATTGATGTTATTTTCTGTTTGTGGAGAGTTTGCTATATGTGATGATACGGAATTTAGACCCACCTTTTTACAACCAGCTATCCCATTTGTCCAAAGAATTTCTTAAAACCCATTTATGAGACTAGAGCATAATGAACAACAACTGTACTAATTTTTTCTTTAGCCATTGTCACATTAGAAGTGATAATTGTAAAGATACATAGAAAATAGGCCTTTCTATTTGAATAGTCTACTTGGAATAGTTGTTATTTGGTGATGCATGGTCAAAAAATACAAATATTCTGCAAATAGTCAGATAATTAATTTAATTTGTTCATTTTTATTATGTTTTATACATTGCTAACTAGCAAACTTTAGGTGGATATATAAAATACATGAAGCATCATAAAACAACAACCCAGATTATTTTCTGACTGTTTAGTTTTTGGTTGCTCTCCATGTCAGGTAATTAAAATTTTTCCAAAGGACTGATTTTTGAAAAGTATGTTTAACCCAGAAGCCTATCTTGCTCAAAGTTGCTAATTTTTTTTTTCTTGTTTATTTTCATTAAAGGTTATTCAGAGTTTTTATCATCTTAAATACTATGTAATTATTTAAAGTTAAGAACAGAATGTAGTTGATCTGATTTACTGGTTCTGTGGTAGATTAAAATAAAAATTTTACCAATTATTTTTTTCCCAAATATCAACCAAAGGTAAACAAAACAGGAAGTAATCTAGAAGAATTATATGTGGAATGTAATTATATGACAAAGGATATGAAGAAAATTAAAGAAAAGTCATCTAATTTTTTTTTAAGTTTAAGAAAATCCAACTATTCTTAAAGGAAAAATAAAAACATTATAAAGATTGAAAAGGAGAATGCACCACCTACCTTTTAGACGTGAACTGTTTCCTGCAGTCTCAGAAAATATAGACTGGAAATCACAGTCCTCACATACTATTCATTTTAGTTTTATATTTTAAAACTCACTTATATCAGAGCTAAGGAAAGATCAATTATCACCTACTGCATAATGCCTTTAAAATTCCTCAATATATCTTTACCTTTCCTCTTTTGCATTGTATGTCCATTTGTTACAATTTATGACTGCCAATTAATATATGACGTGAGAATTGCACACACTGTCAAAATCACTGACTTTATAACTTTTTTCTCTCTAATTTTCTATTTTAAAATAAGTGAATCAAAAACCTCTTTTCACCCTATTGTTTTTACTATAAAAGCCACTCAACTCTTAATAAAAAGGAATAATAACTACTAGTTGTTAAATAATCTGTCAATCAATCAGGCATTTATACTTTGGACACACCACTCATGGAGCTTTAGAAAAGATTTTTTTAGAAACACAAATAAAGAAAAATCACAATTAAATTAAATGCAGTTTGGAAAATTTTTTTTGCTATTGATTTTATTACTAGAATTTGGAAAGAAGCCTGGTGACTATATTAAGCAGATGTTGAAATGGGTGCATTGGAAGAGAGAAATAGAATCTTGGCCAGCTCATCACAAAAAGTGTTCCCCTGAGCCCTCAATTCAAGCATGTGGAAGATGGAGAGCATCCCCTTTTATTTATTTTATCCCTATAATTAACTTGATTAATTTGTAGTATTTTACTTTATTACCTATAATAAGGAAGATCAGATGAAGGAGTCAAATCTCTAGGAATAAAGTAGAAAATGGTATGCCACTTGCCTTTACGTACAATAACCAAGATATGGAGGCAATTGAAGTGTCAATTAACAGATGAATGGTGATACATATATACAATGAAATATTACTTGGCTATAAAAAAGAATAAAATCTTACCCTTTAAGACAACATGGATAAACCTTGAAGGTATTATGCTAAGTGAAATAAGTTAGACAAAAACAAATATGATAAGATTTTACTTATATGTGCCTAAAAACAAAATAAATGAACAAACAGAACAGAAACAAACTCATAGATACAGAGAACAAATTGATGGTTGTCAGATGGTAGGGGGACTGGGAGGATGAGTGAAAAAAGGTAGTGATTAAGAAATACAAATTGGCAGCTATAAAAGCAGTCATGGGGATGGATGTAAAGTACAGCATAGGGAATACAGTCAATAATATTGTAATAACTATGCATGATGTCAAATGGGTACTAGATTTATCTGGGTGATTACTTTGTAAGTTATATAAATGTTTAATCACTATGTTGTATACCTGAAATTAATATAGCATTGTATGCCAACTCTAATTGAAAAAGTAAAAAAAGTATTTAAATAAATAAATAAATAAATCTCATGTGTCTGAATCATGAGCATGTAACTTATTAATCATATAGTATTTTATAAAATAATTTAGTTCTCTTGCTTCCAGTGTTCTCAATGTGCAAATAAGAGTAATAATGCAAACTATATATGATGTTATAAAGATCAAATAAGATAGTTTGTGAGAAACCATTTTGCTAACAGTAAGGCATGCTATTAGGAGTATTATTCTTGCTATAATTATTTTTATTTACCTTCGAATAAGTAAAAAATGGCCTTAAATTATTCTCTATTAAATTGTTTAACAAAACCTCTTTGCCATCTACAATCTAGAATTTAGAGGCCTATCTAGAATCTTATAAGTTTGTTGTAAACCTTTCCCACATTATGGTCTGAACACAGTTAATACAAAAGAGAGTCATGAAATCCAATGTGTTAGAAACCCATTTCCAACACTTTGGACTGTCCAAGTATTATTTCTCACTGTATATTTTTTTATGTAGATAATGGGAAACCATGGACATTTTAGCTTGCTGCAGGGGTGGATGCTTATCATACCCATCTGTCACTGGCCAAAGGAAGGAAGCCCTGAAAACTGAACTTCCTCTCAAGGTGTGTCAAATTAAGCATCACAACAGGCTGCTAAAACATAAAATATCTATTTTTTAAAAGAAAAAAAAAAGTTTACTTGATTTATCTTTGAGCCCAAGAACATGTGATAGTATAAGTTGTGCTTACCATGGAGATTTTAAAGTTGAAGTTTCAAGTACTCTCACAAAATTCGAAGCCTCTGTTCTTTTAAATGTTGAGTAGATATGATGCATTACTCTGAAACTTAATGATCTAGGTTATCTACCCTTTAATATTTATGATGCTATGTAAAGGCTGTATGTACTTGACATTTCTAGATCCAATTTTTGCAAATTGTCTTAAACCAGCCTCAAAATTTGAGAACACAAATTATTTGGGCAAACATTTCTGTTAGATAAAAATGCAGTGTTTGAGGATATTATCTGATGCACACAATTTTAGAATCCATGCTGGATGCACATAGAGTAGCTTTCCCCTCAAAAAATTTCTTGAAAACCTAGAAGTGTAATCATATCCATATTTATACATAAAAAAGAAAAATACAGGCTAAAATTTAGTAATAGTTTATAGTGTACATCACATGACCTCACATTTTCACTCAAGTCATTATTATTTGTAATTACCTTATGGTTGGAACCACAGGATTATCAAAAAGCATGACTTACAGACTCATCTTTCCTGGAAGTCAAAACTGTTTCCTACATTGCTACTTCTTATTTTTCTAAAACACAATTTTGAGCATTTTACTCTCTTTTTAAAAATAATTTGACCTCTCATATTATTAACCTGGTAGGATAGTAAAGTCTTGGTTCAGAAATCTTAAGTTAAAGGAATTTTTTTAATTATTAAAAATGTTATTTGAATCTATGATAACAACAAATTTACATAGTAAAATATCAAAATTATATCTTTTTCAATGAAACATTCTTACCTTGTTTTAAAAAGCTCATGTCCAGTCTAATCAGCAATACCACATTTAAGATGTTCTCATGAGAATTAGCTTGACAAATTATATATTCCTGAGTTGATTTTCATATGGAAAGAGAGTCTAGGTAGTAATTTATGGATCAAGGATAAAGATAATATCTAATCTCAATTAAATATAATAGTAGTGCAGAAAATTGATGCCTCTAATATATACACACACATATATATATATATTAACAATTTTAAATGTCTTTAATTATAACCTTTTTAGATAGAATGTATCATCTGATCTTTGCAAGATAACTTAATACAGTTGAAGAAGTTGAATTATATCAGTTTCCTATTTCTACTGTAATAATTTATCACAAACAAAGTAGCTTAAACAGTACAAAGTAATTATTATGTTATTAAGGAGGTCAGAGTCTGAAATACATAATACTGGGTTAAAATCAAAATGTCAACAGGGCTGCCTTTTTTTCTGAAGACTATATAGGAGTTCCATTGCCTCCCCTATTTAAAATTCCAGAAGTTACCAGCATTCCTTGGCTCCTAGCCCCTTTCTGCATCTTCAAAAGCCAGCAGCATAGAATCTTCAAGTCTTTCCCTCACTCTGTCCCCTTTTCTGACTTCATCTTCGGTGTTTTCAGAACCTCAATTACTACAGCAAATCTACTCAGATAATTCGTGATGACCTTCTTTTTAAAAATTCAGTTAATAACCTTACTTTCATTTGTAATCTTAAATTAATCTTTGCCATGTAATTTAACATAGTCACAGTTTCCATAGATTATGATATGGGCATCAATGGAAGAAAAAAAAATTTTTGCCTACCATAAGAATATTTAAGAAATGTGCAAACTCTTTTCCACAAAAAGTATTACAGTTAACACTGGATGGTTTATTTTCAGTATATTTATCATATTTGAATATTTTATTTCATGTCATAAAAAGTACTCACCTTAAGGATCCTGAGACCTACGATTTAAAAGTGTTTCGAAATTTTAATAGTTAATTTGAGGTGTTACTCATGACGTTTACAGATTATACATCTTATTCAGTTTTGTTTCATTTGGTATGTTCTAACTGTTCAAGTTGAAATTTACTGAATCATCAAATAGGTTTATAAAATATAAAATTATAAATTTTTCAAAATATTTTCTCATACATGAGTATGATTAATATACATATTTTTTCACTTTTCTAAAAGCTAATTTTAAATTAAATAAAAATTTATATTTCAATATTTCTATTTTGCTTGCTGCATTCTTAATTTTTTAAAAATTTAAAAGAAATTTGTTTTTAAAATTAAGTGTGTCATCAATCTTAAGAACAATCCCATATATTTTTAAAAAATTTATTTTCTGAAGCCTTAATACCTACAACCTCATAAAGTTTTTGTATGTAAACAGATTTATTTTTTTGTAGAAAGTTATTTTTCTCCTTTAAGGGACAACTTTTTGTTTAAAGCTAACAAGTCATTGGAATCACTAATCAAACACAACGATCCTAAAAATGTCTATCATTAATTAGACAGTGAGAATTTTCTAAATTTTTCTTATTTTCTTCAAACTAAATGTCTTATTTTCATGGAAAAGTTATAATATAAAGCAAACTATATCAGCACCTTATCACAAAACATGCATCTTACACAAAAAAATAATTTAAAATTTTAAGTTATCTACAACCAGAAAATACGAAATGCATAATCTAATTGCCATCTCTCTGAAAATAAATTAAAATACTGGATAAAAAATATTTTGAAGAGTTGTCTTGGGTGTTTCAGTGAGCTGGCAAGGATAAAAAGAAATATTAGACCAAAAACTGAGGAAAGGCAGAAAACTGGAAAGTTAAGCAGAGCACAGAAACTAGCTTTTGTGGGTTCTAAATAATAATAATAATAGCTCCAACAGGCGCTGGTATGGTGGGAAGCCTTACTGAGTCCTTCGCAGACAGTATGGAGAACAGACTGTTAGGTGGATAGCAGGGATAAGAGCATTCTTTGACTCACAAAATTCAATTATTTTGTGTTAATTTATTTCTCAGCTGGCTGAAAACATACTCCCACCACCACCTGAGGAAGAATATTCTCCCATCACTTGAAGTAGGAGTATGCTTACTTGATACAATATTCTTAGATCTTGTTTCATTTTTTTTCTGCTCATTTATTGCAGATGCTCATCTCTATGAGTTTCCTTTTTGCTTGTTTTCTTCCTAATTGTCTACAGAAATATTTTTTCTTTATCTTTTAAACTTTTTACTTGGTATCCCAGTATAACCTTTAAAATTTTTTCATGTTTTTAAATTTTATTTTACAAAGTTTTAACCTACAGAAAATTTGTAAGAATATTATAATAAACAACCTTACACCTTTCACCTAAGTTCATCAACATAGTGCCGCATTTACTCGTGTGCTCTTTCTTAATTGGTTATTTTTTGCTGAGTCCTTTGAAAGTTACAAACATTATGAGCTTTCACTCCTAAATGTCAGTACATGTCTTCTAAGAACAAGGACCTCTCATATTTTCATACTATAATTATTAAAAGCAAATAATATCGATACAATATTATCTAATATTTAGTTCAAATCTAATTATACAAAAATTTCTTTTATAACTCTTTTTCTAATCCACTATCCAATCTAAAATCACACCATGCATTTAGTTGTCATGTTTGATTAAGGTTTTTCTGGTTCCCAGTGAGACCTCTTAAATCTGTTTTGTTGCTTTTTTTCATATACAAGATTCTTATTATTATGAATATTGAATCATGTAGATCTTTTCTCTGTGACTTTAATATTTCTTTTCTTGTATGACCTTTTTTTTTTTTTTTTTACTTTAGTTACCCACCAAAGAAGTGATGGAGGATAAGAATGGTCTTCATCAGAACGGCAATGTACCTACCACACAGACTCCAGCAAACTTACCAGCCCAAGTGCCTGGAACTGCCACTGTCCAAGATAATATCTCAATTCAGGCCCTTGATATTAGTCTCCCAGAAAATCACTATTCTGTGGATAAAGTTGATTACAACCTGTCCATGGAACAGCATGTCAGAGAATTTAATGTTGCAATCTTCATTTATCTCTGTGGCCACAATCAACTTCTTACATCCAGGGGAAAATTCCAAAGAGGCAAATTTGAGCTACTTAACAAACTGCTGCCTCCAAAATTGCCCATTTGGTCTTCATTGACCACCACCACAGAGTTAAGCAGGACAGCCCCCCACCAGAAACTGTAGTCTTGACAGGAGCCCAGGCTCTGCCTTCTGCCAGCATGGCTTCCCTTGAACCAGAGTTGAGACAGCAGGTGAAGCTCTTGTTGAGGCACTCATACACACACACACACACACACACATACACACACACACACACACATGATTTTTACTTCTTTATTCATCTGAAATTACTATCTTGGGGTTTCCTTTAATCTCATTAATTTGATTTTCTGCTTTATCCTACACGAAGCTCAAACCTTCCAGTATACTTTTTAATTGAGCAAATCATGGTTGTGTGTTTCACAAACCTTGGGTTTTTGTTTGTTTGTTTGTTTGTTTTACAATATATGCTATACTTTTATAGATACAATAGCCTCTTGAGAATTGCACAAGACTATTTAATTTTAATTAATATCCTAGTTTTTAGAATAAATTTTTTTCTGATAGAAAGATTCAAAGTAATGCCCTCTTTTCTGGCTGCATTTTCTTTACGTATATTGGATAATGTTTCTGTCTTTGCTTTCTTGGTACAAAACCCTCTGTGCTGACCTTCAGCTTACAGTGACCACCTAGTCCAGAAAGAAAACTCATCATATTAATTTTCTGCTTGTTGTGTCTCCTGACAGAAAGCTTACCCTTAAACTATTTTTGTTAGAGACTATTTAATGGAGTTTCCCAGTTTTCTTTAATAATTTACTACAAACCAATAGTGTGTATCGATTTTAATTAAATATTGTGAAAATACTTAGTGTGAGATAATAAGGAGTTACATACCTATATTCTTGTGGATATTTTACCTAAAAGACCTTCTTGAGAAATCACTGTGCATCTCTACATTGCCTAAAGTAGTTAATATTCTGTGACCTGATAATTCTATTTCTAGACTTTTATCCTAAGAAATTATTAGTGTTATATGCAGGTTTCAATATAAATATTCTTACTATGTTATATTTGTAATTGTAAAAATAGTAAGAACTCTCTCAACAAGTGAAGAATTACATGAAGTTTAAAATATGTGTATATAAAGATATTATAAATCCTATCTTCAAGTTTTTTTTTTAACATTTTAATACTCACTTAAAATGTTAAATGAAAATAGCAGTATCCACAAATGTATGTAAAATATAATCCCACTTTGGTTTTATATATTTATGTGTGAGTGAGATGGAAAATATCTTGAAAGGAAATACATCAAAATGGTAGCAGGGTTATTTTAAATGTCTTCCTTCCATTTTCCCCTATATTCAAAATTATCTGCAAAAGTAGACATTAGTTTTATAATAAAAAAGAAATAACTGTTATTTTAAATTCAATCTCATTATCTAAAATCGAATTCTTCATTTTTCTTCCCAAATGCTCTTCACTTATTGACATTTCTATCACTACAAATGGAATCATTGTTTTAGTTTCTCAGACTTACAACTCTAGATAGTGATTTTTTTCCACTCCAACATATTTCACCTACAGGGCAACACCTCAAGTACTACGGCAAAAAGAATATATATTTTTCTTGTAGGAGTTGGGAGTAGAATGGAGATGACAAAGTTGGAAATAATATTCTATTTTATTATATGTGCTCTGATTGGCCAGGCCTGTACCTCAGTCTTCTACCCTGAAGCAGTGGTGCAGCTTACCTTGAACCATATGCCTAGAAAATGGGTAAGAGCTGGCACCACAAAGGAGATTTGTGGTGCTGTTAGTAGAAGTGGAATGTATGATAGAAAGTTTAAAAAAAGTGCCCACTCTGAGGCTTCTACTTATTGTTTGGGCATGCACATGCCAGAGACTATCAAAAGCATAGCTTTTGTTTCGTCCTACATGTTTTGACTTGAGACCTGGCTTGCAGTTGATTCAGACTATATTTCCTTTAGGCGGGGATTACGACACTCATATTTTTATCCCTAGTACATAGAGAGTGTCTGGCTATGACATTGAATCACTTTCATTTGTTAGTTAATCATCACCCAATTCATACATTATTTACTTTACTGTCTTTTTAAACATTCACTTAAACACTGTATCTTCCAAATCTTTTATATACTTCTTTCCTCATCTTACAGAATTGATGCTCAGAATTGAAATGTTACTGCTCCTTTATTTTTCATATTTATAATCAAAATATATTTACTATAATAAAAAAGAGTTATGTTTAAGCCTCATCCATTTAAAAAAACTACCTCTTCTGTATCAATGAGTTTGCAGTAAGCAGGAAGTAATAGAAAATGCATGGGTACATTTTCCTTAAGAACTTAATAAGTTTCAGTCTATTTTTATCTGGTCAAAACCATGTGCTAATAACTACATTCAAAAATTTTGTCTTGAAACATACTTCTGAAATTTTAATGTGCTTATGAATCACTTGGGAATCTTGTTAAAATGAATATTCTTATTAAGTAGAACTGGGTGGAGCCTGAGGGTCTATAATTCTAAGAAAATCTCAAATGATGCCAATATTGCCGTGGTAGCAAAGAGTCCAGAGTTACTCTTAAATTTAGAGAATTTAAACTTGGTGTTCTGCCCAATCCCACCATTATGTTTTAAAGGTCTCTACACACAGATTTAAAAACACAGGCTTGGATTGAAGGAACCACCTATAATTCTACATTTGTCCCACCTTGGCTCTTTTATCTTTTAGAAAACACTTATGAGAGGCTCTAATTCTATTAATTTAATGTCCAAATTCTCTTTCTCTTCCCTGCTTCCTTAAGGTTCCAAAATGTCAGAAAGGTGAGATCCTTGCTGCCCTTGTTCTACCTCTTTCATTCAGTAATTTCTACATTTTTGAATCAGTTATAATAGTCCCCCCCTTATCTGTGGGGATATGTTTCAAAATCCCCAGTGGATGCCTGAAACTGTGAATAGTACCAAGGCCTATATATGCTATGATTTTTCTATACATACATACCTATAATAAAGTTTAATTTATAAATTAGGCACAGTAAGAGACTTACAACAATACTAATAAAATATAAAAATTCTAACAATAACACAAGAGTTACTTGAATAAAGGCACTGCCATACATGACAGTTAATCTGATAACCTAGGCAGCTTCTAAGTGACTGATGGACAGGTAGCATATGCAGTGTGGATATGTTGCCCAAAATGATTACTCATGCCCTGCCAAGACAGAGAAAGACATCAGAGTGGCGAGAGATTTCACCATTCCACTTGTAGTGGAGCACAATTTAAAATTCATGAATTGTTTATTTTTGGAATTTTCCATTTAATATTTTTGGACCACAGTTAACCATAGGTAAATGAAACCAGGAAAAGCAAAACTGTGAATAAGGGGACTACTGTGTCTCGCAAACAAGAAATCAAGAGGCAAAGCAGTTTTAAGGATGGTTAACTCAGTGGTTCAACATTATCTAGAAACAAGGTTCTTTCCATCTTTCTACTGTGCCATCCTCAGTTCATCAGCTTGTACTCTTAAGCTAGTGTCCTTTTACCCAAGATCGTTGCTTTAGGTTCAGATGTCACATGCACACAATATTCAGAGGCAGAAAAAGGTTTATTCCTTTTACACATAACTTTTTAAGAGAAGAACTCATTTCCAAGAAGCCCCTAAGCGTAATTCTCTTAAGCTTTAGTTAAAATTTCATTACTTATCCTGGCAAGAACACAATTCCATGACTGGCTTAGAATATTCTAGTGTTTTAATATTTTATTTGTAATATTAATCTCTGGTGACTTGGTAATGGGCAGCCCTACTTGTTCTGATGCAAAGAGACACCATTACTCAGAGCAAGAAAAATGGAAGGAAATGGATGGATACTGTATTATAGTTCCACTCAAGGTAAAAACATCCTAGTCTGTCTAGTGAGTTGTCCACTGCATGTGGAAGGAGAGATAACTAAGAAACAGATATATACTGGTTGTGTCGTTAGTGCCTAATAAGTTATTTTCCTTGTGAGGAACTAGAAAATAGAAAAAAATTAATAGAAAATTGAAAAAGTAGATCTGGGGGATGGTTATATGGGATGGCAATTTTGGAAAAGTATCAGCTGTGACAATATTTATATTTCATGTAATGCTGAGCAGAGGTAGCACATTGCAGAAGAGGCTCTCAATAATTAGGTAAGATGACCTACCCAGTGGATAACAGTCATCTTTTGTTAGATACTTTAGTGCTTGCACAATTATGAATAAGATGATTCTAGCATCAGGGATCAAGTTTATGCATGGGTTTTCTGCCAAGACTAATTTGTTTACTGCCACTGCTGAGTGTCCAGGTTATTCTGGGTAAGAATTTGTCTTCAAACCCTGCAATGCCTCCTCAAGCAGTATCATTCATGAATTTGTAGAATGAGTTATCAACTGTCTTTTTTTCCTATAGTATCTTGTTTAAGACTATATTTTATAATAATGGGCCAACAACTGAAGAATTCATTAGTCTTTATCATATGCCTCATCCAGAACCAGCTGGCTTGACAGACAGTGAAATGGCCTGCTAAAGCTTCAGTTGTAGTGCAAGTAAGGACAAAACAGTTTGAGTGAGGGGATAATATTCTTACAGGGTAAGATGATGCCCTGAACCAGCAGCCAATACCAATTTAGGCTCCATAAGTGGAAAGTATAAATCTGAGAGTTAAGACATAGAAGTGAGAGTGGCCCCTCTTATAATTATTCTTAATTATATACTAAAAGAATTTTTGTTTCCTCCATCCCAAGAGTATAGTCCAATGACTTTGAAGGTCATAGTACTTAAGAGAAGTATGTTTCATGAGAAAACATCAACATGTTTTCAATAAGTTGGACACTGAGACTAATCTCTGGACATTTTGGTTTTCTCATGCTACTCAACTATCAGATAGAGAAGGTGGAGGTCACTATGTTGCCCTAGGTGATTATCACAATTATCAGGAGGAAATTAAGTTACTGTTACAGAATAGAAGAAAAGGGACTATCACTGGGGTGCCAATTGATACTTCTTTACCTAACAGTCCTTGGAAAATTGAGGATGTTCTAACCTGAGGAAGACATGACCATCAATGACGTAGAATCTACGGGAATGAAAATATGGGTTACTCCCACTGGATCCAAAAAGGGCTGGCAGAGGATAAGGAGAACACAGAATCATAGCAGAGTTGTTATGATTATCAGTGTAGGCCTTGTGAAGGGTATAGCAGCTATAGTTTATGTTATTAGTTGATTTTTTTCCCTCCGTTTTTGCACTTCTGTATTATCCGAAGGATGCCAGCTGTGGCTAACATTTTAGATTTTCAATTTCCAGTTGTCCAGTTAGCAATCTCAATATCCCCTTGAATTCCTTAAGGATCCTGATTGATTTATCTGCCTTAGAAAATCTCATCCCTTCCCACAAGTTTATTTTTCACCTGCATGTGTGCAGGGGGGATCTCTGTTTCTAACTCTGCCATGAGCTCCAAACATTGATATCTCACTGCTTATTTGTTATCTTCCACATAGTTTGTTACTTTTCTCTTCCAACACCTATAGTTGTTGGCATTCTCACTGAACCAATCAACTAAGACTGGTAAACATGTAGACTGTTTCTTACTCTTTTTTTAATGTCCATGGCAATTATCCCATTGATTCTATGTTTTAAATATTTCTTCATTCTATCCCATTTTCAAAATTTCTAAGTCCACAGCCTAGATTAGGCACTTATTTTATCTCATTTGGTTTACTAGCCCCCACATGGAATTATAAAATAGATATGAAGTAGATAGAAAACTAGAATTAAAAGCAATCCTAATCTTCAGTCTAATCTGCCTTTTAGAAAATACCCAGAGGGAGGAGGTACATTACTAATAAACAGCAAGTATACTTTAAACCTCCCCACACCATTTCTGCCTCTTTGTTCCACCCTCCATATGAATGACAGCTGTTTCTCTCAAACACTATATCCCTTCACAAAGCTCAACTCTAGTGTATCCTTTTCTCCTGCTTCTGGTTTCTCTTTTTTCTAATATAAACCCTTTAAACACTCTAGCTTCTTTTACTGAGACAGTCCTTATCCCAATTATCCTCATTGTTCTTCAAAAGGCCTTAATGCTATACAGGAAGACACAGTTTCTTCCTTAGAACTTGTAGAAAAACGAGTAATCAGGAAAGTGAAGCGGAGCAAGAAAGGTGTTGGTGTGATAAGATTCCTTCATTTTCCTCTAGAGAACTAATGTGGGTCACATACCTGTTCCTGCTATTTAGAAGCTCCTGTCATTCCTCGACCATTAGCATCTGTCATTTACACACAAGACCTGCCTACTCCTTTCTATCAGGTCAAATGGCATACTTTTAGTATCTTTGGAGGTACTGCCTAAATTTTCCTGGTTGTATTCTTCCAAATTTCTGTTAATACACTAACTGATTAACTAACATGCCAGTGTTTTGATTTAATACATCTCTGCTAGGGATTAGTTGATGGCTCATTCACTGAGTTATTTTTTTCTAAAAGTGTATTTAGCCATGTAATGTGCCTCTGCCACAACTAATGTAAATATAGGCCATCTCTATGTGCCTTTTGATGTCTGGTAAGTGCAAGAGTTAGATGCATGATCATTGCCATACTGCTTGTGACCTACCCTGCCACACTACTAGAAAATTGCTAGGCTCTCTCTCTAAACTTGGTATAGTTTGTTTGGCAGTTTTCTTGGCAGAGAATGGAAAACCAGATGCAGTGGACTAAATGTTTGTGTCCTCCCCAAATTCATATGTTGAAATCTTAAGCACCAATGAAGAAATTAGGAGGTGGAGTTTTGGGGTGGTTATTAGGTCATGAGGTTGGGGCCCTCATGAACAGGATGAGTGCCCTTGTAAAAGGACCCCAGAGAGCTTTCTTATTGTCTTTTTGCCACGTGAGGACACAAGAAGTCAGTAGTTTGCAATTTGGAAGAGGGTTCTCCTAGCACCTAAACATGCTGGCACCCTGATCTTAGAATTTGAGCCTCTAGAACTGTGAGAAATACATTTTTATTGTTTATGAGCCACTTACTCAATAGTACTTTGTTATAGCAGCCTGAAAGGACTAAGGCACTTGACTATACCTACTACAAACTCTCCTGCTCGGGGGCTTATTTTAAGAGGTGGAGCATACCCGCAACACTTCATGGATTCTATTTCCATTCTTGAGGGCAGCTATGTTTTTTTTCTTTTTTCCTCCTTAATGATGATTAATGAACTTCACCAAAAAAGAGAAAACTAAGGATCACTCAATTTTAAGATGAAAGACAATACTGTTCAATTTTTTTACTAAAAATCCTCATCTAAGGGCCTGTTCCAAAATATTTTGATTCCCTGGTGTATGGGCCACAATGGTCATCTTTCAAAACTAATTATTTCCAAAAAGATGAAGAATTTTTCTTATTGTTTGCTGGATTGTTATGGATTTGACACAGAAGTTTCAGACATTCTCTATCCTGATTTATAATTACCACAGGGCAGCCTACCACCATAATGGAGATCCTGGTGGCCTTGTGTTCATGAATAGTCTTACAGTACTGGGTCCTTCGGATACTTACTTTAGGAGTTAACATTCCTCTGGCTCTGGTGCCTGTCATTACTACAGAATTTCAGTGGTATATTGTAATAATGAAGTAAATTAATTTCTCCCTTATTTCTGGCATGATAATCTCTATGAATTCATGATCTCAATGCTAACAATTAATCTATTCGAGTTAAACTGAACACCATGGTGGACACAAAGTCTCCAGGGGATCATGCTTCTGCCTACCTTCTAAAGATAACTCAAATTTCTTGATGAATTTGATGTAGATTAAAAACAGTTTTCAGATTCTGTATTGGATATGAAGGAAAGCAGAAAATGTGGACAGTGGCTTGACTGGGGAGGTAAGATAAGGGAAATATTTTAAGATTGGTGAAAATTAAGCAGTATTATGCTGAGAGGATGGTTTAATTATGACAATGAGAAACTAAAATTTCAGGAGTGAAAAGGGAATACTCTAGGAGCAAAGTCCAAAAAAGGATGAGAGTGATGACATCCAGGGTACATATGAGTGGAAGAATTTTTCTGAGAATGAAGCAAAACCCCTTTTATTAAGAGGATGCCAGGCAAGGAGCCTATATTCAGTCATTACTTCAAATGCCATTCACTCATTCTCTTCAATCATCTCCATCGGTATTAAATGAGTTTTTATCAAAGACACCAGTTTCCTTCATCTTGCCAAACTAACGATAATATTTTTGTTTTTATTTTTATTGACCTCTCACCAGTGTATTAACTATTGATTACTCCTTTACTCTAATACATTTTACATTTAAGGTGGCTTTTCCTCAATTTCCTTTCTGTATTTCTCTTTCTATATCAGACTTCAAAATGTTAGATTTGTCCAGAGCTTTGTTCTTCACCTTCTCTTTTCTCTTCTTATAGTCTTGGCTTTGAATAATATCTCTGTGCTAATGATGACCAAATTTATATGTCTTTATCATATTTTTCTGTTTAGTTGTGATATCCTCATATAAATGTTGAACAGTTATATTGATTTATCATGGCTAATACAAACCTCTTGATTGCCTACCTCATAATTCCCCTCCCAATCAAACACATGACCCTCCCCCTCAGCCACCAACAGGTTGTCCTGCCCCAGTGACCTCCTAACAGTTTGGTCTGTCTTCACAACCCCTACCCCCACCTCAACCACCACCACCAAAAGCTTATCCACAAAGCAGCCAGAGTTACATAAAACATAAAATAGATGGCATTTTTCACCTAAAACACTCCAGTGTTTCACATTATAGCCAGGAGGAAATCCAAACTCATTTATGGGGTCTCTAAAATTGTACTATCTGACTGTTGCCTACGTCTTTGACCTCATTCCCTTCTATTTTCTCTCTTATTTAACACATTCTAGCCACACAAGCCCTCCTAGTGTGCCTCAATATTCAAATATCCCAAGTTTTCCCTTTCTCAGCCTTGTGTCCTCTGCTCTTCTGTGTGGAATGTTTTGCTTTTATCTCCTCATCCTTTAATACTCAATTCAGAAAACATGTATTTGAAGAGGTCTTCTCTAACTACATTAGCTAGAGGAGAGTCCATAATTTTCTGTTATGTTTACTTAATAGTAATTGAAATTGTTTTATTTTTTTATAAACATGTTACATCTACCAGACCTATTAAAATGCAGTCTCCTTGAGAGTAGACTCTCTGTTAGCACCTCAGTATTTGTTGACTGATGCAAATTCTCAAGAATATTTTTTGTACTTCTTTTCATTTTAGCAAACATATATGTCTGAGTCTCAGCCTAAAACACCAATTCGTGAGCTGCACATTCTTCCCTAAATCACAATTCCAACCTTAACATTGTTTCCACTTTGTTCCTTGTTCCTTTTCTATTCTTTTTTTTTTTTTTCTGGTAAAATCTCAAGATAATCAGAGCTCCTGTATGCATTTCTTTAGACCATTTAAATGTTTTTTTTTTTTTTTTTATCTCTTCTACTCTGTTTTTTACGTGAATGGCAGCGACTCATTCAAAATTTTTTCCTTTTCAATATCCCAATTTCTAACTTAAACTTCTCAAATTATAACCCTAGTAGTTCTTTTTTATTCTCAATATATTCTTATACTCTCAAAACATAGCCCAGTGATTCTCCTCTGTATCTCTCTTGCTTCCTATAGGACTACTTGATAGTTCTACTCATTTGTGAAATAAATTTTCTTTGTTATCTTCATCACATCCATGATGGTAGATTAGTCTCCTCTTTATTTTTATTAACTTAATGAAAAGATTAGAAACAAAATAGGAAGGGGGCAGGGAGAAACCCAAAGACAGCAGAAAGAAAGACCCATGTACTAACATAAATCTCCATTTCTTATCCTTTGGAACTCACCCCTTATATTAATGGCAGAGTGGTTTCTATAAAGTGTGAATTATACTTGCCAATTTTCTGCTTTGTCCAGGTCTAAGGTCTCCAACTCTGGACTATGAGTACAATAAAGTTAAGGACTATCCATAAGTCTCTCTGTTTTATCGGTTTACTGACTGACTAGTTTAGTTCCTGTCTCATGACAGGCACTCAATAAATATTTGTTGAATAAAAAAATGAATGACAACCTTTTACAATAGTCCTTCACATAATATAAACCCAGACATATTTGTCCCTGTCGACTAACTGATCTTCATATTGCAATGCTAGATCATTTGGAATTCGAGAAACACACTGTGCTCTTTCCTGCCCTCGTTTCTTTTCTCGAATTGCTCCCTCTGAACCACATGATTCTCTAGTTTCATCTTCATTCCATTTTCTATTTTCCAGTTCATTCTCTAAAATTTCAACATGGGTAAGATTCATAACTTTCATAAATATTTCTTCTCTCTGATGTGGTGTTGCTGAGAACTAATAAGCACTCAATAGATGTTTATTGAATTAAATGGAACTGAATAATTTTCCCTCTCATTACAAAGATTTTTTACATCCAGTATTTCAGAAGCTTGTCCCAAAGGCCCTTCTACTTTGGCAGAGTAAATATTATTATTCCCATTTTGCAAATGAGTGAGTTGAGGCTCAGAGAAGTTAGAGTGGTTTCCTAGATGCAACGTGATTTGCTGCAGAGGTGGTATTAAATTAATGTCTTCTGATATAGACTTCTCAGTTCATGTTAGAGATCTCTGGTTATATTTTCATGGTTCTATGGGATCCAATTGGATTCAGTAGCTTTCTAGAGTCCTTGTGGCAGGAGACATCAATTTTGTTTTTGTTTTTGTTTTTGTTTTGTTTTGTTATTTTGTCTTTTTCTAAACTGAGAGCTGGTGAAAGATCCATTTCTGCAGAGATTCTGAGATTAGATAAAGAGGAAACATTTTCTCCCTTTCAGCTTCAGAAGTTCCTTTAGACATATGGGGGTAGAATGAGCATTGTTTTGTTATGTGTGTGTTTTTTTTTTGTAAATAATAAGAACACTGTATTACATTTGCAATTTTATCCCACTTCACAGTATTAAGCACAATTTCTAAAAAACTTAAAACATGCCATTTCTATTAATGGTCCATTTAAAACCAGCAAACATTTTGATGTCAATTACTAAAACAAGGTTTAACGCTGTCAAAAAGCATTAGTGCTAAAAACGGTCATCCTCTCTGTATTTTCATCTGCAAAGCATTACAGTTTATAAAACAATTTTAACTCTGAATACATAAGACTCTATATGAAGGTTTCCATATGTTAAGAATTTTATTTGTGTGTTTGATTTTAAATTGCTTTGAAAAACAGACAGTTGAGGTTTATAGAAAGGAATCTTTCTTTTAGGAAATAAATGTCTCAAAGTGCAGAGCACCAGCAGTAAAAACATTCTGACCACAAATCAAAAACACATTGGAAAGTGTTTGTTGAGTACACCTTCTGAAACTAGTATTTTGTTTCTATTTGCTAGAAAATTGAAAAATCTGTTGTATCTTGGCATGGCTTAGCCCAGCCCCTGGCCCAGCCCCAGATTCGTTGTGCAGGAGATGGCATATACAGTACACACAACTAGGCTGCCTAGCCCTCTGTTTTCATTACATATATTTTAAATATAAAATATACCTCCTAACAGTACCATTATTCAGCTATAGTGTTTCAACATAACATTAGCTTGTATATTCTTTTTTTCTTAAAAACTGTGTCTAAGACAAAAAAAAAAAAGAAAAAAGAAAAAGAGAAGATGACAATTAGTGTTTCAGCTGCTGAGTGGCATCTGGCCAAAAGTCACCAGGCTGAAAACTAGAGTTAAGAGCGTGTTTTTGCAAGGCTAATTTAAGGTGAACTTAGATGGATTCAAGATTTATAAGCCCTAAAATGTCCTGACTGGAGCAAAGTTCAAGTAAAGTAATTCGCTGCTCACCACGCAGATGGGGCTGAGCCTGCACTGCCTTGTAATTTAGTCTATAGTCAAGGAGAATTTAAAAAAAGGCAGAAGGCCTGAGAGTCAGTGTTTCACTTCAAAGGTCTTCTAATAACTGAGAGGATTATACTCTTAAACAGCTAAGAAGTTTAGGTGGTTTGGGGCGAGTACTTTTATAGCTACCAATAATTCTAGGTTTAAACTTTCAGGATTGCCTCTAGTGTACATCTCCCTTAGTACTTTCATGACTGAGAAACTCTCACTCCTACTTTATGATTTCATAAAAATTTCAAAATAAATAGCAGAAATTTTACGGAATTGTAAATACCACTGGTAATACACACAGTAGTGGAATTGAGGTTGAAAAACAATCTGGAGAATCATTTAATTAAATATATTTAACATATTTAAAATAATTTTTAACTGCCTTAAATATAAGAATATGTTAATTCAGAATAATTGCAACCAAAATAGGAAGCAGTCTTTGATGTTTGTTTGCCTTACGTTAAAGGCCAATATTATCAAATTAGGAGAGAGTTCAAAGGGTTGCTCAGTAGTGGCAAGAAAAAAAAGAAAGACAAAGAAAAGAAACCCTTCTCCATATAAACGCTAAAGATTGATTGAAATGAAAAGGGACAAATAAGAAATAGCTATTATTTTTAACAATGGAAAAAAACATTAATCATATTGAGAAGGAATGCCTTTTGTCAAAGGAGTTTCATTTTCTTTCTTATTCTTGTTTATCATTATAAGTACAAAGAGTTAAAATATTCTACAGTGCAGTTACTTTGTCTATGTCTAATAGATATCTAAAAGGTAAACAATCAAAAGGTTAAAGTGCAGCATAGATTGGTTAAAAATAAATGAAATTGTCATATAAAAAACACATTGTATTATTACTTCATGAATTTTTTTTAAGGGACTCAGAAAGAAACACCTGTAAATGATACAGGGAATTGCAAATTACCTCATTTAAATATAATAGAATGACATTTTTCAAAGTAACGAGTTACATCTGGTAAATAATAGTTGCTGTTTACAATGGCTCTAAAGGAAAGCAGGGAAGGAGTTTTTGAGATTGTAAGTAACACTGATCTTTAAAACTATGGAGGAAACAAGGTAATTTAATGGTTGTTGCTTCTTTCACTTTTAAATATTATTCATAAGATTCACTAGGATATAGTTTCTTGGCAGTAGCAGAGACAAATGTGGATTTCTGCACTACAGATGAAAAAATAATTGTGCAGAGCCTTGTAGACTGCCAGACACCAAGCCAGGGGTTATTCATTCCCTCAGCACTCTTAACTTAAACAGTCTTGATTTTTACCCCTAAACAGATCTTTATTTTCTATAAACGTGCATATGTCGTGGGCGGAAGCTTGGCAAGTTCTTTGTCTGCCTCATTTTTTTTAAGGTTTATTTTCCACCTGCATTGGAATGGGGGCAGCAAGACATAAAACAGTCTAGCCAGGCTGTGGGGACATGCCCTCCCTGGGAGAGAAGTCTGATCTATGTTTTCTTCTGTGAAATGAAGGAGGCTCTCATGACAGAGAATCGCATCTTTACCATGGAACTTATTTTGTAACAAATGTAGCACCAACTGTGAATATAGAATTTGTGCTGATCCTTATTTCATTGGCTCAGAAGCTGAGAGCACCCAGATGCTCTATTAAGTTACCTGCTGTTTTTATCCTTATGTAAATTTGTTTGTTATAAGATTCATTTGATTAATTTTCAAATTCTCCAGCTTTACTCACACTAGATGACTTAAGCCTTTTGCTCTGAAGATTCCTAACTCCAGGAGCTAGAGTGAACTAGTCCCAATTGGTGCGACTCATTGAGTAAGAATGGGGAACTACAGTTCTCATACATTTCCCATCAGAGAACAGGAATAATGTGAGCTTTCTTCTGATATTTCATATATTCAAAAGAATGAATTTTTTTAGCAGCTGGGAAGTATTGCATTCCTGCTGGAAAACACCAGGTGTTTCATTAACTAATGCCTGACCAGGTAAAAGTGGGCATAATTTTCTAGCAAGAAGTACAAATAATGAGGCTAATTTTAAAGGACATCTTAACCTTTTACTCCTCTTTCCAATAAGGCAGGAATGGAGTCGGAACAATTCCAAGGCCACTCTTTTAGTGTCACCTCTAGCCCATTAGAAATATATTTTAAGGTTGTACCCTTCATTAATATAATAATCTTAACTTGGATTATCTTAATCAAAATCTAAACTTTTAATTTTAATCAAAAATGGGAAAGGAGTAAATCTCCATTTATGACTTTTACTGAATTAATGATTTTCCATTTCTTTGATACAGCTCATTATTTTATTATGGACTGCTGGAAAAATGTGTGGATATTGACTTTAAAATGTGTATTTTTATCAATGATTTTTCAAGATAGTCAGTTAATATTAATATGGCAACATTGAAATATATTTTCCCTTAAAGATATAGCAACCTTTCTGTGTTTAGAATAATTTTATGTTGAAATTCATTCTCTATGTACCTTCTTCACTGAATGCAGCAATTGCAAAATTACTCATTCTATAATTTTGTCTACAATGGCAATTACTATAAAAACAATCATGGAAGAGAAATATAGTGCTTTTCTGCCCATAGTTCATCCTACTGAAGAGGAATTTCCCACTCAAATGACTAACCTTGTAATCAGCTCTTTGTTCTGCTTCTGTAAAAGGGCAGCATGATCTCGAAATCAACTAAAGTTTCACCCTCCCCTTTGATTGTTCTGTCTAGATAACAGATGTATTGTCTTTGCTTGTTAAGAGCAGATGTATTGCCTTTGCTTGTTAAGCCCTATAAAAGTAAGATTACCCTTGAGCTCAGGGCCCAGATCTTCAGAGTGCTATCTCTTCTGGGACCACCGACATAATGAACCTGAGTTCTCCAACTCTCTGAGTGGTACTTGGTTTCTCGCCAATCTTGTTTCTGCAACACTATCATCAAAGGTAAGGCTGAATCATAAACTATTAACTTATACTTTCTCTAAGAATAATATTCTTAGATGGACTTGGGCATCCAAAATATTGTGTTAATATTTTTGTCAACTCACCATTAAAAGTCATCTAGACAATTAGCTCTGCATAGCTGGATGTAACATAGGGCTTGCACTTATACACATGTAACACAGACAGATCCTAGGCTTAGCAAAGCAAGTAACAGTGTCTTCAGATATGTTTCTTATACTGGAAAATCAGAACAGAACTACACCTAGCCAAACAAAACCAAAATAAGCTTGTCTTATTAGATGTTCTTGGTAATTTTCTTTTCTGAAGCTGTGGACAGGGAAAGTGAAGATTCTGGATTTGTTGCTTTCAGTAACATAGAATATGAACTTTGCTATCCTTAAACTTATAATCTCCAATAGGTTTGCTTATATTTAGAACCAGAGGGAGTTCTAGAGCCCAGTCAAAACTATTGCATACTCTAGTTTATCTTCTTGGTAGATGCCTTTTTTGGGGTATCATTTGGAGATAATGAGGACTGCTTAATAGGTAGACTAGTAACTATGACTCATTTTTAAATAAGAGGTACTATAACACTGGACCCCCAGGCCAGGAACCTGCATTTGGGCCTTGGAGATTCCGGAAAAAAAAAAAAAAAACACTAGGAGGGTTAGTAGAGTGAGGTATGCTATTTATTACTCACAATATAAGGAAGCTTCAGCATTTGGTTGGTTGGAGCTGCAGGAAAAGGCAGTTGGCCAAGAGCAGGCATTGTTCTATATGTGAGCAGTGGGGATGAGGATCACCTCATCCCAGGGAACAAGGGTCTTCCCCCCTGGATGAGAGCCTGATGTGCTGCCTAGGTAGTGCTGGGAAGGACCAGACCAGCTGTGTCTTCCAGCAGAGCAGGGAGATAATGTCTATAGGAATGGCCAAAGTGGCAGGTAGTGCCCATGGAAGTAATGGGAAGTGTACTTGGGGAAAGCACAGCCTGGGAAACACTTTGTTCGTTGTGCTTCTTGAGGCTGCTGACCCAGCAGTCCTCTTTGCCTCCCATGTCCATGGAGGAGCTATGTTCGAATTAACCCCACAGGCATGTAAAGCCTGAGACTATTTTTTACCTCTAGCATTATGCATTAGTCTCTTGAAAGCAATGGAAGTGTGTGTGTGTGTGTGTGTGTGTGTGTGTGTGTGTGTGTGTGTATGAAGATCTTATCTGTTGAAGAGTGTCTGAATTCCTTCTGCTATTACTTAGCACTTTTTTTTTCATGATGAGAAATGACAGGGGTAAGGTTTACAAAGAGTTCTTTCGAAATTTACCATCCTCATCTGAAATTGTCAATATTTTAGTTGATATAAACTTTCATCTGAAATCTTTATACATGTTATCAAATGTTGTTTGGTATCTTTCCACTTTCAGCTATTATTCACCTTGTTTGTAGTTTTTCTCCCCCAGGGTAAGTCTGAGAACACAGTGGAAATCAAGTGATGCTTAGATTGGCAGACTATTGCATAGCTACCTATCTCTAAAAACATTTTGTACAAATTTGAAACAGAAATGAAGCCTATTGCTGCTGTAAAGCTAAAAGTCTATTCAGAATCCCTAGGTGGCATGAAAAGCATTTAGACTCATTTCATTCACATGTCAGGTAAATACTCTCATTTAGCAGTGAGATGAATGCTGAATAATGAATCTTTTGAATAATGTAATTAAGAATTCATTAAGGAGGGCTTAAAAAAAAAAAGCTCCAACAGAATGCAATATGTGTGTACTCTCTACACTGAACTCCCAAAATGTATCATAGCATTGATAATTAAAAAAAATTCAACTGAGAATCCATTAAAAAAATACTGGCATTTGATTTACAGAATACTGACATTAAAATTCAATGAGGAACAAATATATGTTTGAATTTATTAGAAATTATGCTAAATCTGAATTAAAGATCATTTTTATTATTTTAAATGTGCTCATAATGTAACAAAGGACTTAACCAACACTCTGTTTTCCTGAAAAGATCTCCTAGTGTTCACCATGAGAACTTTACAATATTAAAGAAATTCACTTTGTTCTTGAATAGCTGATCAAATGAGAAATGGCAAACTTTCTTTTTTGTTCTTTCCTTTATATAAAATGAAATGACAGAAAGTTTTAAAACAGACCCAAATATGACAACAGGAGGTCAGGGATTTGCCTAACAAGCTAATATTGTCGTTATCTTTGTATAGGTGTTACACAAGGGGAAGGAGGTAAGGAATTTCACTGTTTTCTCATTGATCAGCACCTACTAGCGCTCAAACTGTCATTATGTCCCCACAGCCTGTATCATGCTACTGACATGCAGCAAAGAGAAATTACCTGCTGGAGTAGAGGCAGATGTTTATGGATATCAGAGTACAGTGACTGATGACTGAGGAGGATCTTCTATAGAGCCAAATGATAGAATTTTTACAATTTTTCTTGAGTAATGTAGACATTTTATTGAAGCCTCAGAAATATGCTCTCATAGCATTTGCAATCATCCATTTTTGTCCTGGGAAAGCTACCAGATATTTAGTAAATTGCTCTTGCATTCTTTGCCATGACATACTATAAGCCATGCTTATCTGTGGCATATTGTTTGTTATTTTTTTCATCAGTTTTTCCTCCCAATTATATGAAGAAACAAAGATCAAGAAATTTGTGGAGTAATGTCTAAGCACTATGCTGTACATCTGAAATTAATATATGATAACTTTGAATTTCAACTGTAATTGAAAAATAAAAATAAAAAATAATTAATGGAGTAGAATTAATTAATTTACTTGTCAAACAAATTGAGTAATATTGGATTAATTACAAATAAAATTTTGTTAATATATAATCTAAAATTTATTTTTTAACTTGTCGAGACTAGATTCAAAACAAGTAATATTTCAACTTGAAAGAGTTACTTATAACACTTAATAAACTGCATGGAACTGACTTGTAAACTGAGCTTGATTTTCTATTCTCTTGAGAATTATGATCCAGGGGAGCTAGACTCTTTAGTGCACAGCTATACAAAGGTAAGTGATCTAATGACACACCCTGAAAATTTAAAAATGAAAAAAGCCCTACCTCTCCAAATGGGATTGTTCATTTAGATGGCACATGGGAAGCTTTTACTGCTGACTGCATTCTTAAGGCTTTCATTTTTCATTTGAAGATTGTGTCCTTCTTTAAAAATTTCTCCTAGTTAATTGGAAACAGTACAACCTAATGGAATGAACAGAGGATAAAGAATTGCAAATGTTGAGAACTAATCCTTATTCTGACAGTGACTACTGCTTTGTGTTTCAGTCACATTACATTGTCCTTCTGTCTCCATTTTGTCTTATGTAAGATGTGGAATTTCTACTTTCAGACTGGGACTGTGTTAGGGAGTATGGGAAAGGAGGATGAAAAATAATTTTATAGGCGAACTAGATATTCATGTCCTTGAACTGTGTATGATTAGAGAGATCCAAAACCTCACAAACACACTTGATAGAATTCACTGATCAGTACAACTTCATACAATCTGAACTTAGGACATAATTGTTGAAGAAATGTAGGAAGTGACCAGAGTTGAGCTGGGTCAATACAATAAATTTTCCAGAAGGAAAGATGTATTTTGGTTAGTTTTTTTTT
The DNA here is from genome assembly GCA_028627145.1 of Eidolon dupreanum. NCBI lineage: Eukaryota > Metazoa > Chordata > Mammalia > Chiroptera > Pteropodidae > Eidolon > Eidolon dupreanum. The sequence continues at coordinate 51,238,355 of CM053514.1, read as the reverse complement.
TTTTTTTTTTTTTTTTTTTTTTAAATAACATGAATCCCAGTGTGTTTGAAAGCTAAAAAAATCTTTAGATTCTCTTTCAAAGTATGGTCTCTGTGGAAGATACACCCTAATGAGACCCCCAAATATAGTTATCCTCTTTTATAATTCCCTCCCCTTGAGTGCAGATAGAATCTGTTCCTCACTCCTAAACAATAGAATACAGAAAAGATGATGGGGTGTTGCTCTTGTGATTTGTTTTGTTTTATCTGACTTTGCCTTTATAGACTCCTTTTGGATTCTCCTTTTGGCTGTGAAGAAGCAAACAGCTATATTGTGAAATGCCTGTGGAGAGGGCCAAATGACATGAAGGCTCTAGGCATTAGAGACTCAGTAATATAAATGCAAAATAAATAAATAAATAAATTCCTCCAATGGTCTTGAATCAGCATGGAAGCAGATTTTTCTCTAGTTGGAGCTCCAGGTAGGAGCCAGCTAAACCATGCAAACACTCATGACCAATGGAAACTGTGTGATATTAACTGTGTGTTGTTTTAAGCCATTAAGTCTTTGGTAGTCTGTGACTCATAAAAAAAAATTAATATAGTTAAATCTGTTCTAATCCTGGAATGCTATCAGTGAAATAATTTTACCTTAAACTCTAATATGTGCATGTTTATTTATAAATTACATACAGTACTACTATAAAACTATAGATTATCACTGAAATTTAGTTTCTTATTTTATTAGACAAAAATACAAATGCAATGAGGTTCTAACATTTTCTTTTTGTCTACCCAATGGATTACTTACACTACACTTAAGGATTTTGCAAACACATTAGGGACCTATTGCTTTAATCTGTGGCTTCCAAGGTTGTAGATCAGTACCAGAGCAAAATAAATTTAGTTTTATTTCCAAAATCCCTTGCTTATTAAAACCTGAACATTATTAATAGTTCTACAAGGTTCCAGATGCCCATCTACTGCTGACCTTCAGTAGACCCCACTGAACAATAATGGAGATAAGGAAAGAAGTGGAACACTGAGGAAGAGGGCAGAATTAAAGATGACATTACGGGAGAAGGAGAAGAGAGAGCAAGAAATTGAAAACTTTTTGAAGAAATAATGACTGAAAATTTACCTAACCTGGTAAAGGAAATAGACCTACAACTCCAGGAAGCTTAAAGTGTCCCAAACAAGATGAATCCAAAGAGGTCCACAACAAGACACATCATCATTAAAATGACAAAGGTTAAAGACAAAGTGAGAATCTTAAAAGCATCAAGAAAAAAGCAATTAGTTACCTATAAGAGAGCTCCCATAAGATTGTGAGCTGATTTCTCAACAGAAACTTTGTAGGCCAGAAGGGATTGGCACAAAATAATCAAAGTGATGAAAAATAAGGATCTACAACCAAATTACTCTACCCAGAAAAGCTATCATTTAGAATTGAAGGACAGATAAAGAGCTTCCTATACAAGAAAAAACTAAAGGAGTTCATCGCCACCAAGCCAGTACTAAAGGACATATCAGAGGGATTTCTTTAAGAAGAACAAAAAAATATGTAGCAAAAATCTGAATAAAGAATGGCAATAGCTACATACCCATCAACAAGTACCTCAAATGGAAAAGAATTAATTGCTTAAAACAAAAGATAGGATGGCTGAATGGATAAGAAAACAAGACCCCTACATAGGCTACAGGAGATGCACTTCAGATTAACACACACACAGACAGAAAGTAAAGGGATGAAAAAAGATATTTCATGATAGTTGTAGACGGTATTGTGCTGAGAAGAGTAAGTCAGAGAAAGACAAATGCTATATGATTTCACATACATGCAGAATCTAAAAACAAAACAAGCAAACAAACTCATAGATACAAAGAACATTTTGAGGAGTGCCAGATGGGAGGAGGTTGGGAGAGTTGTTGAAAAAGAGGGAAGGTATTAAAAAGTACAAGATGATAGTTACAAAATAGTCATGGAGCTACAAAGTATAGCATAAGGAATATAGTCAATAATATTGTATTAACTATATATAGTGGCAGAGTGTACTAAAGTTATTGGGGTGATCATTTTGTAAGTTATATAGATGTCTAATCACTATATTGTACACCTAAAACTAATATAGTATGCAA
>CM053514.1:51143531-51235738 GCA_028627145.1 Eidolon dupreanum | reverse complement strand
AAGCCCAGCATTTACCTACTCCATGATCTTGACTAGAAATCTAGAATGCTATTTCTAAAAAGTACTATTGAGGATATGAAACAACTGAGATTCTCATATATTGGCACAATGGAAAATTTTACAAACACTATGGAAAGCAGTTAAGCAATTCTCATAAAGTTAAACCTGCATTTACATATAGTCTGAAAATTCTAGTCCTAGACATTTATCTAAAGAAATAAAAACTTGTATTTACACAAATACTTGTAGGTAAAAGTTTATAGTGGCTTTACTCATAATTGCCCCAAACTTTAAAAATCAAAGTGTCTTTCATCTAAACAAATTCTGGTGTGTCCAAACAATGAAATATCATAAAAAGAAAGAACTACTAATACATGTAACTACACGAATAAATCTTATTGCATCATGCTTAGTGAAAATAGCCAAATTTTAAAGACCAATTTATACTATGTAATGATTCTTTTGTAACATTCTGAGAAAGCAAAAACTGTAAGCACCAAAAATATATAAGAATTGCCGGGGGTGTGAATGTGATGAGGAATCAACCACAAATAGATATGAGGAAATTTTGGAGGTGATGAACTGTTTATATTTTGATTTTGGTCATGGTTACATGACTATATGTATTTGTCAAGATGTCTAGATTCATAAAGCTGTAAAAAAAAGGAAAATTCGTTAAAAAAAGGTAAATTTTACTGTATGGTAAATTATACCTCAATAGACCGGGTTAAAAAATAAAAACGATAAAAAACAAAACTTTTTCTGAATATGCAAATCAGGTATTTTGGAATTAAGTTTGAGTTTGAGTAGTCTGTCAGGAAAGAATACCTCAAGCGATATGAAATTAATTCTATTTTATTTTTGTCATAAAAAAGTTATTTTCAGTTGACCAACTGTGTAGTTTTAGGAGCAATTCACCTATAGTAGGGAGGGAAGGCAAGAGTACCTACTTACGTATACTAATATTCCTGAAGATAAAAAAGATAGTGTTAAACAATGCTAAAGCTATACAATGTACCCAGCATTTCCCTCATATAAAGTGTTTCATATATAATTTATATTATTTTACAACAGTCTTATAAGATAGATACCACTATTATCATTTCTAGTTTACTGATATGAGAACAGTTTCACAGAATTCAACTGTTTTGCCTAGAACATGGATGAGCCAGGATTCAAACTCAGGTTTTTTTGACTCCACAATTTATGTTCTTTCTCTGGCACCATCTTGTCTCTTAGACCATTTTCACTAATATCTTCACAGTGAGAGAATAGTCTAAGTTTAAATTATTTTATATGTTAACTAAAGTTATTCAATACTGAATTTCCTTTCTCAGACACTGAGGCTGCTCCATAAAATATTGAGCACCTATCCAGCCACTCAAAGAAGGCACGATTTCATTCTGATTAATTCCGCACTACTTTCCTTTTGCACCTATGCTCAGAATAATACTTTTTTGGTGGGGTCTTTGCTAGCCCTTCCATATCCTTTCTAAGATGTTAATATCTGAAAAGTAGAACAATATTTTAATTATTATGCAACCTAGAATAATTATATAATTATTCAGATATACCTCTTACATACTTAGTCCTTTAAAAAACATATGCTCTCAAAATAACTGTAAATTCTTTGAAGACAGTAGCTATCTTTTACAATTTCTGACATACATCATAACATCAGCTCTAAAGCCCTACACCTGGAAGATGTTTGATAAACATTTTTGAAGGAATAAAAAAATGAACAAATGAAATGATAATAGAGAACAAAAATAAAATCTTTGGAGTGACTAGAGACTTGTATCCAAATTCTAGCTATTCCATTTACTGTTTGGTTGACTTTGGGTTAATTATTTAACCATGCTAAGACTCACTTTTCTATACTATAAAATGAGGATAATAAGCACCTATCAATTGTTAGTTGTGAGGATTAAATAAGAAAAAAGTGTGTAATGTGCTTAGCACAGTTCTAAGCATAGTAAATATTCAAGGTACAATGATTCTTAATAATATTAGTAAATTATTCTATTTTATATTGCTTCATTAATAATAAAACATATAAATTAACAGTAATACTTGGGTGCCTCCCCAAATTTCATTTGTTTTTTATTTCTCCTAATTCCTGACACTCATGCAAAACTTAGAGAATATGATTCTATAAAAACAATGATTTAGTCCACTTTTCAAGTTGTTTGTCTTGACTTAAAAGGGAAGGTAGTTGCAGGGACAGGATAAATTGGGGTGGCATCTTTGTTTTTTTCATACATCTCCATATCCACATCTACTATCATCACTTTTAGGTAGTAGAATTCACTTGAGAAAGGATTATTTTTATATAAAAATAGCATTTAAACCCTATAAAATAATTCACAAAAAATTTTTCTCAGTTATTCCTAAGGTTAATAATTAGTGGCTCCAAGTATGGCTTAAACATAAACTAAATCAATCTCTGGATTTATGCCTACTCAATTAGTGTTAGAGAAGTGGGTCTATAAGACCGATTTTCAAGATAGCCTGAAGAGCCTCTTAAGAACAGAACTTGTCCTGATATAAGGGAAAGCCAACCAACGTGCTTTTACCAGACACAAGTCCTTTGTGTGCAAAAGGAGAGGCTTTCTATGAGTAAGCATTGTAAATAACCTTTGAATGTGCCTTTCAGTTTAATTAATATGTCTGAGTCCTTCTGAAGAAGCAGGGATAGAGGCAGAGTGGCTGAAATTAATAATGGAAAGACTTGATTTATGCACAGTGAAAACACCACCAAGTTTCATTGCATTGAGGACTTGAGACAATTCAGTTTCTTTTTGTGTCCTCAAAATTTTTAGCAGATCAATAGCAGTTGGGTTGCTTGATAAAAGGGGCAGGCTGTGTTGATGGAGATGAGAATGAGAGGAGCAAAGTGCTGAATATGTCGCATACTGAATGGGCAGGTATGCTTTGGGATACACAGGAGAGGTTCTCTTGGAACTCCAGCCTTAAGGAAAAAGACACTTAAGGAACTGAGAGAGAAAGCATAAAGAAAAATAGGTCCACATATTACATTAAGAGTTTTATTTAAGACGATGGCATTATGCTACCAGCAAGCTATCATTATATGCAAAAATGACATTACTTATTAGTCTTTGGGTTGACATACTTTCTGAGATGCCCCAGTTTTGATCTCCCTTTTAACCAATGAATGTTTTCTTCATTGTTAAAGTATTTCCATTTCCACGAAGCAAGGACTAATTTTGTCCATGCAAGTTGTGACTTCATCCATTTTGCACTTCAACTATGCTAACTGGTCAGAGCCAGGGCAGCAACCAAGTCCATAAAATAAAAGCAATGCTTGCAAGTTGTGTTAAGAAATTGTAGTGATCCTATATAGTTGGATCTCCATTCAGTCTGTACAGGAAAGGAAAGGAGACAAAATATTGGCAGAAAAAAAAGCCTTAAGCAAGTAATTAGCAGGGAAAAGCAATGGCACGTTTAGATTATTATACTTCACTTTGTATTGGTATCAGCTTCTGAATATTTCAGCAGCATTCATTTACATACCCACTGAGGACTGTTGAGCAGAAATTATCCTTTGTTCTCAGGCATAGAATTCAATAGGGTTACAAGTTATATCTAGACTTTGGCTCCTTCAATAGAAAGGGCTTTGTGATGATATGTTGAATGATATGTAAAGTTCACTTTATTTTTTTTTTTTCAGTAAAACCATAGTACTTTCCTACAAAATCATTTGTAAGTGTCCACATTATGAAAATCGAAAATTTGTCTTTTGTGAAGATGATCTTTGGTGAGAATGTTTTAAAAGTCATTGTGAAATGTAAATTGTGGCACCTGTATTTTTATACTTATCACACCCATCTCTCTCAGTCTTTTTCCAGTACTACCTCTTGAACTCAGAGAAAATGTGTCCTTTCCAAGGTCACACATTAAGTTGTGGAACAGAAGCCCAGGTCTGCTTGAGCCCACTACACTGTCTCACACCTTAGGTTGATCTGACAATGGCTCACTAGGGACTGACAAATGAAGTTTGAGTGTCTGAGGCAAGTTGTTCTTAGGTGACTAAACAAGTATTAAATACAAAGTGTGTGATCTGCTGTTAGGAACCATCTAGGTCTTGCACACAGTTATTTAAATTTAAAAAATTAGAAAGCAAATTTTAAACTTTATGCACAGATGCTAAATAAAATTGAGTTGATAAAGAATGGAAAAGACTGACTAGAGAGGGGAAATACTCCCTAAAGAACTTTCTAAATCACTAAAGTGTCTTTTTCAAGCCATGTTCTTATCTCTCTCCACCCTTGCTCCGCAGTCTCCTCAAAGACCCTCTGCCAGGCAATTTCAGATGTATTCTAAACATACTCTCATGAACAAGAGTGATAATTCTCCTCCATGCAGGACCCTGCTGCTGATGACAATCAGCCCCAGGTAGCCTTTCACTTACCAATTGCTGTTGGCTCCAAAATAAGTTTTGAAAAAAAGTGAATCGGAGCTTAGGATCCAAATGATAAGTAAAATGAAGGGATGCTTGTGTTTTCACAGCTTGTGTTTTTCAGGTGGTCAAAAGTCGCTGAGCTGACCCACCCCCGAAAGCCCTCATCATTGCATTCATCTATTAACAATCATTCCTGTTTGAGTTCAGGCTGCTGACCTTTTCTCTAGAGTCATGTTTGAAGATTAGCCTTGTAGTCAGGTTAATAGCAATTTCTCCAAAATAAACCACAACCTATATTTCCCTGTTATTCTCTTTTAAAGTTTTGGCCAGTTTATTAAAGTTTTGACATTTGGAAGCAGGGCATACCTAAAACTTTACATCGGAAGTACCCACTAAATGAACACAATAGGGGTAATTATGATTTTTTTTAGAGAAGATGTAGGTTGGAAAGACTTTTTTCCTGGATGAAGGATGTTTAGGTCATTGATGTACTGAGCTTGTCACTAGTAATCAGTGATAATAAAAACTTCAGATTGATACCAGAATTAAGTTAAAAAATAAATAAAACCATCTAGCATCAGGCCAGGATAGCCAGAATTTACTCAAGAAATTTTGATTGAATCTTTACTTAATGAACTTAACCATTACTACAAGAAATGCTCTAGACTCTTCTTGCCTTTCAGAAAATTTCATTTTTGTTAATAGAAAATACAAGGGCATAGAGAATTATAATCCAGAACATTTCCCACAACAAATAAATTTAATGTATAACAAAGAACTCAGAGAAGAAAGAAGCCATTTCAGCTTTGGTAATAAAGGAAGTTTCATAAAGAAGTGGCATAGAATGGAATTTAGATTTTAGTGAGGGGGGATTTACATTTTAAGACAATTAGTAAACAGTTTTATTTTGTGTGTGCCATATGTTCAAAAATATGTACTACATTCTATGCATGAACACAAAATTAAATATTGACATCTAAGAAACAGTTCTCCAAAAACAGAGAATTGTAGAGGAATACCTAATGTGCTCATTGGAGTCAGTTAAAATTTCAAAGAAAATGTTGTTTGTGCTGTCTTAGGATCATTTGGATACTAAGCTCTGATTCACTTTTTTTCAAAACTTATTTTGGAGCCAACAGCAATTGGTAAGTGAAAGGCTACCTGGGGCTGATCGTCAACAGCAAGCCTAGGTTGGTAGGCTTCAGCAAGTGAGCAAAAATGCAAGCCGTTATAAGCCACTTTGATATCAAATATAATAGGTTAAGTTTGTGAACTAAACATATGCCTAGGAGAAACTTAGCTGTTATATAATCCATTCACTGTAGGAAACAGATTTAAATCATCTCATACTTTAATAAGGTTTCTTGAAAGGAGATTTCATAAGTGTTCACCCACCCATTCCCATATTCCTTTGGAATACATGCTCTTTGTTGGAATATTCACATTTTGGTTACAAATTTAAAGTTGAATATTCATTTCCTTCTTATATTGATTCCTTGTGCTAGTAAGTAGTTAAGGTAGGGAATAAAAGATCACCTCTAAAGAAACTTTTATTTTGGTTTGAAATACAATCTGGGCTTTTCTGTATCACACTGAATGGGTTAGGAATCTCATCCTTCTGGAGGCCACTGCTAACATGGCACCGTGTACCCAGAGCTCCTGCTGACCGGAGTAGTTGGAGAGTGGCTACACAGAAGGAAACAGGCAGTTTGTGTTAATGTTTAACAGGATATAACATGTGAAATAAGGTCACGAATGCATTCAAATGTTCAAACACATTATCAAAGATCAAAACGACCATAACTGGTCAGATTTAAATGTAAAAAACATTTGGTATATGTGCTTTTGTACTAACTGAGAGTCTCAAAAATCTATGAGCTTATAGTAGTACAAAGATACTTATCTTTGTTATTTTATATTCAGGTGAGATAAACAGCTTTTTGCTGTTGATTATCAGTGTTTTATTGAAAGCTTGCACTCTGCTAAAGAAAGCAAGGTCAGTGCTGGGGTAAATTTCTGGCAGATTATTTAAACTTTTGAGAGTGAAAGCTATTTAAAAATAAGATGTTTTCTATTAAATCTATCTGTCTAATAATATTAAAGTGCTATTTCAATGTTAAGAACAGGCAAAGTAAATCTTAGATACTAAGAGATGAGGTTATAAGGTTGGGTTCATGGCAGGGAGGGAGTTGGGCACTGGTTAAGACTGACATTGAGGACAGGAAAAAATAAAAAATAAAACTCTCCTTTATTTCTGTATTGGAGGATGGTTTATTTCTGTTTAAATTCCTCTTTGCTTTACTGAATTTTCAACCAAGAGAGGTATAGAATTTGAATATATTTCTAATACGGAATGGAAGTAATAGATTTTCTTTAGACAGATGTGAAAAGACCTTTTGTTTTTTAATAATGCAGTGAAGATTGATAAAAGTTATAAAAGATAAAAACAAGAATATTGTTATTATAATTCAATATGTCACTAAATTCTAATACAGATTTTTAAATGTTAGAATAAGCTTATATATGTATTTTCTTAAATTATCATAAGCTAGAGAATAAATCGCTATCTTTTTAATTGATCAAAATTCACAAGCATGGAGAATCCTACTAAAGCCTAGAATTTTTGTGTTTTTACTTTATCTGATAAAGTTTTTTATCCCAAAAGAAAACATTTACTATTTTATTAATATTTTCCCTATAGCACCTTATATAGTTTCATAATTTAGCTTAAAATACAGAATTAATTTAATGCTATTGTACAAAAAATGTTTTGGGTATGTTTAATTGAAACCAAAACTCAACAGATTTTGAGAGCTTTGTAAACTGAAACTACATGATACCGATATTTACATCCCAGAATGCACTGAAATCTTAATAGGATAACTATGATTACACCAATTTGATATTTGCTGTAGATATGGTTATGGTGGCCAGAGGGAACGTGTTCACTTTTTTGAGGTGAATTAGATAGCAAAGCCAAGTGACACCTAGTAAGACAAAATCTTATAATAAATAAAGGAAAAGAATAACTGATAACCTTTACACCTGGGAAGTCATAGTAGATTGAAAACATGTTATAGAATAATAAAATGTGGGAAATTTTGATATTAAGAAGCAACATGTTGTTTTCTTAGAACACTTTATTTTTTCTTAGCAAATTGGTCTTAGACGAAGAAAAAAAAGAAGAAAATAATTTAAAAAGAAAAAAAAGGATGAACAGAAAAGAAACTCAGATTGAGAAAGTATTTCTTATGTTGAAGGTTTGTAATTTCCAAAAGTCTTTGAAAAATATTTTAGAGTATTCTGAGGAAGGTAACAATGTGATTTGGCATTGGACAGATGGGTGATCCAACGGTATTTCCTTATGTAACAATAATTGCAACTTGGTCTTCTTTGCCCAGGCTATCTCCATTTGATTTCTATAGTTTTCTCACCATTCTTCATGGTATCTAATTTCTCCTGAGCAAAAAATAGATAATATTTTTGTTCTCTTCTTTTAAATCCTGACATGATTTTTTTTTCATGTGATATATTACTCCTACTCCACCCCCACCCTGGAATAATCCTTAATATAATTGGTATAGCACTTTATAGGTAACTCACATCTCTTTGAGTCTTTGCAACATGCTAGATATTTTATATTAACCATGTTTCCATTAGAACATTTAGAAAAAATTTAAGTTACATTATTTATCACTCAGTTTTTATTTCTATCTTTAGGAAGAGCGAAAGAAATCAAACATTTTAGCTATATTAATTTAATCTTTTTTTAACTTTCTGCTTCATTTCTTTCATTATCTTAATAGCTTTTCCTGAAACAAACAAACAAAAAAAACCAAAACAACAACAAAAAAATTGACTCTTATGTGTTTCCTTTCTTCAAAAGTGGACCCATAATTCACAGGTAGTTTGGATTTCTCTTTCAAAATTACCCTTTTCTCTTTTTCACTCCTCTACATCACCTTCAGTCAACAAGAACTTTTCTGTTTTATCAATAGTCTTACATTTTCCTTGTTCTTTTCTTTTTTACTATCACTGCCCTAGAAGTGGCCCTGATTAATTCTCCTAGAGATTTTTGAAATGTTTCCTAGTAACTAAAAAAGTAACTAAAAAAAAAAAAATCTAGTCAATGAATTACCAGAATTGTAGAATTGTTACTGAATTATTCATTGCTTTATTGTATATTTTCTATTCTGGTGATCAAAAAATTGATACTAAGAATTTTTATTGTGTTTTTGTGTATCTATAAATATGGATTTTTATGCATACATGTATATCAATATCTATAACTATATTAGCTCTGAAAAACTTTTATAAGTTAATATTTATCCTTACTGCCTTGGATGAACTCTAATATTTTTTTACTGCTTTATTCTTTTGCACTCTCTTCCAATACACAGTCAGTCTTTGCTATTAGTGGAGTCTGTATTTGCAAATTTGTCTAAATTCTTGTTAATTTGCCTAAATCCTTGTTTGTAAGCTCTAAATCAATACTCAGCACTTTTGTAGATATGTGTATGTGCAGCAAGGTGAAATATTTGAGTCATCAGATAGGCACATACTAGCTGAGGTTGAACCAGGTGAGATGCACACTGCGTTCTTGTTTTAACTCTCATACTGTAAAAGTTTTTCACACTTTTGTACTTTTTTTTGGTGATTTGCTTTTCTTAAAACAAATGGCCCCTGACATAGTTCTGAAATCCTGTTTAGTGCTTCTATGCACAAGGAGGCTGTGATGTGCCTTAGATATGTGTGTTAGATAAACAATTCAGGCATGTGTTATACTGTTGTTGGTTATGAGTTCAATATAATGAATCAGTTATACATATTAGGTAAGGTGTCTTAAACAGAAACACAAGTAAAATAAGATTATGTATTGATAGGTTTATGAAAATGTGTGCACAGGATCTCAGGTTTCTAATCCTGTATTTCCCCTAGAGGCAGTGATTTAGTATTTGCTAATTCAAGGTTTGCGGGGACTCTATTGAACAAAACTACCAAGAATAGCAAAAATTGACTGTATTCTATTTCAATTTTTAAAAAATCTGGTTGTGACCCAGTGAAATCATATCATTGTCTGACCTACAATTTGAAAAACACTGCTTCATAATAATCATTTCTCTCAAGGTTTACTACTAATTAAAGCTTTGTTTTTTCAAGAGGAAATCATAGCTCTCTTTTCTTTTCTCTGAGAGATTTGTAATTTAGTGTTTTATACTTCTTCCCTTGCCTGCCAGGAAACTTAATGCAGGTTTTACACTCAATTACAGCAACATGATTAATCCTTGATGCTGGAATGCTTGCTCTTCTGTTTTTAGCTTTGGTTTCCTCCCTTTATTTCTACCACATTGCTTTTGTTTTATTTATCCTTTCTGTAAAGAGTCATGAAACCTCTTGGGGAAAAAATAGAAATGAATAAAAGAATGAATGAATAAGTAAATAATTTAAATGAGTAATCCTGAAAAGAAGATCTAGAGCTAAAACTCAGCAATTCCACTTCTGGGTATTTATTGGAAGAGACTAGTTTTTAGTAGAGACTTTAAAATATAACATTATTCTCAAATGTTTTTAGTATGTGTCCTCCCAAGTAAGTTGATTTTTAAAATGTGTTGTATGTTAACTCAAAAATGTTCTTTGTGAGGTGAATAGAAGGATTTTCTGAAATGTCAGAATAATTAAGGCTTAACAACTCATAATAATAAGTATAAGAAAATTATAAAATGTATGCTAATATGCTCTGTCCAAAGATCATCTCTCTTCATTATTATGTGGATATCACTGATAGAGTTGGTATCATCTAAAAAATTTTTTGCTATTCCTTAGTAATAACAAAGCAGGTATAGTATGAATAATTAAATCATCAATAGTGAACATCTAGTCATAACCAATAATTTTAATATTTCTGCTTAACCTAGTCCCTGGAGTTTTCAGTCTTCCTTCCCATATCTCTGTGTCCATTAATGAAGATAATTCTAAATAATCAAGAGTTGCTGTACCAAATTTCAAACTAAGTAAACTTTTATGTACTTTCCTTACTTAACAAAACTCAATAAATTTCATGGATTAAGTGTTTCAGTGAAAAAAAAAGGATAATAAATTCATTAATCTTAAAATTCTAAGATTACATTTTGCCACAATTTTTCAAAAAAGTTACAATTCATGAGAAAAGTGATAGAGGGCAACTGAGGAAACCTCTATTTTTAATAATTAGTAATGTTTAGCATATACTAGAATATTATGTCTCTTAAGAGATATAAAAATAAGTTTTCTATAATTAGTGTTTGTAAAAACAATGGAATCTGATGTTTTTCTATTTTTGTTTACTACAGAATTGAGAGTATTAAAACCCAAGGTCTATTTTCAAGCACTATACCACTATTCCCCAAAATACAATTTTTAAAAATTTTCAGAAAATCTGGTAAATATCAATTTCATGAGTACCTTTCCTTTTTTGTATCAGTTCATTAATTAAAAAATAATCAAAAGACAAAATACATATACATATTTTATGAGTACTAGGGTGGTTTCTTCATTTTTATCTATTCACTTACTTCTATATTTATATCTGTATATTTAAAAACCCACTTAAAAACCATAATATATACTATAAAATGCTTTAAGAATCAAATGTGGTGAATTTTGAATTTAAAAATTTTTGAAGAAATTAATAGACATTACTCATTGAAAAACATTTTGGGGGCTAATTGCTAAGAATAGTTTGTGGTTGTTGACAGCAGCTTCTAATGTATATTTAAATCAGAAATCTCTAAAAGTGATTCATATAAATAATATGAATATTTACTCATTTACGTTAATTTGACTATGAGAGCATCAAATCATATGGTGATTCTGTTCTTATAGTTGACAGTTTCTGCAAAGCTCTTGTTTTATTATTTTATATTGGAAAAGTAGAAGTAGTAATAGAAGTAATCTAAATGCCCGTCAACAAATGATTGGATAAAGAAATTATGGTTCATATGTATAATGGAATATTATTCAGCCATTGAAAAAAATAAAATCCTACAATTTGCAATGACATGGATGGACCTAGAGGTTATTATGCTTAGTGAAATAAGTCAGAGAAAGGTAAATACCATATGATTTCACTTATATGTGGAATATTAAGAACAAAAAGAACAAACTAATCAAAAACAGATTCATAAATATAGACAAGATGGTGATGGACAGAGGTAAGGGGGGTTGGGGGACTGGAAGAATGGGGTGAAGGGTTAAAAAAGTACAAATTAGTAGTTGATAGATGGTCACGGGGATGCGGAGCACAACACAGTGAATATAGTTAGCATTAATGTATTGGCTAGGTGGAGAGCCAGAGGGGAGAAAGAGAAATTAGAGGGATCATTTCATAAACTATATAAATGTCTAACCAATGTACTGTACACTTGAAACTAATAAAATAAAATTTAAAAAAACTCTTACTTTTTTAATCATTAAAGGACATGTTAAAGAATATTAATCAGCAATCTACATTTGTACCACTAATAATATACCACTAACACATCTGAAATATATGAGAGACAAAACAATGTAGGGATTAAGAACATGGATGCTAGAACGAGCAGCCTGAGTTCAAGTCCAGGTCCTCCATTTACTATTTCTGTGACCTTGGACACATAACAACCTTAAGAAACAAAAAAAACAAGACAAACAAATAAAAACTCATGGCACAGACAATAGTTTAGAGGTTACCAGAGTGAAAGGGAGTAGTGGAGATAGACAAGAGTAAAAGGGGTCAAATATATGATGACAAATGAAAATTTAACTTTGGGTAGTGAACACACAATACAATATACATATGATGCATTATTGAATTGTACACTTAAAACCTATATAATTTTACTTACCAATGTCACCCTAATAGATTTAATAAAAAATAGTTTCTCTCATTTGAAAAATAAGGAAAAATATGTGATATCTGTCTTACAATGTTATGAAGAATAAATGAATTAATATTTATAAAGTAGTCAAAACAGAACCAGGCACAGCAGAATCACCATCAAGTGTTTGGTTAAGTAAATAAACAAGTAGATTTATTACTCTTCAAATAAGAGATGATAACCATCCAATATTTAAAAAATATATGTCATTTTTAAAACTGAATGAAACTTAGATATCATGTAGAAACAGTAGTTTTGGTTTCTAAAAAACATTTCTACTTCTTAACTTTTTTTTTTCAAATGAAATCATATAGGGAATCTCAAAATAGAAAATAATGTTATTGCTATGGGGCAGAAGGCATGAATCTTCACCCATACTACCTTTGGTTGCTTCTCTCAGAAGCCTCTGAGTTAAGTCATAGATAGTTGAGTTTCAAAAGATAAAAGTTTAAAAATTTCTGATTTTGATTATACACTTGTTTTATGGATGAGGTAACTGAGTTGGTAAATGGTTTACTTTTAAGATAACATAGCTTATTAGCTTCAGCAAACACTAAAAACCAAGAATCCTTGTCCATAGGACAGTTATTCAATCCCATAGCTCTTTCAAAACCCCAAATGATTTGGCCTTTACTGGGTAAGATGAAAACATATTTTACAATTTAATTTCCAAGTGATCCTAATATCTCACTTTAGAGACATGTCTTCTGATGATATTCCTACAGTTAAATGTCTCTCCCTTCTAATCTATCATTATGACCCATATGAAAAGAAAAATAATCTTTAACTGTCTTAATTTCTTGTCAGTTGAATAAAGCTCTCCATATGCAAACTAAGATCAAGTCAATACAATGTTAAAAATATACCTGGGTGTGAATTCCATCAGTTAAAGAGGATTAGCTTAGCATCCAAAAAAAGGATGGATGTTCAAATTATAGCTTATATCTACATAACATTTCATGTTGTACAAAATGCCTTCATAAACACAGTAACAGGACTCAAAACATCCTAGTTAAGGGACCAGAGGTGTCAAAATGTTGTGGGAATTAATATAGGTAACAAACAAAAGCCAAGATTTAAGATTGGCTCAAATCTACTTAGGCTCAATTTTTATATATATATTTAAAGATTTTAACAGTCAATGTGTAGATGTCTATTTTTGATCTCTAATTGCTAAGTTATATAAAAATCAACTTGTTCAAATGATTGCTGTTACGGTAAAATGTTATATAGCACAGGAGAATATTACAAGTTTAGAGAAGAACCTAAAACTTGCACTACTGAGAAAGTTTCTGAATACAAACAGACTGTTAAATTCCCCTTATTCTTGATATGCACAAATATGATTATTTTAGACTTGATTTCCCTTCTTTGAGCATTGATGAACATACAATTTACTGTATTACAAACTTATTTACTATATCAGGGCCAAAAATAAATGGTGGCTATTAATGGCTATTTACACATTTAAATTAAAACAATGCTAATTAGACCATTGGGTCATTAATTACATCATATTGGATTAAGCCTTAATCTTGGATTGTGAATAAGGTTAAGGATGGTAGTTTCATGTATATAAGCTACTAGCCTCAGTGTAGTCATAAAAATTTGGCTGAATACTGCTTTTTAAATAGAGCAAAATAACATGAAAAAAAATGTGTACCATCAGCTGTTCTTCCCTTAATTGGATTCCCTGGTGTGCAAATCACTACAGTGGAATGATGCAATGGGACATAAGGACAATGAATCAGGTAATAAATTGAGTGTAACACTAATTATATTCACTATGAACCGAAATATATACATTTGATGGCCATGATGGCATGCCAATATTTAAAATCCAAGGTAAAAAAAATGTATTTCAACTTCTCTCTTTCTGAAAACTCAACAGCTTGCTACAGCCTGGGACTGGCATCAAATTCTATATATCTACCTGTGTTTTCAGCATGGAAACCCAATTCCTAAAAGAAAGGTCATTATCGTTATTAAGTTTTATAAGAAAATCAGTACATACTAGTACTTGTTTAATAACAAAGACATCTTGATATCAGACTTAACACGCTTTGCAGAGTTTTAATAACTCTTAAAGTGTATCCTTGTCTCAAGTTGAAGTCAGTATTGGAAATTTTATATCACCTACTCTGCCTGAAAGCATTAAAAGGTATTTCTGTAACAGCTAGCTAAAAAAAAAAAAATAGTGACTTTTCACAACTTTGCCTAACTTTTGGTTTAATTTCAAAGTTGATAATAGTTAAGTCTTATGATATTGGCACTGCCCTGAATTTATCATACATTTTGTGTTGCCTTTAAGATGAAATAAAGCATTCATGTGTGTCTCTGCAAATTTGAAAGGTATATGTGTTTTAGATAGATTACTAGCTATATGAAAATTTGTTTTTTCACATTTCTTTTAGTTGTGAAATTGCATGGATATAAAATATGCATATTCAGAAACTAAACAAAATACTTTAGTAATCTCTGCATTACAATGACCCTAACTGAAGTCCAATGATAGATTGAAAGAGGTTGTTTCTTTTTCTATTATATATTTAAATTAAAAATAGGAAGATGTAGTTTCTACTAATGAGTTTTATAGGGCTGTTTTAATATGATGTCCCTTAGGAGATTTTCTCACTCTGTGTGAAAGCTCCTAAGAGGTGCTTGTGCACCTGATTAATTCATAAATGACGCTGAGGGCTGCACATTTGCCCAATCCTAGTTAAATCATAGTAGGCAGCTAGTCCTCTGTAGGATGCATTGCAAATTGTGATGCTCTTATTATACACCTAATTACAGCATTCTATACCAGTCTGACTCTTTTCATAAATTCTTATAATTGTTTTGTCCATTTTAAAACTTAGAGACTGAGGTTTACTAAAATGATTTCAATACATATGATTGTGATGGAACAATGATTTGTGACTTAACAGAAAATTGTTTTTGAAATTTTAAGAATATACATATGTACACACACATACATACATACATACATACATATATACACACATATATATATATGTATGTATGCATATATAAAGTGATTAGAAGAGTACCTGGCACATAGTAAGTTCTATGTAAGCTCTTATGTAGAGCTTTTATTTTCTCTTGACCTACCCAATCTCTCACCTAAGTAAAATACACTATTTTTCACTATTTTGCTTTAGCCCAAACTAATTTTCACTGCTGCTTCTCCTATCCTTTGACATTGCTTCTTTTTGATGTTATTCTAGTTGGGAGGAGAGGAGTTTCCCCTTTAAAATTATAGAGATAGTGGATAAGAGTTTCATCAAATAGAAATTTGGATGAGTAATACATTTTTTCTAGATTTATAGCTAAAAAACATTGGCCCAATGTATATATAGCATGTAACTCAAAATATTTGACTTCAAATATGCCTTTTATAATTTCCTTCTGTTATATGAAGCAACAGCATTTATCAAGATACAGCATTTATTGGTTTATCTAAGATAAATGTTCAAATACCTTCCGAATCCCAGCATTGTTTCTGGGACACAAGTTCTGTCTTCTTACGTTGGGAACCATTCTACTGAGCTGAATCCATCATTTAACTCATTTAACTAACAAGTCATATTTATTATTATTATTTATCTGTTCCTATAGATAGAAGGTCCAGGAACTATCTGAACATTTACCTAAACTTGGTGGCTACTCATTTAATAGAGTCCTTTTTTTAATTCAAGAGTCCAAAGATGTCAAGTAAATTAAAGAGAGGGATATGCATACTATTAATGATTTAAATGAAACACAAAGGAAAATGAGCTCAAAGAAGTTAATAGGCTTATTAGAAATCTGACAACTAGTTAATGGTGTGGGTAGAATACATGCCTTGTGAATCATAGATATTTTTGTTCCCATTCTGCATTTTATTACAGAGCACAAGCAACAGAAAGAAGGAACTATGAAAAGGAAAAACTATAAATGTGAAAACATATTGTGAATGTCAGTCTAACACTTTTTTCTTTTAATGCACCAGTTACAGAGTCACTCAGAACTTGAAACTCTTCTGACCTTTCCATCTGACATAGTGGAATTGTTTTGAAACTGTTTAAAAATTTTAGACACATCATGCCTAAATGGGTACAATAGAGAAATTTTTCCTTAGATAAAGACGTTCTGTTTTAATAATACAGAGCTTTAATTTTTTAAAAATAGTCAGTTTATTAAGCACAATTACCAAGACCATTGTTCAAAGTTCTTCACATTTTAGACCAAAGAATAAGGAAATTTGATCATAGTAAAGCCATTCTGATCCCAGTCAAAACAAGGTAAAGAAATAAGTGGATACATGTGTTGGCAGGATAAAAATTCCATTAAGGTTGAATGAGCTGGATGATGCTCTAATCTCTTACTGGACAAAGAAGTACATTGTCTTTAGAATAAATAGCAAACCTAAGATCCTGGTCCCTTAACACGCGTGGTTCACTGTGTATATGGTGCCAGTGGTGATCACATTGGTGGGAAGACAGATTGAGGATGAATCCCACTACAACTTATAAAAAGGAAAAAAATTGCTTCTGTTGTGTCCTATCCATATCATTAACTAGTTATAATAGAATGATATTTTTCTCAACATTACCTTGCTATCTAGCATTAGCACGAGAAGTGGAATATTCAGATTAAGCATAAATAGAATAAATAGAATTATAAAGAGTTTAATTTACCAAGTTAATCTGAACAAATACAATTATAAAATAAAAATTTCTTATTTACTTTTCGAGTAGTTTAAGTACTATGATATACTGGGTATTAGTCAAACACTACCATAATACTTATAAATATTACTTTTGAATTTTATCCCTAACAGTCATATTGCTTTTATAAGAATCTCAGGATACGATCTCTTGAGATTTTAACTGCATCTGTGTATGAGTATACCATACTACCTCAAAAAGAAAAAACTACAAGTTTTTTTCTTTTTTTTAGTGGGTGACAGATAAAAGGGGTGATTGAGATCCTACTATACTATACAGCATGCATTAAAAAAAAAAGTATAGTGAGCTATATAAAAGTAAAGTCATTCTTAAAGCTGGAATAAAAATATACTAAAAACAAAATTTGTTTGGTATTTTATAAAGCTGACACTGAATAAAAATTTTTTTACAAATTAAAATAGATTAATATTTGACTATATCAATTAAATATGATATATTATCAATTAACATTACCTGTTTTTTTTTAATCTTGTTTTACCTGTTTCTTTTTACTTTTTTACGTCTCTCCCTCTCTTTTATTTTTTGAGTTGGCATCTGGTAGCCATACAAAATACCCTGGATTCAATATGGAACACAGGAGATTATAATAAGGGTTCTACATCTCTTATTTGATAGGGGAGGACCAAAGAAGTATCTGAGTATTAGCCAATGAATCTGAAGAGGTTTCAGATTGGAATTAAAGAAAAGAGAATTCACTACCTCGGTAACTGGAGAGCATGGCTGTGGTAAGATTGAATGCCAACAGTGATTGCCCCTATGAAGATTATACAAGTTAGAGGAAGTTGGAGAATGTTGATGAATATGTTAGCTTCCTCTTAACCTCCTTGAATTTAGTTTACTCATGGAGAGATGAAAAGAAACATGACAAAAGGCAATATAATCTTGAAATGGCAAATTTAAACAAAGTGACTAAGTGTACCTTAAAACGACAGGCTTATGTAAAAATGGAGGGGTCATGAGCTAACTTAAGTTATAGAGGAATAACAAATAATATAACTTTGTACATCTGAGGTTATAATTATAAAATTGTACCTCCCCTCTGACATAAAAATTTAGAGAAATTATTAAAGAATGCTTTAACTTTCTAAATACTTTGGCTTAAATTTTGGATTTAAGGTAGGAGAAAAATATTATTCTGTCTGAAACTGTTATTTATTCTGGAAAATTAAAACAAATAAATTATTTTTTAACCAGCTTCAAGTTTTTAATCTGAACAATATTTATTATGAATAAGTCAAGAGACAAAGATTCAGATAAAAAATTTTAATCCAAAATCACACAAATTATTTACAGCAAGGGACAATGAACCTTGAATTTAGCAGTGTCTTTCAGCAGTAATCTGAGAATAAATGTTATGATTGTCCTCATTATTGATATTACCTCCCACTCCAAACCAGTTTAGGAGAGAAGCAGAGCATTCAGGGGGAATCTCCTTGTCTCATCAACATCTCCTTCCATGATAATGTTGTACAAAGAGTTGGAAGCAGGCTTTGAGAGAGAAACTTAAACTTGCCAAATGATCTCTCATACTGGAGTTATTGATTTCTTTGTTGAATGCTTCTCTGAAAACTGCAGCACAATCTTTGCACAGTAGTGGTGAAGAAAGGAAGGGGCAGCTCATGAATGCTCATGTTTAAATCAGTTTTCAGTTATATTAGTCCTAAGATGTTTTGAACTTATCTGGTGATAAATCCAACATTTTGCTTATGTTTACAATCATGGTCAAAACTGTTAGTATAAAAGTAAATTTTATGGACAGAAGGATTACAGTAATATCTTTACTCCTTCCTAAAACAACTAAATTTCTGTCCACTCCAATTGGTATTTATACAAGTGTGTCTGTGACAGTTTAACATTCTAAATACGATGTAATAGTTCTACTAAATTTTAGACTGAATTTTACCATAAAGAGCTACAACATTAAAAATATTTGCATGTGGCATTCTCTTATTCTGAAATTTATGAATTTTAATAAAATTGCTTAGATTTTATTGTCTAGAGTTATAATTATTTTTAATTCAGCAATATTACTTAAAGAAAATTAAAATTATATGAAAAAATTAAGAACAGAATTATATTTTCATCTTTCCCATTACTTTTTATATGGTAATTATTAATTTTACCATACTAATAAATAAAAGAATACTTAATTGCTTAAGATGGAAACTACACTTAGATTTGTAAGTTAGCATGTGTACAAATATATTCTCATAATAACATGATTTTTCAAAAAATAAACTATAGGTACTTTGGTCTAGCATTAAGACTATTAAAAAGTCTTTATAAGAAAAACAACAACAAAAAGAATACTACGTAATTGTAGTGAATAGATAATGATTGTGATAACTAGGCTCCAAATCAAGGAAATACATCCAGTTCCATGTAACAAAAAGTAACACATTTACACATTAAAAAATGTAAAATGAAGTTTTGGAAATTATTTTTGAGCACTTTCTGAATTGTATAATTTTACCCATCTTCCCTCACTGTCCTTCTCCTATATTAAACACATTACCAACTATTATTTTTAATTTTGTTTGCTTATTTTTTCAGTTCAATTGGACACAGCTTTATTTCTGGGTAACAAAGTCAACAAGAGGTATTAGCTGTTGTGAGGAGTTTCACAGTTAGTAAGAAAAATTATTTGTTTGCTCATTTATACTTGCTCCAAATGTATAAAAAATAACTTAAGACAGTGTTAAAATACATTATAATGGCACAACATGAATAAAAAACAGGTAAGAATAATGAAAGGGAGAATAAACAAAGGTAGAGAAATAAAATGTTTTCAGAAAGAAATTTGTGCATTATACGCATTCAGTGAAATCTTAAATACTTTTGGTGAGATGTGTAAACTCTCACCATGTATGATAAAATACAATGTGTGATTAAGTATAACAGTAAAAAAGGTGCAAAGAAGACCTGTAACTGAAAGAGGATGGAGTACTTCTCTAGCTAATATTTTTTAGAGTTTAAATAAATCAAAGCTTTTCTACAAGTGATAGCTGACCCCACTTTTGAAGAAACAAAAGGAAGAGTAGATACATAGAATAAAGAGTGGAATAATACATGCAAAGTTTTGTAGGCATGAAATGGCATAGTACAAAACACAGTAGTATATTTGTGAAATCAAATGTTGCATTATAAAGTAGAAGAAAGGACAGGTAGGTTTATTGGTGAGTATGGAACTGAACTACAGTGCATAACTTTTTGTATTAGAAAAGTATGGATAAAGAGAAATGTCAATGATCCAGTTTGAGACGATAGTTTAGTTGAACAATTGTGAAGAGAAGGTGTGAATTACTGTTATTTACAAGTTTTTATTGGAAAAAAGAAAACATGTAAAAAGTAGAGAGAATAGGATAATGAGCCGTCAGGTATTCATCCCTTAAATTATTGAAGACAGTGTTGTTCCATTTATATTTTTATCAACCACTTTGCCCCACCCCAATACTACCACTGGAATATTTTGAAACAAATTTCAGACATTATATAATTTCATCAAGAAATAGTTCAGTGTGTATCTCTATATGATAAGGACTTATCAGAAACATAACAGAAACACACATAAAACATTAATGGTAATCTCTTAAGATCCTCTAATACTTAGTCAATATTAAAATTTTCCCAATTATTCTTCTAAAAATTCTTAAAAATAATATATTAAGGATATTTTTGCACTGGTTTTATCTGTATATTTTATATAGAAGTGCATTTTTTGTTAAACTAATCAAAATACTATTAATATCAATGAGTGTTTCAAATGATAGTGGCTTATATTGAAACTCTGTATTTAAATTCTAGGACACATGATTCAGCTGTCAATAGTTATTATGAGATGAACTACTATAAAATCACTATCATCTACCATTTTGTAAATGGAGAAAAGGTGGCAGAATATAGCATAATTTGATTTTCAAAGATGCATTAGTGAAAGTTCATTTCACAAATGATTTCACTACTTTATGAAGAGTTGGAAACTGCTTGAATATGCCTTTATCTATTTAAGAAAATACTTTGGATAGCTAAGGAAATGGATTATCTATAGGAAATGGATAAAATAGTTACTAAAATCAATTCAAAGAAAGCAAAGAAAAACATAAACCAGACAAAAATGCATTTCCAGTGCAAAATGTTTAAGCATTATGCATTCTGTCATTTGTTAAACCACAAATAAGCATACAGAGACACGATTCAATGTGCTTTTGTTGCTAATATAAATAAAGTTTGGTGCGCTGTTCTGCAAATCAACCAGACTGGGTCATGAATGATAAATTATTTTATATAATATAATATCATATATATATATATTACATATATACATGTGTGTGTGTGTGTGTGTGTGTGTATAGAGAGAGAGAGAGAGAGACAGACAGACAGAGACAGACAGACAGAGAGACAGAGACAGAGAATTAGAGACTAATTGGAAAGTTTAAGTTACAGTTGGGCATGAAGGAATGTTCAAAACAAACTACAGATGAGTAAGAAGACAAGCCAGAAAGAACAGACTAGTTCTTTACAAGTAATGCACATTCTACCTGATAAAGTTGAATTCAGCATAGATACTTCAGAAAACTTACTTACTATTTGTAATATTTATATCGGAATCCATAGACATTCTCATCTGAGCTTCAGCGAATCTTTAAATGGTTCCCTCACTTACAAGTGAAAGTGCTTATTAGACAATAACAAATGGGAAAACAAAACCAAACCTCACATGGCATAAAATGAGAGTCAACATATAGTTTACTTGAAAGGAAAATTTTTCAACTAAAATTGTAGCACTTACTAACTCAATTTTTTCCTGCATTTAAGGCAAAAGTGATTTTTAAAGTGTTCATTTTAAAGGGAGATTTTTTTAACTTAAACAGGCTTCTTGGTCAAAAAACTTATTTAGTAATCAAAAATGACCAATATTGTTTTTAAAGCCATTCTTCAAAATACACATACAGACACACACACACACACACACACACACACACACACACACACACACTCTTTATCAGAAATAGAAAAAAAGAAATCCTAGATCATCAGTAACTCAGTGGGCAAGTCCTTTGTGACTATAAATTCCTTCATTTTATTCTGCAATGGCCAGCAACACTAAACACAAGGTAAACAACTGCTCCCAACTTCAGAAGCCTGCAGAGGTCAGTATAGCGACAGCAATAAGACATCACATAGGTGAATTGATCAATGCTAAAGGTGGAGCATTAGATCACATGCTTTCAATTTACACAAACTGGGATCTTGAACATTAAAAAGAAATTTGTAATAATTAGAATAGAATACCCTTTGAGAAATTTGTCTAAATAAGAAAAACAACATTTGGAAAATCATTCTGCTTTAAAGGTGGGGAGGCAGAATTAAAAATGAAATTTAAAATTAAAGTAATAACCACTTTATATAAAAATAAATGTCCTTTGTGTCAGCTGAAAGATTTGAAAAATGTTCTACTCATTTGAACTGGAGATTATATTCCTTATACTTGATTCAGCAGCTTCTAGCATCTGTCAATAAATCTCACTATTAACCTGGGCAAAGCTATGCTATTTAACACTAATATACAAGTGATGTTTTCTTTCTTTTTTCTTTTTTTCAATGTTTTCTTTTTCTTTTTTTTTTATTTTTAGTGATATGCCATACAGTTCCATATAAATATTTCTTCCAAACACAACCATAGTTCTCAGATACAATTTACAGTTCTCTATACATACATTAAAGATAAGTATTTTAAATTTGAACATGTAAATGTGTACATTCATGTATGTGTATTTCTTTTCTTATGAAGACATTTTTGTAATTTGTTTTTTAAAAGTGAAGAATTGACAAGCTTTAGAAACTGCACTCTAATATCCAGAAGCCTCCTTCTCCATGATGACCTGTCAGCGACCTTTGTCATGACACTGAAGGACTACCCTCTCCAGGGGTGTGAAGTAATTTAACTTCGATAGTTCTTCTGCTTCAGTCATATATAATACAGAGACTATAAACATATACTGTAGGCTCCAGCTAAGCTGACACCATCAAACTCACTCAGTTTAGAATTTGCAGACATGGTTTCAGGGTCAGATCTCCCCTGCAACACAGAAGGTTAAAGAAAAGCTAGCTAAAAACAACTGGGCTTTTGCTGGGATGGTAGTTATCTATTGTGAATTAAGTTCCTCATACTTAAAAAATTACTTAATGCTGTAAGAGCCACTGTTTGTCTGATGTTTCTAATGACACTGTGGATGGGCAAAGTTAAAGCTTTTTCAAAAGATCCAAAGATAGATAGATAGAAAGTGAAGATTAAATAAGTGAATGTTTTAAAATAATACCTATTTATCTACTCTTTTAAATTTAAGCTTTACTTTTCCCTATATGTGCTTTGGTAGGTACATATGCAAAACAAGTCAATGACATATGCATGTAAGAAATGTGTTTTTAGTCTCAGCAGATAAAGATACATTTTACTTTTTTTTAATATTTTTTGCAACTTTTATCTAAAATTTTAAAAGCTCTAAAAATAATACCTCAGCGTTCCTATTGTATGGCCACACTGCTTAATTCATGGCAGTATAATGAACTTTTAAAAGCATGCAAATTAGGCAAAGATAAATAATCCTATAGTGAATATAAAATAAAATTAATAATTTTAATTAATATCTAAATATCACATTCTATATTCTACCAAAAAAAAAAACTGTTGAATTTACATAAACTGGTTACTTATTAGGCTACAAATAAAACCAAAAAAAATTTTAAATGCATAATGTGTTTGGATGTTATCTTAACACAATGCAATAAAACCAGAATTAGTAACAGTAGAGTTAGTAGATTTAGAGTCAGAGAGATGTAATGACTGAAATATATGAAAGAGGATAAAAGATATTACACTGCTGTTTTTAAAACTGGAGAAAGGGGCCATGAGCCAAGGAATAGGAGCATTGTCATGAAGTAGGAAAGGCATGGAAATGGATCTCTCTGCAAAAAGAGTACAACCCTGTGGACACATTTTAGACTTCTGATATAAACTTATCATATATATATTATATTATATGTACAATAAGTTGCATATTATACTTAATAAAACATAAAAGATCATATAATTTATAAAATCATATTTTGATAAAATTATTATATAATAAAATTATGTTGCTTTCAAGGTGCTAACAGTAGTAATAGGAAACTAATATACCTAATAAAGAAAAGGACAAAAAAAACTTATAAGGGGAGTTAAAATACGATAATGTAGGCTGAGAGTAATATAATTCAATACTAGAAACAAAAAGGTGAGCCACAAATTGGAAAAATATTTTCAATATATTTGTTCATGAAAGATATTATTATATAGATAATTCTTACATAGTAATTATAATAAAATAAGACATATTTAAAGAAATTGAACCACTAAACAAATGATTAAAATAAATGCAAATGTCTACTAAACACATAAAATTATTCAGACGCACTTTTAATCAGTGAAGGCTAAATTGACATATAGCATTCTCTCCCCCAACAAAAAAAGGTTGATTGAATACCTAACTTCTGACTACTAATGACAAGCCTGTTAATTTACATTTTTAAGTAACAGCTTTATTGATACATGATTCAGATATCATAGAATTCTTCTTTTTATAGTATACAATTCAGTTTTTAGAATATTTGCAGATTTCTGCAACTATAAACACCATCTATTTTTTATAAATTCTTCTCCTTCTAAAAAATAATTGCCAGAAAATCACTGGTTTGATGTAGTTTATTTGATTTAATTTTGTTAAAATTTTCAATTACAGTTGACTTTCAATATTATATTAGTTTCAGGTTTACAGCATAAAACCACTATCTAATTTTAGGACATTTTCATCACCCCAAAGAGAAAAATTGTACCCATTTACATTATTTCTTCTTCCCCTTGTATAACCACTGATATATTTTTTGTCTTTTTTGATTTCTTTGTACTGGACATTTCATATAAATGAAATCATCCATATGTGATGTTTGTTACTGGCTTCTTTCATTTAGAGTAAGGTTTTTAAGGTCCATCCATATTGCAGCATTAATCAGAGCTTTATTGCTGTTTATGCCAAATAATATTTCATTTTAAGGATTTCCACCTATTCTTTACCTGTTAATCAGTTGATGGATAGCTGTTCTGTTTCTACTTTTTGGACTCTTACTAATAATGCTGCTATCCACATAAATGGACAAGTTTTTGTGTGGACATTTGTTTCAAATTCTCTTGGGTATATAACTAGGTGTGGAATTACTGAGTTATACAATAATCATGTGTTTAATATTTTGAGAAACTGCTGGAATGTTTTCCAAAGATGTTACACCTTTGACAAGCAATGTAGGACAGTACCAACATCTTCACATTCTTGCCAAAAGTTATCAATGTCTCTCTTTTTAAGTTTTTCTTAGTGGGCATAAAGATATATATCATTATAGTTTGATTTTCATTTTTATAATAGTTAATGATATTGAGTATTTTTTCATGTATTTATTGGCCATGTTTTAGAAAAATGTCTATTGAAATCCTGTGCCAAGTTTATAATTCAGTTTTTCGTCTTGTTGACTTGTAAGAGGCTTTATGTGTTCTGTGTACAAGTTCCTTATTAGAGATGTGATCTGCAAATATGTTCTCTCATTCTATGTGTGTTTTCTAAAATTATTTCCTCGATGGTGTCTTATGAAGCACAAAAAGTTAAATTTGATGAGATCTAATTTATCTTTTTTTTTTTTGTCACTTGTGCTTTTGGTGTCATATCTAATAATACATTGCCAAACCCAAGATCATAAAAATTTATTCATAAGTTATCTTCTAAGAATTTTAGAGTTTTAGTACTTCATTTAGGTCAATGATATATTTTGAGTTAATTTTTTGTATATTGTGTAAGTTGGCAGTACAATTTCATTCTTTTGCATGTGAATATGCTGTCGCTCAATATCAATTGTTAAAAAGACTATTCTTTCTTCATGAAATTTGCTTGGCACATTTGGTTGTTGTTGGTGTTTAGTGACTCAAAGAGACTAAGTTTTTAAGTATGAATTTTTTGTTGTGTGCAGGCACTGAAGTCTGCTCAATGAGCTTAGTGGTCAATTAATGACAACACAGAGATTACCTTACATGTCTCGAAATAATAAATCTCTCAGCTTTTGATAAGTGGTTCTCTGTGTTTGAAGGCATGCTTCAATGCTCTAATATGCAGTCAACAACTCTGCCTTAGCCTTCTATTCCTGCTCATGGAGAGCCTCACTGTCAGCTAGATGTGAGCAATTAGGGTATTCTCATCTTTTTCTTGAGATGTGCACAGCTCTATACATATGCTTGTCATTCTAGATTCTCAGGTGTATATTGGAACTTTACAGAGCCATTTATGGAAATAGCTCTCAGATTTCTTTTTAAGATTTTTTGTCAGCCCCTTATTAGCACTGATTAATACCTCAGCTCATGCTGTTTTGATATTAAGTAATTGCCACCAACTAACTTTCAACAAATGTCCTAGAAATGTGGCTGTCCACACAGAGCAAATTCCGGAGGAGACCAAATAAAGGTAAACCCTGAGAATGAAGTTTTTCAAGAAATTTCCAAACTGTATATTTCTCTGAGAATGGGGCTATTGGGAATCTCTGATTCCATCTGCCTCTTCTAATAGTTACTAGGTGGCTAATTTTTTACAGACACCTTAGTTGTGAGGCTGTTGGTTTGCAAGAGTGCTATGCACCTGGGAGGCGGGGAAGGGGAAAGGGAAAATTAAAATAACACAGAGCTCACTGTTGCTACCAAGATTCAGTCATTTTTCTTGATAAATATTTCTTGGATTTTTGTGAGCCTTTGCTTAAGTTTTCAAGATTCTTAAAAAGTTGATTTTGATAATTTTCATCAGTGGTCTCATTGTTTCTTTGGAGGAGCACATTTTCCAGATATTCTTGTTCCACCATTCCCAATGTGCTTCTCTTAATTTACTTTTAATATAAATTATTCTGTTATAAATTTGAATGTATTTAAGCTATGTGTTCTATTGATAAGATTCCAAAAAACAGACTAGAAACATTGTATCCATAGGCTTCAGAGCCTATAAAAAGTAATTTTAGCTATAATCATTTTATGCATTGTCCCCTTTGAGGCTCTGAAATATTCACTATATCCTTCCACACAATCTACATTAGGACACAAATTCACTCACTCACTTGCTCATGTAAATTAATATTTTATTTAAACTGTGATATTTAGAATATGCTAGAAATTGTATAAGTTACAATTGCTTAAGCTTAGAAAAATTATGAAAAGTTTTAGGTGAAAACTTAAAAATTTTAAATGTGGTACATCGTTATTTTACAGCTCTTTTTGGAGTAAGTCACTAGAACATATTTGAAGACTATCCTAATAGGAAATGAGTTTGAAGGACCCATTTGAAAAGGAATGAGAAGACCTAAGTGGTCATTATCTAGACTAGGAGAACAAAATACAAAGTTTTTTTTTAACTTGTCTGTTTAAGAATATGACTTATATGTGGGATATAAACCGAAGAGCAACAAACGAACAGGACAAACAGAGACTCATGGATAAGGACAATAGATTAGTGGTTACCAGAGGGAAGTGGGGAGAGGGAGTTATATGGAGTAAAAGGGGTCAAATATGTGGTGACAGAAAGAAATCTAACTATGGGAGGTGAACACACAATGTTTACCTTACTGTTAAAATATACAGTTGAAACTTACTAGATTTCACTAACCAATGTAGTCATAAAAAGTTAATAAAAAAAATGTAAAGAGTAAAAAAAAGAACATGACAGTATTAAAGGATATATATGTATATGTGTGTATATGTATATAGATATATAAAATCAGGATAGAAAAAATGTGAAGAAAGCAAAGAAGAAAATGAAGAGGGAAGCACCAGGGCTAGAGATTAGAGCCTGTGGAAAGGGGCAAGTGAAATATTCCTCATGGCAGATGGTCAAATATCTTTTAAGAACAAGGATTTCTAAAAATCAAATTTAAATAATTTACATGTGAATACCCAAGCTCTTAATTTATTACCAAAAAACTAACTATATGTGCAAAACAAACAAAACAAAAATAAAAATGGAAAGGTGAGAGCCAGCACGTACAAACTCCTCGTATTCTCCAGAGGGTGTTTCCAACCTGAATCCCTGGTGTAGCGCTTTCAGTGGTATCATACACTGAGTCACCAAATCAAAGGGACAGCTCGTATTCTCTGCCTTAGAAGGATGTAATGTTTCTACAGTGCATTTTGGAACCCTATCACTGGAGCCCTCTGATTCATCGAGAATTCCAAAGAATGCCAACTTGAAACCCAAGAACAATTATTGTGAATTTGAGGAACTTCAGTATTAATTTAGCACTGAGTTCCATGAACCAGATGCTACTTAGTCAAAAAAGTTTTGCACAGAGCATATGTAGTATGATCCTGTGGTTGGAAACTTTTCAACAAAGCAACACGCACAGATAAAAGAGATGCTTTGATGGACTTTTTGAGAAGCATTCAGTTTCATCTCCATTTAAGACTACATGTCCAGAATCATATAAACAAGACTTCATAATTTAGCTAATGTTCCAAGATTAAAATTGCCTGGGTTCTCCTAATTGAATCTCAACAGGTTGACTGAATCTAGGAAGCATTGTTGAAGCA
This sequence comes from Eidolon dupreanum, assembly GCA_028627145.1. NCBI lineage: Eukaryota > Metazoa > Chordata > Mammalia > Chiroptera > Pteropodidae > Eidolon > Eidolon dupreanum. The sequence continues at coordinate 51,207,046 of CM053514.1, read as the reverse complement.
TGGTTTCAGTGTGTCCAGCAAAGTGGTCCAAGAATATCAGCACAGTCCCAGAGAATCAGAAGACACTTTGGGAATAGTAATTGTGAACACTTAATGATTCGACATTAATGGCTTAACGTCTGGTAGTAAGGAAAGTTCATTTTCTGATCTTTATTGTCAAAAATAGTAATAGGTAATAAATCTATACCTACATTTAGTGGAATAATATTTTTCTCTTCTTTTTAGATATAAAGCAGATAAGTTTTAACACAGGTACTTTTCAATAACTATGGCATTTCTTAAAATTTTCTCACTGTATTGTGCATCAGATAAGTTTGACTTCCAGTGACTGATTTACAGCATGCAAATATTTCACTATACCTGAGAGTGAAGTTAAATTAACTAGCCTACACTACTAGCTTTAAACTCAATTTTTTTTGTTGTTGAAAATAAAAGATTATAAAATATTTTGCTTCAGAAACTATGGTAGGTTATGGTAAGTTGCTTCCGTTATAATGTATTGTCTTCTTTGAGGCTCTGTAATATCCACTGTATCCCTCCACACGATCTACACTAGGACATAAACTCATTCACTCGCTTGCTCATGTAAATTAAAATTTTACTCATCTTGTTCCTTTAGTCTTTCCCCTAAACTTTAAATCTTACCCCTTAAGTCTTGTCTCTAGTACTCATTCTTCCATAAACTCTCCTCATTCTTGTACTTTTCTCAAAATGTTGCTTGTACATCTGAATTACTTTCCTTTGATACGGTATTTGTTATTAAATCAGTTGGAGGCAATCTCACCTCCCTAATGCAAAGTTCCTTACAAGCAGGAAGCTTTCAATTTCTCAGTTATTTAAATTTCTCAAAATTAGCTCCTAAATATTTGGTGATTCATGTAGAGAAAAGAGCCCCAAATCTAGGCTTCCATGAAAAACTAGTGGAGGAAAATATCCAATTACTATGAATTTTTATATTGTGTATTATGATTTTATGAAGAAAACGCCTAAGAAAATCATAGAGGGAAAATCACTAGACTGAGGCTTGTGTAATACTGAACTTATATTTCTTATGAAGGCTCTAACTATGTGTGAATTTGCTACAGTCTTTGAGTAGCAGATTCTTTAACAGTGTGCACAAAGGTTTTGATTAATTGGACTAAATTGACAAGTTACTTTAATTGAACAAGTTGGTATATCGTTTAGAGTAATACTCTTATTTGGTGTATAGAAAACCAATAACAAAGAAAATTGACTAAACTTTTCAACTTTTTCACTATTTATTTTGACATTGTATAGACATAGCCAAAAGGAAATCTCTCCAAAAATACCTCAAAGAAATTCTTCCTCAACTGCATAAGATTCCAAGAAAATAAAACCCCTTGGCTCTCAAATGACACTTTAAAATTATGAGTATAGTGTAGGGAAATCAGTTCAGCCATGGATCATGAAAACAACAGAAATATAAACCAGGTATCAATTTATAATGCTTGCTGAAATAAATTGACTGTGATTGAAACTGTCAGCAAAGTTTTTTGACACTGAAAATAAAATACCAAACATACTAATGTAGAAAACTTTGGCAATGAAAATCACGACCCTCCTTTTAATAATATAATCATACTATAAATTGAACTGATTGATAAATGAAGTTCAAATTGTCTCTTTTTACATGAATTCAATTCTGAATCAAAAGTGTTTTCAAAGTTTTCACATACTTTTTCAACTGGAGTACACATTTTGTTCTTTATAGAAACCATTTTGCAATCATTTCTGATTCTGCCAAGCTCCATAGCATTGGATTTCTCTCACTCTGTTCTCTTTGAAGAGTGTGGTTTACCTGACGTGATCTGGATCTTGGGTAAGATGAGTACATCTCTGTTTTTCTTTGTCATTTGCACCAAAATTTCTCATTTATATAGCTAAGTTAGTACCAAAATTAAATATATATATATAACATATAGACTAGAGAAGGTTCAGGTACAATAAATTTTTTTTATAAGTAAGCTTTAATAGTTTGTGCAAGATAGAGCATTGTGTCAGAATAGGGTTGTGTACCTAAATGACTGGCATCAAAAAGAGCTCATCCCCTTGAATGCTGTGTTAGCCTAAGATGTGTGGAGATACTTTTAGCTGAAGAATTCTGCCCAGGATGGTGACCTGTGGTCTTCCAGGTTTTAAGTTATCCTATAGATAGGAATCCATTTCCTATGTCCTATATGCCCCATGTCTCACCTATATATCAGAGATTGGTTTGAAGAATGAAACACAGACCTTACAAATGCCTAAAGACCAGAAATTTTGTCAAGGGGAAAAAGAAATTGAAAAGAGAAGAGAGAAAATAAATCCCCAAATCCCTGCACATGCAAAAGCTTTTTAAATTTTTTTCCCCACTTCTAAAGAAGATGAGTCAAACAAGAGCTCATTCAAAACCACATGAGTAAAAATGAAGTTATGTGTTTTTCACATCCTTCAGAACAGGCTGAAGGATGAAAATGAGGGCGAGTTCCCTATAGTCAAACATGCCCAGAAGTAGCAAACTTTGACTTAGCCACAAGCCAAATAAGCTGCTCCTGAATAATCAGGTCTTGGTTTAAATCCACAGAGATGTCCTTTTAATGTATGTTAGGTGGACTTTTGATTTCATCTCTGGGACAAAGTTTGAAGTTATTTTGTGACTCTGGCATAGAAAATAAAGGAAACCCTTGTAATGGATGGCTCATATAGGCTTATTATGAGTATGTGTTTAACTCCCTCATGTGAATTATATTTTGAATCATTACCACTTGAGAGTCACAAGGTTTCATCTACTTAAGCTCAGAATACCTATGTGGAAAAGCATTTTAAAGCCAACTCACAAGGCAAATATCATTTTAATACTTGAGTACTTAAATACAAATATTTACCAGAAAATAGAGCTTTCTGGTCCTCTTTCTCTTGATTCTACCACATTAAATTAATAGACACGATAACAGACCTGCATTATATATCAAAAGAATATTTTTTTAATTCATAGTGGAGGAAAAGAGCTAAAATCCAGCTATGTCTTTTTGCAATAGAAATAAGGATTCATGAGACAGAGGGATATGATCACCTTTATCCAAGCATATAATATAAAGTGGATCAGAAGTAGCAAAAACATAGATGCTCAGTGAACAATGAAAGCATGAATAGCACCAGGATGCTGAATCTAATTCATCCCTTCCCCCGACCCCCCTGGATTTACCACATTAGATTGATAATCTTACATGATTTTTTTTCATAAGTTTTCCCTCAAGATGGATTAGTTTCCACAGATAATTCAATCCAAAATGCTGCCATTACAAATGGATTCCAAACATTTAAGCTTGCCACTGTGCCCTGAACGTGCAGTGTTTTTGATTCTACTTTTGTCAGTGTTAAATCTTTCTGGGTGTGTTCTGTAAGAAATCAAGGAACTTTAGAATTTGTTTTAATCCGCTTATGCTCTGCAACAAGGTTCTGAAAGAAGAATACCAGTATACTAGGGCAATTCAGGAATTGAATTTTTTTAAAGTACCATATTCTAGCCTGCATGTTTATACTGAAAACCTGATTGGCCAAACCAGGACTACATGCTTTTCTAGCTCAAACAAGTTCCAATAATAAAACATCTTAAGCTATAAAAAAAAAAAAAAAAAAAGAATGACAGAAAGAGAGCTATTCTTCTTCCATTTGTTATGAAAGGAGAATGGCTCTGGAAGTTTATTAGTCTGTAGAATTTTATCTCCAATAATATTTGTCTATATTTGGCCATGTAGAAATATGAATTTGACCACTTGTTAAGAAGAGTGAAGATTGTCTAATTTGGAGCAAAAGTAAATGTAGTAATAATATTATTAACAAGGGGATTTTATTTATTATGCAAAGAGGTTTTTGGAAAACATACAGGTAATAGTTAAGGTCATTGGCAGAACTAATAAATTCCAATCCAAAATGTGCATGTTAGGGTATTTTTCATGAGTGTGTGATGCTCTTAATTTAATAGCCTGATCTCAGCAATGGAATAAAATAGTGCATACTCTGCATTACAAGAATATAATAAAGCCTAACTACAGAGGCAGTCATCATACTTTTGGAAATGGTAAAATAACAGATCAACACTGACTTTGTCTATTTAGTGGCAGGGATTTTGTTTCTGATTAAAAAACATAGCTCTCACCTTTCAGAAGCTAATTCCTTAATAATTCTTGCAAAAATAAATATATATATATAATATGTGCATATATATAAAATATATATACACACATACATATATATTAAAAGCATTGTAATAGTGAAATATGTTCTTACATGGTCTAACTTTTCCCCTTCTTTATTCCTTTGTCAGAAAGTAGGAGTATCCCTTTAAGTATGTCAATATTAGTTTTAGAAGTAATAATATTGTTCTTATTCACTATAGTAAGACCTTGTGGTTACAGTGCTATTCTTAACCACTGCCTAATATAAGAATGCCATCCCCTGTCTAGAAACATACCTTATATCCAAGAATGCATAAAATCGAACAAAACAATAACCAACAAAAGATCGATATAATAATAACTCAAGCTGAATTTCTATGTCAGAATCATTTTTGTAACTTTAGAAGTACAATTATTCTTTTTTATTAACATTATGCAGCCCTTAAATAACTAAGTAAATGAATTATGTGCCATTAAGAGAATACTTGAAAGTTTTCATTAGCAGTAAAATAAAATAGCTTTAAGCTTTAGAATGTTCTACTCAGTTGGAGACTCTCATGTCTTTGTGATATTCTGGTGACAATTTCTATTCTAAGTGTCAAAAACAACTCTGCTATCTGGAACATATTGTATAGTATTCTCTCCTTTTAATATTCTAATCGTGAGGTGTGAAGTGAAATGATTGCACAGTGCAATGGTGGTAAAGAAGTGGAGTGTCAATGAGACAGAGAAGGTGACAGACTCAGAATAGGTCCCTGAGGTGCTCTCCAAGTGCACTGGATAAAGATTCCCCTGGGAAAATTTTCTCATTAGTTCTCAGACACAGTTCAGTAATTCAATAGCACCAGGTTACCATTAGTCACAAGACCAAAATATGTTACTTTCCACGCTTTAGTTCCTTTATTTGTATATGTCATTTTCATACTGAAAATTATGAGCCCTACCCTCACACAAAGCTAGTCGGTATGTTGTTTACAGACTGATCTATGATATATGACAAGCAGATTCTGTAGTTTTTTTTACTGATGATACATGAAGCAAATTCAAAAAGAAATAGACATTTGATTCTAATATAGTTCTCTAAACAATTGTCAATTCCTTTAAACCAGAATTACCATACACACATGCACACACATACACACACACATTTTCATAAGAAAATCAGAGAGCATTCATTCAGACATAGTTGAATAGAAGAAAAGATCACATTTTCAAAAATGACCTTCACTCTTATTTATGCTAATTATAAAGTAAACTTTTGCCATTCCTCATAGGGAGTCTATTTTTTAAAAGCAATTATCATTTAGTGATTACATTCTGTTTCAGAAATTATAAATTCTTTCTAAAATCAGAAAATATTAAATGGTGTACTATACATGTCAATATAAAATATTCACATTATGTACTATCACAGAGAGGAAACTCTTAAAGACTCTAGTTAATTAATTTTCCATGTGATCACTGACTAAAAATTTTAAAACGCATAGATCATAATTCTACATGTTGTATTTTTCACTGTCATAAACGATATGTACCTTTTTCTATGCTGTGAAAGTTAACTGCACTCCCACTCTACAACTGAAGGCATAATGGGTTAGGGGGCCGTCTATTTCATTACTCACCAGGCCTGAAAAAAAAGGAGTATCCACTCCCACTGCTGATTTGAATCCTTATATTAGGGAAGCAAAAATAAAATCTGTTAAAGTAAAAATTAGATATTACATTAACAGTTTATTGTAGATATTTGTATTTTAGAAGACAATTCATAATATTTTACTTTGCAAATTTTAGTCATTACTTTGCAAATTATGATCATTCTTATATATTTAAAAGGTTAATACATAGCATTGTGAAAAAATATTCAATTTACTTTGTGATATATATTTTAGTGGAAATATAATTTAAATGCATTCACCTAAACATCATGACAGAATGGAAGAGGAAGTTAATCTTTGGTGATGCAAACTGTATGTTCTTACAAAAATGCAATGTGATAAATAAACTGCAAGAGGAAGTTATCTGTTAGAAATAATGATGAGATATAGGAAAGAATAGACTTTTCCAGATGAATTGGTTAAAAATATTTCCTAACAGAAACACACTCTTATCAAAACTGTCATGATCAAGATTGTAAACAAATCATCAAATGCTTCTGTTTATGTGCAACCCATAGAATTATTGTTGAATTATGAATTGTAAATATAAGTGTTTCATATTAAAGAAGTTGTCAGCTGCAGCTACAGTTCTTCACCTTCTGTCATCCCAACTATCTAGGGGGCTGACTCAATCACTTTCTTGTCAGGCTACCTTTCTTCTCCGGAATACTCAATTCACGAAACACAACAAAATATAAATGAATGGAAAGCGTTAACGACACATGATTGCCAAGAGGTACTAAGTTTTTAAAAATCCTTTGCTGATGAAATTTTAAATGAGCAAAATCATGAAATTCATTTCTCAAGGCAATAAACTTTATATTCTTAATAGATGTGCACTGAAAAAAATATGTATTATTGTCTTCCAGTTTGCTTTCTTATGGTAGGAATCATATTAACTTTTAAAGTCTCAAGTATATGTAGTTTATTTCACATTTACTTATAAGATCTATGCTAACAAAGGCTAGACTAATAAAAAATTACATTTTAATTAAAAGGAAAATGACTTGAAATTATAAGACTTGGCAACTGTTCTGTATTATTTAGAAATTTAAAGGTATATTTTAAATATTTAGAATCACGTTGATGTTATTTTAAAAAATTAAGTAAAAATTTTTATGTTTAGCAAATAATATGGAACAGTTCCCAAATCTTCTAATTTTATGTTATTCCCCTTTTAAACTGCCTTAAAAATGCAACTGTGATGACAAAAATTATAATTTCAAATGACTTTAATACAATGTAAACTTGCAATTTGCCATTTTTGACTTGTGTCGGCTATATCATGTTTCTGCTGACATGGTGTTTTGTAGTGTTTTCATATTTGAGAAGAATCTTTTCTATACAAGGAGGTAGAAAGTCCCTGAAATCACAGCCTACAGGTTCAAATTTTTAGAAACAAGTGAAAAATGTTTTATTGTGTTTAATTTAATCATATGTAGAAAAATAAAGCTCTTACTTAAATTTTATATTGTGAAAAATTACTTAAATTTACATATAACATAATGTACACAAAAGTCAAAATCAGTAATGAAAACTTAGCAAAATAGTTAAGGAGTACTTTCCGATCAAATAATTACATCTTTTTACTTTGAAGAGTTCCTTTAATTGGAAATCAGTGATTTTTCCAGATTCTGGTGTAAATAAACTAACAGCAATGTGTTAACTTTTCTGTAAGTTTGTCTCATTTATTTTTAATTTCTATATGAAATGGCTTTTAAGAATCTGATCAAATTCCTGTGATGTTCTTTATTATCATGTACCACTGTGACTTATATATGCTCTCGCTGACACTCACAAGCAAGCAGACTATGCACACATACACACACACATAAAAGTCAGGGCCCGCTCAACAGATGTGCTCTTGTGTGGGAATCATCACTTTTCCAAAACACTGAAGGCATGTCTTTCAAGTAGTTTGAAATTTCAAATCAGCTTAGTAAATTTTTAATTTATACATGTTGGTTTAACACCAAGCCACACCAGACCTTTTAAAGTTCAGTGGCTATGATATAAAATTCTTCAGTGTTGCACCAATAAATTGAGAAGCGCAGTATAATTGTCCATTATGACTGGAACCCTTGTGAAATGATATAAAGATTTCGACATAAGTCCTCACTTTGGTGCACATTTTTTCACAGTTATATACAACGTATGTGTTTATAAAATTTAATAAAAACTCACATAGATACATAAATCATTCATACTTTATGGAAGTAAATGGTAAAGAAATCAACTCCAATATTTTTTTTTTCCTATTGGTCACTTTACATGTCAATAAAAGACACTGAATTCCTTTTCTCTGAGGACCACCTTTATAACTGAGTTATTTAGTTTTTTTTTTTATTTTTTTTAAAACTAAGCAGCCAAAAGAAAGAGGCACTTGACACCTCCAGCAAGTATCTCCGTTCTTTTCATATTGTCAATAGCTCCACTGATAGCACTGTTCTTTTGACAGCTGAAAGCAGATGTGGGGGTTAAGTATGGGAGCAATTCAAATGTCCATAGTAAACTGCAGGGGGGCAGAGAGAGCTCAGAGAGCAGCAGCTTTAAAGTAATTGACTAATACAGTAAGGATATTAAAGTCATTTAGTGCCAAAAGGGAACACACTGATCCCTGACCCTCAGCCACTTTGGAGTAATCTAGTATTCAATCCAGCGTGTAATGACTGCCAGGCCTGTCAATCCTCCAGGCTCTCCAGTCAAATGCCTGTGGCTACTATTGGCTTATGGTAAAAGGACAGAAATGCAAGGAAATGCCTCTCAATCAGCCTATGATGTGATAATGTTATTGCTCCAATGTATTCTGTATTGTCCCTGCATAGTTTAATCTGTTGAGACCCATGTCAAAAATTGCCCTTGTTTCCCAGAGGTCTTTACTCGACCTTTTAGCAATACAAGTGGATTTGAAAGGAAAAGGGGTAACTTACTTGATGAATTGTTTCCAGTGTGTGTGCATGCATACACACCCCCCCACACACCCCCCCACACACATACACACACACACACACACACACACATATGAGGTCAGCTGTGATTTAAAGGCCATTCATGCAAAGTATAAATTACAAGTGTGCTAGTGTGCTAGTTATCTGATTTGTAAACCCCCTTGTTATTTTTTTACTCCAATGGGCAAAATATTTTACAATAAAAAAATATTGACATAGAAATTTATTTATACGGTCACTGATTCATATTCATTATATGTGCCAAAAGGAGTTTTAACAGGAGATGATGTCAGAAAAAAATGATTTACTTATTTCTGCCACTTTTAGCACGTAAGAGTTGGCTAACTTCTGGGAAGCTTGCATTTTAAATGAGGTGTTTTGCATTGGAAAATATAATTATTGCTACAGGCTGAAATAGAAAAAAAACGTAAGCGAGAGTACAGGAAATTGACATTTTTTGTTATTTTGATTTTGCTAATTAAGGTATTAGATATGACTCTAAAGTTGAAAACAAAATAGGATAATAATTATTCAAATCTTATTTTATTATCTTCCAAAGAGTCTTGTATTTCTTAGTTATTCTCCCATTTATTTCTCCAAACTTACTATATAGAATCTTTGGAAAGAGAAAGCTCCAGTAATGATTATACACTATTAGTTTTAGAAAAAATTAAGGTCACATGGAGAAAGCATTTTGCCTATTTCTGTGCTGTAGGAACCTTCCCAGCTCTCCAAGGTCAAGGTGCTATACAAAACAAGAAATAAAAATGAACATTTTTTTTTGCTTGTAAGTTTGAAAAACTGTGATGTTGAAAACAAATGATTTTTCCCCTCTATCAACCTGTCCTCTTGCCATTCAGCACTCTAAAATAATTAATCAATGTATAATTATATTCTAAAAACCATTCTGCATATGTTACCTACTTGTCACCCTTGAGATGTTATGAATTTGTGCACAATTTTTGTCAGAATACAAGAGACAGAGAAAAATCTCATTTTTTTTTTTTTTTAGTGAATTCCCAGGTCTCAGGGGCAAAATGAACAAATGCAGGGGGAATCCCACCAGGATATCTCAGGCAATTTTTTATTAGTATACATGACAAACTGTTTCACTACAGGCTGTTGTTTTCATGGAAAGTTCAAATAGAGTAGGATGGGATATAGTGTGCTATTAACATATAATGGTATGATTATTACCTATCTCGTATATACACACACACACATACATATACATATATGTACATGTGTATATATATTTAATATACATTATATATAATATAATATATAATGTATAATGTATAATGTTTATATATATATATATATGAGAAATTTCTGGAATAAGAGAAATTGTTGGACAGCATTAGAGTTCTTTCTCCAGATGTATAATTCTTTTAGAGTTTTCGAGCTTTATGAGGTAAAATAGAAGCAAAAAGAATAGATTGAAGAATCATAGGTCTTCAAGGACCTTGGCATTAATTTGTCCTGGCATCAAATAACTAAGCTATTTCAGATAAGTGTATATTTTACACAAATTCCTAAATTCAGGACATGTGTATCTGCAAAAAGCAACATGACTCTAAATTGATAACTTGATTCTATAAAAAAAAATCAGTCTTTATAGCTACATGTATTACAAGCTTCTTCAATGATTTGAAACATTTCTTTCTACATCTCCTTATGGAATTGGTGAGTCACTTTCCACTCTTTGTAGAATAATGTCATCTTCCTAACAATTGTTAAATATATATTTAGTTTTCTCTAGAACGAATGTGAGTAAAACGTCATTTGATTTGGATTAATCGAGTAGGTTCTTCTTTAGCTTCAACAGAATTAAGGGCACATATCTTTATTTTTCAGAGTCAATATGTGGTTGAAAACTTTATTCCTTCAGTAAATATGGAATTTCAGCTCTGCACATGGCATTATGCCAAACAATATAAGGGGTATGAAGAATAAGATGTGATCCCTAATTTCAAAAAGCTTACAAACCAATATGAGAGATGTGACACAAGACATGTAATTATAGCACATAGTTGAAAAGGTAGAAGGTAACTAATGTTTATTTAGTACCTACAGCTAGCCAGTCAGTCTATATAACTTCAGTTAATGGACATGGGATTGTGAGATACTCGTTTTCATTTGTTAAGCCATCTTTATTGAGGATCAGGAAAGTCATCTTATTAAAAAGCTAGAACTGTATTTGAAAGCTTTTTCTGGTTAAGAGGCCCGCGTTCTCCCAGCAAGACTGCATTTTTCTGTAACAGAAGCAATGATGCCATAATTCCCCTAGGTGAGGAAAGACACCCTTATGCCCTTCTGAATTGAAATCTCATTTTTCATTTTAAGTAAAGGTAAGATTCCGAAGGTCAACCATGCAGTGTGGCATAAACAGAGTGATTTCGTGTGAGTTCATTTCTTATTAAATTGATCTCTAAGGCCATGGGATCAAAGACTATGTCTTATTTCTTATAGTAATCAGCATACATTAAAAATCTTTATTCTCCTCAGACTTGAAGTTTCTTCAGGGATTAACACTTAGAACAATTTTCAGAGAATAAAGGTAATCCCACCAAGGTACAAAGTTGTGAAAAGTCATTATGCTTATTAGACATTAAAATGTTTAGTTTATATTTATCAAGATTTATTTCGTATTTTCAATTAAAATATGATGATAAGGGAAAAAAATGTGTGTATGAAAAAGTAAATATTATTTTCTGTGAATTTTATAATTCTATATTGAATGGCAGACTTGTACTCAAAGGTTTAAATCAATGGATGATGAGTCTACTAACCAGTTATATCTATATTTACATTTCTAGTCTTCACCTACTGGCTTAGAAGTTATTGTTTTTATTAAGGATCATTATGACAACTTATAGTTTGGGCTTTCTCTTTTTTGAGTATTACAAAATTACAAATAGTATGACTGTACTTTTTCTTTTTTTAACTTGCCCTTTCTTGTTTTAAAAAATATTATAAAGTGTAACATACAGATCATTTGTACAAAAATAAATATAAAGCTCAAACAATGATCACAAGTGAGCATTTGGGTAACCATCAGGCAGGTCGAGAAATACAAATTGGCAGAGATCCAAAAGTATCCTTTGGATAATGCCAATTACTACTCCTAACTTTTTTTCTTCCCCAAAGGTAACCACTATGCTGACATCTAAGTCTAATTTTGTTTGGTCTCTATACATTATATACATGGAATTAGTTTTATATCTGGCTTCTTTCACTTAACATTATATTTGACAGATTCTTTATTTTAGCTGTGTATATCAGAAGTTGTGTCATTTTTACTGTTGCACAGTGTTTACTTTATGAATACCACTCGATTAATTTATCCATTTTATAGCAGATAAACATTTAGGTTTCCAGTCTGTGGATATTAGAAATAATGGTGTTTTAAACACAGTGTACATATGCAAATGTTTTGGTTGTGTATATAGGTAGGAGTTGAATTGCCAGGTCATAAATTATGCTTATGTTCAAATTGAGATAATGGTACCGGTTTTCCAAACTGGTTCTACCAATTTATTCCTCTATTAAAAATATAAGAGTTCCTGCTGTTTTATATCTTATTAGTAGATTGTATTGTTAAATGTCTCATTAGTTTTAGCTATTTTTTGATGCATATAACAGTACCTTACCTAATGAAGGTAAGTACATTTTCATGTTTATCAGGCAATATTGGTAAATTTTGCAAATTGTCTTTAAAAACTTCATTGATATCATCAACATAGAATGCATGTTATTCATACCCCTGACAGTATTAAAAACTATAAAGCTTTCAGTAAAAAAAAATTATTACCATAATGCATTTATTTTGTTATGACTGACTTTGAGCATAGATTTATGTTTGTTTTTTTACCACTTTTACCATTTTTCGTGATATGTATTCCTGTACTTTGATCATTATCATTCTATTTGGTTGATCATTTTACTGATTTAAAAAAAAAAAACTTTAAATATTTACTAAGATTTTTGAATATGGCAAGTATTTCTTCTAGTTTGCCCTTTGATGTGGTTTGTACTTTTTTAAAGCCATATTAAAATTTTTCATTTCTATGTGGCCAAATCTATCAACCTTTTTTCTTTATGGTTGTCTATATTTATGATGACATCCTCTACTCAAATCACAAATTATTTTTTTAATTAGCTGATGATCTCCTCTAGATTGTTTATGGTTTCAATTTTTACAATTAAATCTTTGATCTACTGTGAATAAATTTTTGGAGCAAAATATACTGTAATCATTTATTGTTCCTTTTTTTCCCCTAAAATGGTTAGCTAGTTGTTCAATTAATACAGTTAGTGTTTATTGCTTTAAATTGTTACCTTTGTCATTTACTATATTCCAATGTGTCTTGAACTTATTTCTGGACTCTTCACTTGATTAAAACTTTCTGTCTGTTTCAATGCTAATGCCTACCCAATAAAATACATCAGCCTCCTTTACCACATGAAGGCATGCTTTTACCACATGAAGGCATGAATAGCAGTAGAGTTGAGTGAAGTTGGGTACAATCTTATCAAATAAATAGATAGTATGCACTGTTTATAATGTGTTTACTTAAAATATACTTATGAAATTATGGCAAATGACTGAACTGAATATTAACTGAGTATAAAAGATCAGAGACATGAAAATTGCTGTGGGCTGGAAAAGAAGAAGATTTCATAAATTAAGTAGGATTCATAGAAAGTTTTTTACATTTCTTAAGAAATAAATGCTACCTGGAAATGTGAGAAGTAGGACAATATAAAGAGAAAAAACTGAACAGATATTAAGAAATAGTGATCGAAACATCTGAGAGGTAGAATATGGAGGCACTTGAAAACTCTCCCTCTTTCCCCTTCATCTATAACTATCCAGTTCAACAACTTTCAACAAATAATAGGCTTAAATTTTATAACATTGTCCACCCCCTCTTTGAATTCAAAATATGCCTCAATACTTAAAAATCAAGCATCTTGTGATGCTTAATTAACAACAGCATAGCTGCTGCCTGACTTCTGCCCTTTTGAATAATTCTTTCTATTCTCCTTTTACTAAGAAATCTAAGAGCTCAAATAACAACCACCCAACGATTTTTGTTTTTGTTATTTGGTGAGCCAGTACCTTAGCCTTCTGCTTCACAAATCAAACTAGATAATTTTATCTCACATACTAAAACTATGATTTCTTCTGCAATATTCCTGCAGGTACATTTTAATGTAACAAAACCATTCTGTAAACATATTATAAAATAAGAGTGCATTCTTCTCCAAGTCAGATTTCATACAAATATATATCTTCAGCTATACAATACATAAACACACAAATGTACACACATACACACTTTATTACCTCAGAATAAAACTGCAAATAAATTTATTAGCCTAAGAGTGGCACCAAATGGAAATTTATGCACATTTAAAAAACAGAATCCTTGATAATAAAGCAGTTGCAGCCTATTAATTTTCCTCTTTGACAGTTTTTTAAATTCCCCTAAAAAAATGAAACAGCATGAATACTGTCAATATATCACAACAGCCACATTAGGTTTTGTGATATACATCATAATATAAAGAGCACTATTAGAGCACAACCTGGGAACCATTAAATCATTTTAAATCACTGTTACATTCCATTAGTGTCAATGGTGAAATCACATAATAGGCTTTATTACAAACTTCACCTTGGTAGGCCATTGTCTCTAATAACCACTTCTCTATGATGTGGTATCATACCCAGAAATCCAGGGAGATAATAAAGGCTCCCTTATTTCTTTTTTATTGGATGGGTAAAGTTAAATTTAGCTGTAAGTAAAAAAAAAAAAAAAAATCCTGAAGCTTTGTTCACTGTGAGTTGCTGCTATTTGGACCAAAAAAAAAAAAAAAAAAAATTAGGTAGACTTGGGAAGAACAGTTTGAAATAAATTTAAAACCTGGCAATGCTAAGGCCAGGGTAGGCTGGGCAGTGCCAGCAATTACGGTGTCGTTTATGAAATGTGGTTTAGTACATTTGTACGCCTCTTTACACTTTTGTTCGGGAGCAGAGTATTGATTATAGAAACACCGTAAGTTTCAAAACTGCCCTTTCCCTTATTCTCCCCTAGTTTGAGCTGTATCCTTTTAAAAAAAGTCATTTGGGCACTTTGTTGAGGTGAGATTGGTAAAGACTTCAGCTCAAAATGAGATCAATTTTCAGATGTTTCAGAGAGAATTGTTGTGCAGTGTTCTGTGCCCCTCTTCTTTACAAATAGAACCACATATTCCCCTCCCCTACTACAAATTTAGTCACAATCCCTTCACCTCTATTTCTTAGGTACATTTACAAATATAATGCTCCCCACAAAGATTTGTACTACACAATAGACACCTTTATTACTGGCTAAGGACATTTTAGGATAGAATAAAATAAGTGAAAGTCAGATGCAATTGTACAAGTGAACAATAATCTCACAAATGATTAACATAATTTATTTTTTAATAAAGTACCATATCAGAGTCAAAACATTTTATATTCTCTCTATATTAGTCTTGATTAATTATAAAGTATTTAAACAATTATTGATTAAAATAAGTATATTTATTTCTATAAAACAACAATCTATCCTTTGGAAATAAACTTTGAATAACGTCAATTCAGGGCATTGAAATAGATTATTAATCTAATGACTCCACTTTGCTATTGGTCTATTCTTTAAGGCCAGACTTAAAGAAAAACCAATAATATTACCACATGTACCTCTATGATAACATGATGTCTTAACGTAGAAAGAGAAAGGGATAAAGCAAAGAGAAACAAATAAAAAAATACATGATGAGAAGCAGAAGTAAGTCACCAGCAGATGAATACTTCAGAAAGATAACCAAACAACAAATTAGTAGTGAGGAAATTGGTAGGTGTTCTTTTATAAGAATTATCTTATAAAAGGAACAAAAAAATAATAAGTTCAGAAATCATCAAGTAGATGAAAGATAGGAAATAAAGAAATCTGGTCTCGTACCTGGTAAACTTATTTAGAGTGTCCTCATGCTGTGAAACTTTAATCTTAGATTTCTCCATTAATAGTGTGGCTTGCTTACCCAAATAAGATTTAACAGATTAACATGAATATATTTCTCTCCCTCACTCCAATTTTTCTCCCTTTTCTTTCCTTTTCCTTTTCCTCTTTCTCTCTCTGTGTCTTGTTTCTCTCTACCTTCCTTCCTCTTTTCTTTTCCTTATTTTTTCCCCTCTGTCTTCCTCCCTTTTCCTCTTCTGTCTTCTCTTCCTCCTGTTAGCTCTCTTGCCCTCTCTTTCTTTTTCTTTCCTTTTTTTTTTTAAATTCATAGTCTTTTTTTCAGTCCTGGTTTATGTATAAAATGTGTAGAAAAGTGTTAATATAGCATTTCATGGAAAGAAAATTAAAAATAAAAACCTGAGGTCTTGTGCTTTTTTATGAGGATTTGAAGAGGAAAAAAAAAAAAGGCTTAAGCTTGATTTGCTGTCTCTGTTGCCTAAAGAAAGTCTTTTAGCTAAAGCCTCACCTCTGACCTTGTTTTCTACTTTCAGGGTATATTGTATTTCTCTTTTTTGTTACATGTCTGGTTTGCAATGCTATTGATGTTCATAGGGAAGTGAGAGAATTGCTGTTTGAAAAGTCTATGCTCTACTTTATGAAGGCTTGCTTTATTTTCTATTTTTGAGATATTTTCTCTTTTGCTCTTGAAAAAAATCATGATAGAGGTCAACTCCTAAATACATTGGAAAACTTACCTGAGTAAAAATTACACCATTTAAAAATAATAGATGTTCAGCTGCTTTTGGTTTTAAATTTTTTTTTGATGTCAAATTGGCACATTAGATGTTGTCACTTCAGAGTTGAATCTCAATGTCATAATAAAATGGCGTTAGAATTAAAAGGAAAACATTGTTAATATTTGTTTAGTTGTTTTAAAGTGCTTACTTTAGACTTCAAATGGTGAGCACACTAGGATTGGTTTGTTTCATCGTTAACAGCCAGAATAGTTGTGTTTTCCATTAAAAAAAAAAAGTCAAGACATATGCTATTGCTTCTCAATTTTATTTATCTTTCTGAAACCAGAGAAAATTTTGCTGAAAGCTTGGTAGGGTTAAGTATCCAAAGAGAATGCTTCATTTGTGGCTTTGTGTAGTTCAACATACCTTCTAGATGGAAATGGTGAAGATTTAAAGGAATGAGGAAGACTTTGCTATAGAATTACCTTATGGCTAATCTGACAGGATCAAATAACCTACTAATTTTGAAATACGTTCAATTATTTTCCATATTCTGTATATCCATTCCAATTTTAAGAAACAATACCTAAGGAATCTGTAAATCATGCATGCAAAACCAAGAAAAGCAATGTCATTAAATATACTTTAATGGACCTGGTTTATATTTTGTGAATTTTTTTTTTGTTAAATACATATACAGAAAGATTTAATAGCACTGCAAATCCTGAAACATTTTGCAGGCATAGAAAGATTTAGAAAAGCAGAATTTTCAGATTGAGCAATGATTATTCAAGCATATTATAGTTTTTATAGTGACTGATTTTTAGAGTATAGTTTTGATATATATATATATATATATCACTTATTTATGACAATAATTTTCTTATCTTCATTTGTCCAAATAAATTGTAGGGTTATTTTCTTTAAACCATCAGATAAATTTCTATGCATTTTCTTCATGAAAATAACTAGTTCACATGATTTCTCTTATAAACCTTAACACATTGATGTGTAGTATATTTTAGAAGTATGTAACTTTTTGGAAATTATAACTGCAAGCTAAAAGATTCTTTCTTAGAACAAGACTGCCAGTAATATTTCATTCAGTTCTTTTATGACAATATGTTAGAAAGCTGCCTAGTAAAACGCAAATCTCATCCCATTAACTCAGAGTCCTGTAACCTTGAGATATTCAGATGGATTTCAAATAGCCAAGTGAAATCCCCTATCTTGCCTTTATTAGTAAATACTTAAGGCATTTTAAGAAAACAGTCAGAATTGTTTGAGTGCTACATCATTGTAAACATGAGGACAAATGAGATTTATTTGATTTAAAATACATGGGATAAGAAAAAAATCACAACTATGCCATATTTAGACTAAATACTAAATACATTTTTCTTCTGTTACCTGCTCTCTTCCTAAAGATCATCCCAAGAGAAGTTCCATTCTTTAATAAATCAATTGAAAATGTTTTTGATAGAATTTTTCAGTTAAAAAGATGCAAAAGGAAAAACATGAAGCGAACATTTATTGACGCCTTCCTAAGCAGTAGGCTCTGTATTTTCTGTAAATATCTAAATATCTTATTTAACCACCCAACAACTTTATGACAGTTCCCCATTTTTTAAGTGATTAAGCTAAAAATCAAACTTCCTTTCTCAAGGTAATATAACTAGGACTTGAATTTAAATATTCTAATTATACTTAATTAAAAGTAATACAATGATTCCTCAGGAAATACTTCATTCATCCATTCATTTATTCATTCAACCAATTTTGTTAAGGGTCTAAAATGTCTAATACTCTGCTAGTCTCAGAAGATAAGATTATGAATAAAACTCAGTGCCAATCCTCAAAATTAGCATATTCAATTGGGAATAAGGGCACCCAAATAAAAAGTTCAATTTAGTATAACAGATGCTATGATAGAGGCACATTTAAGGCTCTGTGCTATCAATATATTCAGAGAGACTTATGTACATTGTTGGAGAGGGAGTAAAATCTTTCTCAGAACAAGGAATACTAATGCTGAACCCAAAATGAGAATTTAGTTCAGTGCAACTATGGATCAGACAAAAAGGCAGCTCAAAAGAGCAGAGATTATCAAGAACTTTAGTGTGATTTGAATTTTTCTAATGTGAGCATCAAGTCAGTTAAGACCTTTGGCTGTTTTTAACATAAATATAATGGAATCGACAAATGATCATGGCTGATTTTTGTTTTAAAGAGATCCCTCTGGCTACACATGAAAAATAAATTGTAGGAGAGGCAATAGTGAATGCCTGGAGACTGGTTAGAGAGCTTTAGAAGTTTTAGGGGTAGAAAGATTCCAGAATAGATATTGGAAGTAGCATAGAAAAAATTGCTGATAAATTACATGTGTACAATAAAGGAGAGGGAAGAATATCAAAGATGAGTATATCTATATACATTTAGAAGCATAAACACAAAAATGATTCTTTAAGTTGCATTGGTCTTTTGAAAATAGTTTTCAAGAGAACCCTAATTTTTACTTCCTGAAAGAGTAAAAAAATGTAGAAATTTCTGTGATAAAAATCTGAAGAGATGAATTGGATTGAGTTTCATTTCTAAGGCTGTCATGTTAATTTGCTTTCTGTGGATTGAGACCTGATTCAAAAAATTTCATATTAATTTTTTGATGACATATGAAGAATGGATAGTTTCTAACAAATGGTGCTTAGAAAACTGGATATACACACACAAAAGAATGAAATTGAACATTTATTTTAATTACACCATAAAAAAATAAGCTCAAATAAATTGAAGAGTAAAATGTAAGACCTAAAACTGTAAAATACCTGAAGGAAAATACAAGGGCATTAGTCTTAGACATTATTTCTTGGATATGACACTGAAAGTACAGTCAACAAAAGCAAAAATAAATAGTGGGACTACATCAGGCAAATTATGTATCAATCATTCAGCAATTAATCAGATTATAATTTGTTTTTGTCTCTGTTGATTAGAAAAGCAAAGTTCTAAGCCAGTTCATGTATAACAGGAATTCCATGTACACTTATGGCAAAGTCATGTGACTACCAGTTTTCTTTTCTCATAGCAGCCTTGAACCTGGTTAAGGAGGGAATGAAATAGTCAAGCAATTTAATATGCAAAATAACTTCAATTTATTAAACATCTCTGATTTGGGACTACATCAAATTAAAGTTTCCGTACAGCAAAAGAAAATCAACAAAATGAGAAGGCAACCTACAGAGTGGAAGAAAATATTTGCAAACTATATATCTGATAAGAAGTTAATATCCAAAATATAAAAATTACTCATACAACTCAGTAGCAAAAAATAAACAAGCAAAAACCTCAAATAACCTGATTATAAAGTGGACAAAGGAACTTCATAGATATTTCTTCAAAGGTGATATACAGATGGCCAACATGTGTATGAAAAGATACTTAACATCATTAATCATTGAAGGAATGTAAATCAAAACTGAAATGAGATATCACCTCACACTTTTTAGAATGGCTATTAAAAAAAGTGGTGTCGAGGAGATGAAAAATTGGAACACTTGTACCCTGTTGGTGGATATGCAAAATGGTACAGTGCTATGGAAAACAATATGGAGATTGCTCAAAAAAAAAAAAAAAAAAAAAAGTAGACCAACCATATGATCTTGCAGTTCAAATTTTGGGTATTTATGCAAAAAAAAAAAAATGAAACCCTTGATTTCAGAGGGATATTAGCACTTCCACGTTTATTGCAGCAATAACTACTTAAATGTCTTTTGAGGGCTGAATGAATTAAAAAATGTGGTATACACATACAATGGAATATCATTCACCCTTAAAAAAGAAAGAAATTCTGCAATATGCAACAACATGGATGAACCAGAAGGACATTATGCTAAGAGAAATAGATCAGTCACAGAAGGACAAATACTACATGATTCCACTTATTAAAAGTACCTAAAATAAACTCGTAGAAGCAAAAAATCGAATGGTGGTTGCCAGTGGCTGGGTGGAGAGGGTAAAAAGGAAGTTGCTAATCAATGGGTGTAAAATTTTAGTATGCAAGATGGATAAGTACTAGAGATCTATTGCACAACATTGTACAAGAGATAATAATGCTATTTTGTACACTTAAAAATGTTGAGAGTAGAGCTCATGTTAAGTATTACCACAATAAAATGACAGCTTGTGAAGTAATGATTATTTAATGATCAGTTGCAGGGCATGATGGGAGTTGTAGTTTTAGGAGTTATTCATAAGTGGTTTGTGTAGTGTTATCTATCCTAGCAAAATTCCACTCACCTGTCAAAAATATCATTTGCTCCAGGCAAATGGCTGAATGTAATTCTGAAAGATGAATCTATATAGAGCAGTGGATGACAACCAGTTGCAATTTATAATTTCTAGGAAACAGTGCTACAACTACAGGTCTCCTTCTGTCTCTCTACACAAAATGTCCAGGCATATCCGTGAGGTTTTTGGAAATATAGTGAAGCTGCCAGCAGGTAAATAATCACCACACACTGGGCATCATTGTAGGTATTAATAGTGGCTGTCAGGGCACTTATGTATGCATGATATCCAAAAAAATTGTATACATAGGCTATGCTCTAAATCAAATTCAGAAGTAAATAGTTCTGGATATATGGATATTTAGGAAGATTTTAAAAATATTTAGGATGACAGAATTTCAATACTCAATCATGGTTTAACCTTTTATTCTTTCTGAGAATAAGCAATGATAAATGAAAAAATGACAGACCAAAGCAAACTCACCTTTAAATAATGAAGTAAAAAACCCAAAAACCTTGATGACCACTAAACAAGTTATAGTTTATTCCCTTGAGAGAAGCTGTGATGGGCTCTACTTGTCATTAAGGGGAAAATTAAGTGCCAATATTTTGGATTTACTTAATTATACACCCAAATTCTTTCAGTATATCACAGACGCCAGGCTTTTTGCCTTTGAATACCTGTATTGTGACTATTTGGATTGCTTATTGGTTATTTCTCTTGACAACTTGAACCTGAACATTAAATCCCATTGACAACAACTACCTGTCAAGAGAGAGAGAGAAAAAAAAGATTTGTGTATTTAGTTTTCATTATAAAAGTGCTTGTACTTGAAAAAATATGTACCTGTCAAGTTTTCAACATCTCGCTGGGGCTGCAATGCTGTTGTGATTTCAGAACTTGGCTGACAAACTCACATTTCAGTAGTAAAGACAAATCAAGGGTTTTTCTGCCTCCCCAACCTTATTTTTTTAATTCTTTTTTTCTTACCACTTTGACAGTCATACATAACAATTTGAGACCTAAGTGCTACTTTGATGCACTATTCCATTATTAAGTGGCGCAGTCACTATAGAATAGATGATGGGCCTGTACTCAAGGCACTGTGAATTAAATAGCTTTCTACAATGGGGAAAGTGAACAGTTCAAAGAATTCTGAAATATTTCAAAAATAATTAAAAACTGTTTCATCAAACATTAAAGTATGTAATTTAAATAATCTCAAGTTCTAAATGGTAAACTATAGAAAATAAAATATTTTTTAGCAGAATCATTAAAATTTAGAGGAAACATTAAATATATTAACAAACATCCAAAAACCTATAATTACTAATTTCAAATATAAGTGCTTTTTGGGTCTTGGGGGGAAAAAAAAGCAGTGTGAACCTATGCAGACTTTAAGATAGAAAGAAATGACTGTTTATTATGTGACATTAATTTTACACCATATTAATAGAAGAGGGTTCCAAGAGTATTTCTTTATACCTAAAAGGTAGAGTTTCTACTAAAGTAATATTGACTTAAAGTACTTAAATTAATTCTTTTGTCAATATCTCTACAGTAAATCAATACACCTAGAATTAACACTTTTTGCCAGAGGCAGGATAATCTTGATAATTTTTAGTTACAATTCATTAATCAATTGGTCACTATTAGGAAAAAAAATCAGCAAGAATTTTATAATAATGTCAAATAGTAGAAGATTAATATTACTTCAGAGGTCCTTCTTTTAATCTAGGTAGTAAAAAAAATTACTAGCTACCCTGTTATGACTCCATTTTATATTTTGTTTAACAAAATTAAGTAATTACTTTCCTACAAGTATATAAACATAAAATTTTAATGCTTATTGTACTTCAGAATATAATGGATTACAAAAAATATTTTCTATAAAGTTATTAAAGGAAAAGGAATTATTTTACAAACATTGATCATGTAATATGTTCTAGAAAGAAAAAGACAAAGAAAGACAACAATTGAAAATTCTACTAATGCATATAGTTCTGGAATATTTGTTATAATGTTTATCCCTTTATAGTTCTGTCAACTCAATCAAACTAATGAGCATCTGGGGATGCGATTACAATTTCAGTACTCAGTACTCCTTTTTTTTTAAATTTCTTATTCTTCTGCACTAAAGGGACAAAAATGAATTATTCCTTTTTCTTCTTTAAATAGTAATCCCACAAAGCAAGAAAAATACATTGGAGATAAAGAATTTTTTTTTTTTTATACCTTATGTAGGGTGATGGTAGAGAGCTATGTCTCTGGTCTCTGTGAAACAACAGTCGAAAATAAATATATTGTTTCTGATGTATTTGAGGCTGAGTCGTTTAAGAAAGAAAAAAAATCAATTTCATCACTTTCCCACTTACACTTTTGAAGTGCTAAAGGAGTTTTAAAAAAGAGAGAGAAATAAAGCAATTATGGGAAATAAAATAAGAATTTTCTTAGTTACAATTCCTGGCCCTTTGCTGATTGCAGTAAATTATAAATTATGCAGTCAATGTAGGCCAACAAAAGAAGACATCTTCAAATCTCAGTCAAAGGTAATTACTTAAGTCGGCTGAATGTTCCCTTTTCATAGAGTGTGATCTCTTTCTGACAGCTCGCACTGACAGATGACCTTCTCGGCAACGTTCTTATCCTTCGGATCATGAGCAGTGTGCCTCTCTCCCTGAATATCTCTATATATTTGTGACACTAAGCTTTCAAATACAGCTATTGACAAATCAGAACATCAGTCTAAGTGCTGGTCTCCCTATCACTCACAATAAAGCAGCTATCACTTGTGGTGGTGTAGAGCAAGCACATCTCTGAAAAATGAGTTCTCACCAAGTGCTAATTTGACACAGCTCGCTTGCCTTCCCATAATTGCTCTGTCATTGTCAGTTGGCAGTTCGGGCTCATTCCTGGAAGCTGTGCTGTACAATTGGATACAATTACTCCCATTTACCACCACTATTATGCCACTGATGTTGCCCAGTCCGCATATTGACATGCCTCATTAAACCTGGATGCGGGCCATTAATGAACATTGTTAGCATTTCTCTTAAACTTTTTTGCCTCTAATAAACAGTCAGTGTTCCATGAAGGAGCACTGCCATCCTTGTGATATGATATTTATTATCTTATGGGGAGAAGGGGACTTTGCAAATGGAAACTATCCAGATAGTGAGAGATATACAGTTAGATCAGTAGAGAATAGTGCTATTCAGTGAGACCTCTCTTCGTCAGGAGCATCCTAACCATTAACCGAGTGACCTCTTCTATCCAAAAGAAGACAAGTAGCATAAACATGAACACCCCAGAAGTACCTACACCACAGCAGGCTTCTCAAGGTTGCATCATTGCCAACACCTCTCTCTAGCCCTCTCCCACCCCCAGGTGGTGCTGTGTTCCATGATAAAGATAATTTTGCCCTGAGTCTTCAATCCATTATGTCCAGCTAACCTCAACATGTATTTTTATTCAGAGATAATTATGTGTTGATCAGAAAAGTCAGCGGCTGTCACCCATATAGCAGGCACACCTATGGTGTGACATAGGTGGTAACGATGGCATGTTCTTGAGTTGTCATGACACAAAGAGGGACTTTATTATGTATATGTCATCATTTCTCTTAAGAAAATTATACTTTCCCACACAGTGACAATAGTGAACCTTTATGACATTATCGTAAACCTCATTTGCAGTTTTATTCTTGACCGTCATGAAATATATACTAAATATGTAGAAACATCTATAAATACAAGGTATGTTTCCCATCTCTGTAAATAAGTTTATATCTATAGCCGGGTATATATCAAATTGAAAATACAGAGTTTTTAATTAAAAACTTAAAATACCTTAAATGAAAAGTAATTTAGCTACTTTGGCATTGTTAACTTTTCTACGATTATAAGAAAATAATATTTATACAGTTGAAGGTATTTGTTTAACAGTTATATGAGTACTACTCAAATGGACTTTCCAGATTAAGTAGTGTCAAGTTGTCATGTATAGTCTATAATTAAATTTACATAATAAAACTAAAGAGAAAATCTTCACATAGACAATGTTGACTTCTAAATCTTCATGCATATGTGTTTTAAATAAAATATCCTATCAAATCAATTGGTATATAATAATTGAGTTGACATTTACATGACTTCGAGTCATATAAAAAATAGGCACTTTTCTTATTTTACTTGAAAATCTTCCTTATAACATATAGAATATATTTATAAAAGATGATGTAAAATTGACCTGAGTTAAAGTTTGGAAAAAGGTGATAATCTATAAAATAATGTTTAATAAAATTTTTTAAAATTCTTTTCTTTTAACTCCATAACCCATAACTCTTGCAGACCTGTAGAGTTTGGAGGAGGACATTGTACAGAGCTTCCATGTTTCTGGATAATTTGAGGTCCTTATTTCTTAACACGTGGCCTAAGATCATATCTGTACTTGTTTCTTAGAGATTCCTTTAATAAAGACAAAGGTTTCTCTCCTTTTCTTTTAACTAGGAAATGGAAACTGTAACAAATGCCAGGATGTTCTGAGCCCTGCCCTTCTCCCTCCTATTATGTTTGGCTTAAACAACAACAACAACAGTAAAAATTATCGAACACTTACTATTTTCCTAGACATAACAAGCCTTCTTTGCATTGTTTAATTTAACCCTCAATCAACTCCATGGATTAGGTACTATTGTTATCCTCATCTGAGAAAGCATCCTGAGGACAGAGATGTTATTTAACTCTCCTTAGGTCTCAGAGCTCTCAATCAGCAGAGGCAGAATTTAAACCTAGTAAAAATGGCTCCAATGACCATATTCTTAATGAATATTCAGGACTGCCTCTTAATTGACTGACATTTCTGTCTTTAAAATGGCAAGCCAGTTGGATTCATTTACTTCCACAAGATTAATTTTGAATTCACTGTTTTGGCATAGTAAAATCATTATGAAAGTATAGACTTAATTAAATTATGCTCTATAACTTTTAATAGTGGGGATTATTCTGTATTTTGATTAGAACATAAAAATGCAAGGTAAAATAATTAAATTTATTTTTAATTTGAATGGATTCTATTTCAGAAATGGAAATATATGTGATTTGTCTTTTTAAAAATACAGGTCTAATTTATTTTGATCTAGTAACTTTTGATCTGTTATTTGCAAAAAGAAGGGAATATGCTTTCATATGATATAGTTGACTTTTTTTTTATTCCAATGTCAAACTTACTCTCACAGTTAATCTACCTTTTGGTTTCTGCTGAGCATTTCAAAATATTTCAAGAGCAGTGACTTTTCTTGTGATGTGAACACCTATCTGTTACACAGAACAGTGCTGATCTCCAAATCACCTAATTTGCTAGTTTGCTAATGAAAGTAGTTGCTTATAAAACTAATAAACTCTATTTTCTTTCACATTTGATCATTTTTTTTGTGTGAGTTAACTAAAACCAATAAGTAACTTCGTACTTGAATGAAGAAGGAAACGTTTCAGAATGTCTTTGGTTAGGTTTTGTTTTTTTTGGCAAAGAGAGGCTATGTGACTATACTTGCCTTCAGTATGGATCTGTCAACATACACAACATTTTATTCTAGGATATTCTTGAGCTTCTTAATCATTTCAATTACTATAAGCTTAAAATTGTCCTGCTTTCTATCTGCTCCCTGATGTTCAAGGAGTATAGAAATAGAAGAAAGGGTGTGAGATGTGGCCAGCCAGGTAAACATAAGTTAGTGTTTTAATTTTATAAAGGGGAAGTATTATATTGCCTGCCTGTGTTCTTTCCCCATGTCTTCATACTACAAAATTAAGACGTGAGCTCTGGTTGGCAACTAGGGTAGTCTTTAACACATAGGTTAGATGGAACTGGAGCAGAAGAGATTATAAGGTTTGCAAATAGAAAAAAAAAAACCATATTTGACTGAGTCAATTATAGACTCTGAAATGGCCTAGGAGTTTGGCCTAGTTTGCTTCAAGCTGTAATATTTATACCTAAATATTTAGAAGGAGGTGTACTATATATTCATGGTATTCTTTGGGGAGAAAAAAATTCTCTTTTTTCTTTAGTGAGATATTTTAATGATTCACATTCTACATTTAAAAAATGTTTTATCGAGTGCTCGTAAGTACCAACATTGTTCTGGGATTGGAGATTCAAAATAAGCAAAAGAGATAAGACCTCTCGCCACAGAGAGCTTACATCCTAGTGATTAGAGATAGACAACAAATAAAACAAATAATTTATATAGAGTGCTAAACAACAATATATATTATGGAGAAATTAAAGCAGGGATGGACCATTGGAAGGACTAGCGAGGACTTTTGATTTTAAGCAGGGCCGTCAAGGAAGGTCTGACTGAGAGGTAGACATTTGAGCAGAGATCTAAAGAGGAAAAAGCAAAGAACATACACATATCAAGGAAGTGAGTGTTCTACAAAGAAGAAACAGCCATGTAGACCCATGAGGCAGGAGCATAATTGTTTTGTTTAAGGTATAGTAAGAAAACCAATAAGACAAGAGAGGAATGAGTGACATTAAGTGAAGTAAGAGGTGGTTGTTAGAAACTATACTAACTTGTAAAAAAAACGATGATCTTATAATGGGGTTGTTGGTTTTTCATTTCCCTTTTATAAGTGCTAATGGCATGTCCTACTTATTTCAAATAGAGTTGGAGATCATCATATCTGAAATAGGCAACACATATCTTATTTGGGTTCTAGACTCAGGAATGTCAATTTTGGGAATGAATCAAGCAAAAGTTTTTTTTTTCTTTCTGCAAATACTATGTTGGAGAAGGTCTGCATTATCAATCTGTTCAGTGTGTTACTGTATTGCACAAGTTACTAAACAACATTCACAGATAGACAATGGTTCATGAATTTAAATTTGCCTTCAGAGATTAACAACTAGCAGAGTTAAAGACATTTGAGACTAATTTTGCATAATTTTTGTGTTTTTTTTAATATTTAGCAAAAACTTTCTGTGAAGTAGAGAAAAAAATGTTAACAAACATATTATGTCTATAGGTCTCCCATTATTCGTTCATGTTACGTAAACATGAAAGAAACACATTTTGCTCCACTGTACTAATTGGCTAAACTTAGTTACTTATTTAATCACTTTTTTTCATTCTATATGGTCAATAATTATTATTAACTAGCTGCTTTAGTACATTATAATAATTCTTAATGTAATATTACACATTTTATTTATTTAATACATATATTTGCAACAAATTCTGGCCCATTATTTATATACCCACTTATTGCATTACTATTTCATCTATGATTTTTCATAGTTTCCACACATGGTGCTGTCATCTTTATACTTCTTATAATGTTTAAACTTTTAACTCAGTAAATAAGAACTCAACACACTAAAAAAAATAACTGGCTATATGATGAAAAAATTCTTATAAACATATTTAAATACTGTATTATGTTCCAAATAGGTGACTCATATGGTTCGATGAAGATAAATGTTTTATAATGTCACTACCAGCCAGTCATATTTTGTGTCAAATTTATAAATTAACTGGATGATCCTGACATATCAACTGGATGTTTGTTTAATCATTAACTAGAGTAATTACATAAAGGTAATAAAACTTGAGCTCTCTCTCTATTGATTATAATAAATAGGTTATAATAAATAAAAATATAAGTTATAATAAATAAAAGGTGATAATAATACAAAAACAATGGATCTTAATATATGCAGAATGCTAATCTATAATCCATAAAATTTTTTCAATTGTGTTCTCATAGAAACATTCTGTGATTGTTAAGATTGGAATCTTTAATCACAAATTTGTTTCCATACAGAATGAAACACTTCAAAACCTAGCTCTACTACAGCAATGAAGACAATATGAAGCTAGTTATACAATTTAGCATTTTGCATTCAAATTAGACTATTTCTCTTTCCTACCTAAAAGCTAAAATAGGGAATTCCTGTTTCTCAGTGTGCACTATTTATTTCTGCTCAGTACAATAAACTACTCACGGTTTAAATTATTTAATTTTTCTACTCCAAGAATTTAAGGATTATTAAAGAGAAGTAGCTGAATCAAATGGATCTAACTAACATTACTGTAAAAGATTTTAATACCAAAAAAATAATTATTTATGAAAATAAGCAAATAAAAATAGCTAATACGTGCTTTTGCAAGATATGAAGTTTTGAATCAACATTTGAAAATGATAGTTGAAATAGAAGTTAATATGTCTAAAGTGAAGTTTTCTTTTTTTTCTGAGCTTTTATTCTTATTTTAAAGTTGGAAAAATTGAGAATGAGAAAATTAGAATATAATAAGAAGATGAAACATAACTAAAATATAAAAGCAGGGTAAATATCTTAAAAGAATGAGGGAAAGTGTTAGAATAGTGAAGATAAAGACACAACAGCAAGAAAGAAGTTGTGAAAACAAGATTGTACCCTCTCTTCTAACTTCCCAAGTTCCTGTTTGAAAGATCGTCTTTAAACTTTATTTTCAGGTGTTTTCCACCTATTTCCTTCTTATTTAACATTAAATTAACAACATTTGGGGAAATAAATGTCTTTTATTTATGTATCCTTTAGCAGAAGTTTGAAAAATATAGATATGGGAAATAGGATATATTTTTTAAAGACAATCGGGAATTTAATTATATTTATTTCATAACAAATTTATGTCATTGGATCTCGTGTAATGTTGCACAACTAATAGTCTATAGTTTCTTATGTAGACTGAATACATAGTAAATAAAAAAAGCTAAAATAAATGTGTTGTATCAATATAAATACCCCAACTTACATGGACTCATTTCTTTCCATATTTTAAGTAATAGTATTTGTAAAATTCCTTAATATATGTGATGTACAGATGCAAGACACATGATTGAGGTGTGAATATAATATTCAATAAACATTATACCTTATACTATGAGAAGCCTGTTGAAAAATTAAAATTCAAGTATTTCCATTAATAAAAATTAAGACACTCTCTGCATAAGCCATACTATATTTCCAGTGAAAGTGTATAAGACCTGCTACTCACAATAAATTGCACAAAAAGATTTAAATCTCCCAAAAACATGAATGTTGTTTTGTTTTGTTTGCTTTTCAGCAAGTTATAGTGGCTGGGAGCCAAGCTACAGCAGTTCATGCCGGAAAATTTGTACACCAGAGCCTTATAGAGAATGATTAGTTAACATCGTTTTAATGGTGAATTAATGAGCAGTAAAAGCATTCTAATTTCAACAAAACCTTCTATTTGAAGACACAGGACGAGGGAGAACAGATCCATGACCTTTGTGATACTGGCAAAGGTTAGGTTCACCACAGTTAACACCCAATCTGTCTTTCAAGGTTAACTACACATGCCATGCTGGGAAATGAAACAATTACTAACGAATTTTATAGATATATTCTGTCAAATTTAAAAGGCAATAAGAAGTCTAAATGAAAATTATGCTTGAGGAAAGCATATAAAAGGAGAGAAATTAGGAAGGTGTCTGTATGTACCACTATGTCTGTGTATATTTCCTAAAAAAGACACCTTCAGAAAAAGGCAAAATAAACTTTTCAAGTACACAAACAAAAATCCTTACATTGAACAGAGTGAATACCCAACTTATGGAAATAAAAGTGTATTTAGGAAGGACTGCATCTAATCATCTGGGCAACACTAGCACAGAAAGAGGTAGTTGATTCATTATTCTGTAATTAACTTTTAATTAACTTTACTCTGCTTTACTTATTTTAGAAAACTAAATAAACTTCATTTTATTGCTCATGCTAAACCAATGAGCAAATGCTAGACTTCTGCTTTAATTAAAATAAGCAGTTGAGCAAAATTGTGCATAAAGTGTAATGAATAACTGTTTCTGTCCGATTGATATATTTCTCATGTTCTGAACACAGTGATGGGTTTTTCAAGAATTCCATTAGTTAGACACTGAAGTCTTCTAAAATATTAAATTTAAGAAATAATATTATAGTCCAGTCTTAAGTATGGGACACATAATTGATTTAAACTTATTAAGCAACATTTTAAATCTGATGATTAGGAGAAATGAAGAAGAGATGGAGAGAGGGAGGAAAAGGGAAGAAAAAGGGAGGGAGAAAGAGAGAGAATTTGAAATCGTGTTATTTTATCAGCCATCACAGATTTTATATGTATATTTAATAAGAGCAAAAAAGAGAAGTCATAAAACTAATATAGTAAGATTACATATTCTACCTCCTTTTTTAGATTTCAGCTTTTATTCATTTTTAGACCTTTATTACATATTTTGATGTTAAGCTTAAGACAGTGATATTTAATAATCAAATGTTCTAACTTTTCAAATTGTGTGCTACAAAGGAATATTTGACAAAAGAAAAATTTACATTTACTTGGTGAATTTGAGCCTTAATGCTTTTAATATAAAGTCAAATGAAATGACTTTACTTGAACACCTAAATTATTAAGATATTTTCTATTTTGTTAATAATTCCTAAGGTACATAAAAATACTCATATATCTCTAAGGTATTATTTATTAAAATATTTTATTTTAGTGATTAAGAACTTCTGGCTTCCTTGCTGGCAATCACCTGCATCTTCATCCCATAATAGTAATCCCATGACCACTTCATTCTGAATTCAGATTATAAATTCTATAATTTTGAATTTCTGAAATCTTCCTCCTATTATCTCTATGATTTCCATCTTCTCCATTTTTCAACTCATTCTCTATCTGCTTTTTTTTTCTGATCATGTGCTCTTATTAAATATTCTGGGCTCTCTAAGAATATCATTTTTTCCAGTTTCACTTACTGTCTACCCAGCTTTTAAACATAGTTAGTCTTGTCAACAAGATTACTAGCTTCATAGAGATTTCTAATCTTATCAAAACTCCTAGATAACAAGTGTTCACATGTGAGAGAGAAATATCCGCTTTTTCTAGCTGCAAAATATGGGCCATTGCAAAGCAATGTGTACAAGGAAGCTTGGGAAGTGAAAACAATCCAGGCCAAACATACCTTATTGAATCAAAATTATCTTTAGCTAGAACTTTACAATACTGTTAACCCTACTTAGTTCAGCTCTTAATATATAAAGATGATTAAAATTCTTTTAGTTTTTAAATTTCCTTTTCTGTATGTTTGTTTTCAAGTGAGTGAATTAATGAATTGGGTTTATAGCAAATTTTTTTTAAATTTAATGTTGGCTAAGCACTTTCTCGTTCTCAATAACCCTTTCTTTCACCTTTGACTACACCCTGTACCAAAGGAGTAGCAAGCCTATTACTTCTCAAACCATCTCTTTCAAAATTAAAAATAAAATCTCCATAGCTTTTAATAAGGCAATAGAAGGTGTCACTCATAAGAGGAAAGAATAGAGGAAGCAAGTAAAATCTAAGTTTGAATAATGGAAGAAAACAAATGGTTGAAAGCATTCTGAAAGCAACAATAGAATTTTCATATTTAATTAGAGAATTCACATTTATTTCTATGTTAATATCTGTATAAGAAAAGGAAATATGTAATTTATTATTGGGTTTTCCTTTTTTTCTCAGGTGGAAAACTATTACCTATAGAAAGATATATTTGTTTTTAGTGATCTCTTTATTATTATTAGATTATTGTTATTAAACATTTTCTAGAGAGGATCTGAAATTGTATAATTAAAATGATTCCAAGAGTATGTTATACGTAGATCTCTCTCTATGAGTCAAAAAATGTATGTCAGAATTCTGGTTAAGACGGCGAAGAAGATTAACGTGGTGCTTGCCACCTTCAATGACCACATCCAAATTACAACTAAATTATAGAACAATCAACCTAAAGAACCATATGAAAGCTACCTAAACAAAAGCCCTATCACTAAGAATATGAAAAAGCCACATCAAGACTAGTAGGAGGGGTAAAGGTGTGAAATGGGCCGGTCCCATACGCAAATGTGGCAGTTGAGAATTGAGAGGGATATCTGGGCTGCAGATGATAACCCCCCCAGCCCCACACCAGTTTCCCCAGTCTGGAACACCACTGCCAAGAAGAGAAGCCCTCACAAAATTTGGTTGTGAAAATCTGTGGGGATTTTGTCCACTGTAAAGGTGGCTAGAAACCCAGGCATCCTCTTAAAGAACTCTCGCACAGACTCACTTGCTCTCAGGCACTCACTCTGGGCTCTGGCAGAGGTATAGTGGCTTGTGAGGCACCAGAGATATACAGGGAGAAACTGGGCGAGGCCTGAGGAGCAGTGGCCATTGTCCCTGTGTTAAGTCCTCCTTCTACATGGCCAAATCTGAATCTGCATTGGCCTAGAGAACACCACGCATGCCACCCTACTGACTTCCTGAGACCATGTCCTACCCAACTCACATACTGCTATAGGCGTGTTTGGTGGCAGGCACCCAGCATTGGCCCAAACTGCAATCTTTCTTTAAAAAACTCTCAGATGTCAGTAGGCCCCACATGGGAGTGGCTAGCTTCAGTGTGCTCTATGCCTTTTGCTGAGTGGCTCCATGCTCATCACTGGCACCAAGTCTGAATCTGTGTTCTGCATTAACCTGGTGAAAACCACTCACCCTAAGCTGGTGACACTCTGAGATCTCGCCTCACCCAAATAATAAACTGTCTGAGGCCTTTTCAGTGACTGAGTCTTATGGGCAGCCAGCAGGCAAAAGCGGAAGTCAGGGAGCCCTGTAGCTTTTCCTGAGCTTCCCCAGTCCCTGTACAGGTAGCAGCAAGCCTTTATTCATGGTGTGTCTTTTTCCACATACCTTCAGGTCCAGCACAGGCAGCTACTAACCACAATTTATTTTATACTGACTACCAGGCAGCCCTGGGTAGGTTACAGGAAGTGGCTGAAGTTGGCCTGCACCAGAGCTTTTCCAAAGAGGCCCCAGAACCAATACATACAGTGGCTAGTTAAAGGCCACAATAGAGAATCACCTGATTAGCACCAAAAGTGGCAAACTCAAAGGGTTGTCTCAGCAGGCATCAGAGCCCACTGGGACAAATCCTACTCCATGGGTCAGCCCATGCATAGTAGCTGCTACTCCGTGGTTGTGGCCAGTCCTCACAGTCAGTCAGCCTGAGGGTCAATCTCACCCACTGATGTTCCAACAGCAATCAAGGCTTAACTACAGAGGAGGGTACACACGACCTGCAAAGGGACACTCCTGGCACACCCGGCTCAGGTAATCAGGGAAATTGTGTCACTGAGCTCCACAGAACACCTATTATATGAAGCCATGCTGCCAAGAGTGGGAGATGTAGTAGATCTACCTACTACATAGAAATAAACACAGAGAGGCAGCCAAAATAGGAGACAAGGAAACATTTCCCAAATGAAAGAAAAAAATAAAACTAAAACAATAACTAAATTAAGAAGGACAGAGATTGAACAGATAGAGGTCAAAAAACTAGTTATAAGGATACTCAAGGAACTTAGTGAAAATGTCAACAAAAAGATAGTAAGAATAAAAAAGGACATAGAAACCATAAAAACAGCAAGTCAGAAATAAAGAATACAATAATAGAAATGAGGACTATACTAGAGGAATCAACAGTAAATTAGATGATGCAGGATACTGAATCAGCATTTTGGAAGACAAAGTAGCAGAAAACATCAACTCAGCATAGCAAAAAAAAAAAAATTTAAAAGTGAGGAAAATTTAAGGAACCTCTGAGACAACAAACAAAGCCCAAAGTGAGTAGAAGGAAAAATAATAATAAAAAAATCAGAGTGGAAATAAACAGAGTCTAAAAAACAATACAAACGATCAATAGAATCAAGAGCTGATTCTTTGAATAAACAAAATTGATAAATCTTTAACCAGACTCATCAAGAAGTAAAGAGACAGCACCAAAATAAATAAGATCAGAAATAAAAGGGAAGTGTCAACTGACTCCATAGAAATATAAAGGGTTACAAAGATTACTATGAACAAATATATGCCAGCAAATTGGACAATTTGAGAAAAAAAATAGATATATTCTTAGAAACATACAATCTTCCAAGACTAAATCAAAAAGAAACAGAAAACCTAGACTGACTGATTACTACAAACAAAATAGAACCTATAATCAAAAAACTCCCAACAACAACAAAATTCCTAGACTGCATAGTTTCACAGGTAAATTTTACCAAATATTCAAAGAAGAATTAATACCTATTCTCAAACTAGTCTAAAAAATTTAAGAGGAGGGAAGTCTCCCAAACTCATTTAACAAGGCCACCAATTCCAAAACCAGACAAAAACATTACAAAAAAAGAAAATTATAGGCTGATATCTCTGATGAATATAGATGGCAAAAATCTCCAACAAAATATTAGCAAACTGAATTCAACAATACATTAGAAAGATCATATACCATGGCCATGTAAAATTTATTCCCAGGATACAATTTGGTTCAATATCCAGAAATCAATCACATTAAGAAAATGAAGAATAAAGATCATAGAATCATATCAATAGATGCAGAAAAGCATTTGACAAAATTCAGCATTCATTTATGATAAAAACTCTCAGCAAAGTGAAAATAGAGAGAAGATACCTCAATGTGATAAAGGTCATGTATGACAAACCCACAGCTAACATCATACTCAATGAGGAAAAGCTACAAGTGTTTTCTTTAATATTGAGAACAAGACAAAAATGTCCACTTTCACCACTTTTATTCAGCATAGTATTAGAAATCCTAGCAACAGCAGTCAGACAAAAAAGAGAAAAGGCATCCAAATTGGAAAGGAAGAAGTAAAATTGTCATTATTTGCAGATGACATGATACTATATATTGGGAACTTTAAAGATTCCACCAAAAAAAAAAAAAAAAAAACCCCTGATAGAACAGATAAATAAATTAATTAAAGCAGCAGTATACAAGATTAGTATTTAGAAGTTGGTTGTATTTTTATACACCAATAATGGACTATTAGAATGAGAAATTAAGAAAACAATCCCATTTACAATTGAATCAAAAATAAAACTAGAAATAAATTTAACCAAAGAGGTAAAAATCCTGTACTCAGAAAATTGTCATTGAAAAAAGAAATTGAAGAAGATAAAAATAAATGGAAACATATATCATGCTCATGGATTAGAAGAATCAGCATGGTTAAAATGTCCATACTACCCAAAGCAATCTGTAGATTCAGTGCAATCTCTATCAAAATACCAATGGCATATTTCAAAGAACTAGAATGAATAATCTTAAAATTTGTATGGAACCACAAAAGATCCTGAATAGTTCCAAAAACCTTGAGAAAGAAGAACAAAGGTGGAGGTATCACGTTACCTATTATCAAACTATACTATAAGTCTATAGTAATCAAAACAGCAAGGTACTGCATAAAAACATATACATAGATCAGTGGAACAGAATAGAGAGACTAGAAATAAACCCATGCCTATACATTCAATTAATCATGACAAAGGAGTCAAAAATATACAATTGGGTAAAGAGAGTTCATTCAATACATGATGTAAGGAAAACTAGATAGATACATGCAAAAATATAAAACTAGACCACTTTTTTACACCATAAGCAAGAATAAACTCAAAATGGATTAAAGATTCACATGTAAGACCTGAAACCATAAAACTCCTAGAAGAAAACATAGGTGATAAACTCTCTGACATTGGTCTTAGTAATATATTTTTTCCGATCTATCTCTCAAGCAAGGGAAACAAACAAATAAACAAATGAGACTACAACAAACTAAAAAGATTTTGCATAGCAAAAAAAAATCATCAACAAAATGAAAAGATAACCTTCTAAATGAGAGATGATATTTACCTATGATACATCCAATAAGAGGTTAATATCCGAAATTTACAAAGAATTTACTCAACGCTGAAAAAATTAAAAAATAGGTAGAGGACCTGAATAGACATTTCTCCAAGGAGGATATACAGATGGCTAGTAGAATATGAAAAGATGTTCAAATAATCATTAGAGAAATGCAAATTAAAACCACAATGAGATATCTCTCACACCTATCAGAATGGCTATCATCAATAAATCAACAAACAATAAGTATTGGTGAGGATGTGGAGAAAAGGGAACCCTTGTGTACTTTTGGGATTGCAAATTGGTGTAGCCACTTGGAAAACAGTATGGAGATTCCTCAAAAAATTAAAAAAAAATTACCTTATGATCCAGCAATTCCATTTTTTGCTATTTATCCAAAGAAAACCAAAACTAACTTGAAAAGATACATGCACCCTTATGTTTACTGCAGCGCTATTTACAATAGTCAAGATATGGAAACAACCTAAGTGTCCATCAATAGTTGACTAAATAAAGAAGTGATACATGTATACAATGGAATATTAATTGGTCATAAAAAGAATGAAATCTTGCCTTTTGTGACAACATGAATGTACCTATAGGTTATTATGCTAAGTGAAATAAATCAGACAAAGACAAAGACCATATGATTTCACTTATATGTAGAATCTAAAGAACAAAATAAATGAACAAACAAAACAGAAACAAACTTATAGATACAGAGAACAAATTGATCATTAGAAGAGTTGGGGGGCTGGTTGAAAAAGATGAAGAGATTAAGAAGTATAAATTGGTAGTTACAAAATAGTCGCAGGGATGTAAAGTACAGCATAAGGAATATAGTCAGTAATATTGTAATAATTATGTATAGTGCCAGGATACTAGACTAAGCAGGTGGATCACTTTGTAAATTAATATCTAACTACTATACTGTACACCTAAAACTAATATAAAATAATATTAAACATCAACTCTAATTGAAAACAAACAAACAAACAAACAAACAAACAAACCAGCAATGCATGAGGAAAGGCCTTACTGAGCAGATGACATTTAAGAAAAAATCAGAAGAATAAGAAGGTAAGCTGTGTATCTCTGGGAAAACAGCTTATCTGGAGGAAGAATGTTTGAGCTTCACTGTTTTCTATTCTTCCCTTCATTATTTCTGATTTATTCTTGTACTCATAAGTAAATCATTTTCAGACTTTCTTTAAACTTTATGTATTGTCCTTGATTTTTATTTCTAATGCCAAATTCTCTTATTGTTGCAAAGTATTTCTTAATAAAATATGAGCCTGAGACATTTTCTTCTTTAGTTTCAGATCAGTGCTCCTTGTCCTTCTATCTTCTGATGCTTTGAATAATCACATTCTTATATTTATACAGATACTTGTAAAGTATTTATAGATTGTGATCAAATCCCCTTCAATCTTCTCCACTCTTGACTATATATATGTCTATGACCCTATAGCTCATCAAACACACTGCTTATATCATTTTTTGCCCTTTTTTTATTTTTAACTTTCTATTAACCTTCTCAATTCTTGTACAACTTTTCCATTGCCAAGATAAATAGAAATGCAATAACTCATTTATTTTTATCATAGGCTAAATGAAATTGAAAAGAAGGTTTTGTCAGTGTGTCAGATTTTATACTCATTATATGAACTGTACTCACTCTTCAATTATTATGTATTCGATTGTTTCTGGATTATAATGTTTGTAGCTACTTCTTTACTGTCCATATATTACTTCCCTGAGAGAGCCTCAATTCTCTGGGTCACTAGAAATACCTATATTGAATCTGGAAAGAGTATTATATCCTCAATAATTTGCTATTACAGCGGCAAAAACCTGGCCTTGAGACTATATTAATTTATCATAAACTTAACTAATTTCAAATGTGATTATTACTATTGAAGTCTATCTTTGTACAGTGGGTGGAAGCTTTTCTAAATAAATAGCAATGCTAATTAGGTCTGCTATTTCTATGCTGGTGTGGGTATATATATGCTTAGATATATACTTACAAAAGTAGCCATAGGCATTCTATTCTACATACATATTTATTAAAAAGTAGCTATAGATACTTTATTGAAGAATTCAATAGAAATATTTATTTGGCTCACTGGTAAAAATAAACCCAAATACAATGACAAAAAATACATAAAGACTCCTAATTGAAGAATTGTGAAAAAATAACAAATAGGGCAGAATGGTAAGTATGAGTGTGTGCATGTGTGTGTGTTCAGGTGGAGAGATTGTGTATGTTTGTATTTGAGGAAGTAATTAGTCTTCAGAAGTCCACAGAGTATTTCTCAAAGGAACTCACTTTTAAGGGATCCTAATTGTATGTATGCATGTGTTCGTTTTCTGTTGAAGTTTGGGAAATAAGTAAAGAGATAGAACATAAAATGTTGGTATTTAACTGGAAATTTCTTTATTAAACTCAATTCCTTTTCTTGTATAAATTGGGGTTAGGAGCAAGCATTAGAATTTATAATAAAATCTGGACTTTAATTTAGAACTTTGAGACTGTCAAATGTAAGTTGTCTTCATTATACTGTATGATTATAGTATACGATGATAATAAAAACCTACATGACTTAATAAGAAAAACACATAATGATCTTACACTAAGAAGTACAAAATTATATATATTTACAAAGTTTTTTTTTTTATGAAGATAGCAAAAGCACCACTAAGTTAAATGGTTATAAAGTTTAAGGTTCTCAGAAATAGTGTCCTTCTTGGAAACTTGTGTACTGATCAACTTTATCCTGTGCCTCATATTTTTGTTCAAAGAAAATATACATTATGGCAAAAAAAAAAGTGTATCTAAAATGCAATTTGTGAGTTGTCAATTCATACTGACATGGAAGCATGGCGAGTTAAAGTCCACTTATTGCCTACTTTTCAAACAAACTTTAGATGAACTCTTCTGATTTAGGTAATTTCTGCAATGATAGTTACTGAAGAAAATTAAACCTATTTCATGTTTATATATTTTAATGGGGCTTCCAAAGTATCATAATGTAATTTTCCCAAAGCAATATAATTATTTCCTAAGAATTACAACTTTGCAAATTGCAATTGTCAGTACATCTTCAGTATGTATTACTTAATGTTTTTGACATGGCCCTAAAGTTCTCTATGACAAAAAAATATATGTAAACTAAGCATAAGTAGAATATAGCCCAGGCCACTTTTGCACGGAGTCACCATTTCCAAAGGTTAGAGGATAATGTATATAAAAAAAGTAATGATGGTATATGCTTTCTCAGGAAACTAGACATACAAAAATACTTTTTTTCCTCCATATTTGTTTGCTTTAGACCAAGGGAGCAGGCTTGCTAATATTACTACAGGTAATTACAATCCTAAGGCAAAAGAATCTGTGCAAACAACTCATTTTCTCTCTCATTGCCCTGTCATGAAATACCAAATATGTGTACCCCTCTTCTTTCTTATATATTGTTGTCTATTTAATCTGATTGAAACTCCCCTCACAGAAACAGTGCACAAATTCCCATTTCTGTACCTATGGGAATAAAAGTTTGTTCAGTGAGCACTGGCATCTCCCTTTCTCAGATGTTTTTGTGAAACCTTTCCCTCAATTTCTGTCCCAATCTTAAATATCTTCTTCATCATTAAGTGTGGCTCCAGATACATTTTGCTATTGCTTGACTAGTTTGCATGTCTTTTAGCACTTGGACTTGGACTCACAAACTTTAGAGTGATCAAAGCATAAAAATGTGATTACTTTGATGTCTAGTTGTGCAAGAGAACAGCCCCAAAATCAAACATACGAAAGAGAATGAGATTATATCCAGCCCCTTCCTGCTTAGCACATGGCCTTGTACATGTTAACACAAGCAGGAAGAAATGACAGGTTCCGAAGTACTATATATCTTATTTGTATTTGTCTTCCCAATGCCTAGAACTGCCCCTGGTACCTAGTAGGAGCTCAATAAATACAGATAAATAAATGAACAATTACATAGTAATGTAATATGTGCTATGATGTGAGGACATATCAAGTAATCTGGTATGGTACCAAGTACCATACAGGGGCATCTAAACCAATTTTCAAAATTATGGAAAGTTTCTAGTTGTAGAAAGCTAAGCTGATACTGTAATCATAAGAAAGAGTAAGAGGAAAGAATATATCAGACAAAGGAAAAGCATGTGCAGAAATGAAGGAAATGAGAAAGAATATGGAGCATTAATACATACATCTGTGGTTTAATATTCCTGAAAGAAGCACTGGGACTCTAGAAGTATTGGTGACTCCAAGGATATTATAAAAAAAAAAAAGACATGAGATTTATTTCTACATATTTTATTCTTTTTGTTGCAATTGCAAAAGGAATTATTTTTTCCACTTCTTTTTCTGAAACTTCATTATTAGAGTATAGGAACACTATGGATTTTTGAACATTGATTTTGAATACAGAAACTTTACTGTATTTGCTTATTCTTTCTAGTAGTGTTCTTGTGGAGTCTTTAAGGTTTTCTATATAGAGAATTATGTCATTCTCAAATCATGACAATTTGACTTCTTCATTTCCTATTTGGATGCCTTTTATATCTTTTCTTGTCTGATTGCACTTGATAAGACCTCCAATGTTATATTGAATAACAGTGGCAATAGTGGACAGTCTTGCCTTGTTCCTGATCTTAAAAGGAAAGTTTTTAGTTTTTCACCATTAAGTATAATGTTGGCTGA
Organism: Eidolon dupreanum; assembly: GCA_028627145.1. Taxonomy (NCBI): domain Eukaryota; kingdom Metazoa; phylum Chordata; class Mammalia; order Chiroptera; family Pteropodidae; genus Eidolon; species Eidolon dupreanum. The sequence goes on along the minus strand of CM053514.1, from coordinate 51,165,756 downwards.
GTGTATGTCATAGATGGTCTTTTTTATGTTAAGGGACTTTCCTTCTATACTGATTTTGTTAAGTGTTTTAATCATAAATAGATGCTGTATCTTGTTGAAGGCTTTTTCTACATCTATCGATATGATCATATGATTCTTACTTTTGTAATTTGTTTATGTGGTGTATCATATTAATCGATTTGTGTATGTTGAACTATCCCTGAGCCTCTGGAATGAAGCCTACTTGATCATGGTGTATAATCTTTTTAATATGTTACTGTATTTGATTCGCTAGTATCTTATTTAGGATTTTTGCATCTGTGATAATGAGAGATATCAGTCTGTAGTTTTCTTTTTGTGTTATCTTTACCAGGTTTTGATATCAGGATAAATTGGCTTCATAAAATGAGTTGGGAATTATTGCCTCCTCTTAGATTTTTTGGATGAGTTTGAGCAGAATAGGTATTAAATCTTTGAATATTTGGTAGAATTCACTGGTGAAGCCATCTGGTCCTGTACTTTTACTTTCTGGTAGGTTTTTGATGATTATTTCAATTTCCATACTATTGACAGTCTATTTAGATTTTCCAGTTCTTCTTGATCTAGTCTAGAAGACTGTAGTTTTCTAATTACTGGTCCATTTCTTCTAGGTTATTAAATTTAGTGGTATATACTTCTTCATAGTATTTTTGTATGATTCTTTTTATTTCTGCAGTGTCAGTCTTAATTTCCCCTATTTTTATCCCTGATTTTGTTTATTTGTGTCCTTTCTCTTTTTTTCTTTAGTGAGTTTTACCAGGAGTTTGTCAATATTATTAAACTTCTTAAAGAACCAGCTCTTTGTTGCATTTATTTTTTCTATTGTTTTTTTTCTTGCAATTTTATTTATTTCTGCTCTAGTTTTGATTATTTCTTTCCTTCTGCTGATGTTAGGCTTCATTTTTTCTTCTTTTTCTAGTTTTTTTTTTAAGACAAAACATTAGGTTATTTATTTGGGCTTGTTCTTATTTTTTGAGATAGGCCCGTAACGATATAAACTTTCCTCTTATGAACGCTTTTGCTGTGTCCCCTAATTTTTGATATGTTGTATTATCATTATCATTTGTTTCTATGTATATCTTGATCTATCTTCTTATTTCTTCTCTGACCAAGTTATTCTTCAGTAGTATGTTGTTTAATCTCTATGTATTTGTGGTTCTTCCCGCTTTCTCTTTACAGCTGATCTCTAGTTTCAAAGAATTATGATTAGAGAATATGGTTGGTATGAATTCAACCCTCTTATATTTGTTGAGGCTATCTCTGTGCCCCAGTAAGTGGCCAATCCTTGAGAATGTCATGAGCACTAGAGAAGAATGTATAAGCAGCTGTTTTGGGATAAAAGGCTCTTTGTATTTCAATTATGTCCATTTGGTCTAATGTGTCATTTAAGGATGTTTTTTCCTTATTGATTTTCTTTTTGGATGATCTGTCCATATCCAACTGTGGGGAATTTAGGTCCTTTACTATGACAGTTTTGGTATCAGAACTACTCTTCTTAGTTCTGTTAGTAACTGCTTTATATTTTTCAGGGCTCCCTGATTGGGAGCATAGATATTAATAAGTGCTATGTCTTCTTGGTGTGTGATTTCCTTTATCATTATGAAGTGTCCCTCAGTATCTTTCTTTACCTCTTTCATTTTGAAGTCTATTTCATCTGATATTTGTACTGCTACTCTCGTTTTTCTCTGAATGCCATTTGCTTGAAATAACATTTTTACCCTTTCACGTAGAATCCGTATTTGTCTTTGGAACTGAGATGTGTCTCCTGGAGGCAGTATATGGTTGGATTTGTTTTTGATCCAATCTGCAACTCTGTGCCTTTTTATTGGTGAGTTCAGTCCCTTTACATTTAAAGTGATTATTGAAATATGAGGTCTTCTTATAGCAATTTTATGTTTTACTTACTTGTGGCTCGGTGTTTCCATTGTTTCCTTGTCTTTGTGTTTTTGTTTTCTTTATTTTCATTTATTTTGTGGGTTTTCCCTCTGGTCCTTCTTGTTTTATGTTATATACTTTAGTTCTGAATCTTTGGTGTATGGTTACCATTACAAATATGAAAAAGATAGTTGTATATATTCAGTTGTCCATTTTTGTGTTTCTTATCTCCATTCCACTTTACAAATTTGGATCTTTGAATCCTCCCCTTTTCAGTCATTGTTGTCTCAGTTTGTCACTATGTATGCTGAACGTTCATTGCTATCTTGTTATAACAAATCTCTTCTTATTGTTTAAGCTGATAATGCCCTGTTTTTAGTAAGGGTTGCACTCCTCTGCTTCTATTTGCGTGATAGTCATCTTACTCTTAATTACATATATATTTTTTTGTCGTTTTGTTTTAGGTAAGTTGAACCCTTTCAGTATTTCCTGTAATGCAGGCCTTGTGGTGGAGAATTTCCTCATTTTTTTGTATGTATGGAAAAGTCTTTATTTTTTCTTCATATCTAAAGAACTTAGCTAGATACATTATTCTAGGCTGGTAGTATCTTTCACTTAATAGTCCGAATGTTAGATTCCACACCTTTTTGGCTCATAAGGTTTGTGCTGAGAAGTCTGATGATAATTTAATGGGTTTTCTTTTATAGGATACTGTCTTTTTTTCCCTGGCTGTCCTAAGAATTCTGTCTTTGTCTTTAATTTTTGATAATTTTACTACAATGTGTCTTCTGAAGGCCTTTTTGATATAATTGGATGTTCTGTTGACTTCTTGAATTCCAAGCTCCAGCTCATTCCTTAGATTTGAGAAATTCTCATCAACAATTTGTCTGAAAATTCTTTCTAATCCATGCTCTTTTTCCTCCCCTTTGAAAATGCCCATTATTCTTATGTTTCCTCTCCTGTTGGTATCAGCTAGTTCTTGTATTTGTCTTTCATTATTTTTCATTCTTCAGTTTCTCTCTTCTTCCCTCTAATTTATTTCTAGATTTCTGTCTTCGATATCACTGATTCTTTCCTCTATTTGGTTGACACTAATTCCCAAGCTTGCTATTTCATTTTTCATCTCTTGCAGTGTGTTCTTTATCTCCAGAAGGTCTATTTGGTTCTTTTTGAGGGTTTCAATCTCTTTGCTAAAGAACTCATTCTCCTCTCTAGTTGTTTTTTCAATTCCTGAAATTGGTGATATGACTCATTTCAGAACTCACTGAGTTTTTTCAGAAGTACCATCCTAAATTCTTTGCCATTTAAGTCACATGTTTCTATGTCTATAAGCTTATTTTCTGGCAATTTTTCTCTTTCTTTCTGAGCTGCCTTGTCTCCTTGGTTGTTCATTGCAATTAATGGACTATTTCTCCACCTTGGAATTAATAGAAGTGTATTCTGCTTTTTTTCCTGAAAGAAGATTTATTGTATAATGGTCTCTCTCTTTAGCCTGTTGCAAAGAAGATGCTTTTCTTTTGGTTTCCAGTAGGTGGCGTCTAAGCCTGTTGGATTCCTGTTTTATATAAAGCCTTAATAATGCCTTTTTCCCCTTATAGATGTTTAATCACTCTTATTACCCTCAGTGTCAGTCCCTGTCAATGTTAGCGATAGTTTCAGTAGCATTTGCTCAGATTCCCCTGGGGCTCTGTAGTGTTTGCTTCAGAGGATATGGCGGGAGAGGGCCCTTTGGTTTGAGGGTTGTGATGTGCGACTCAGCCTTGGTTTTGAAATCACGGCTGGTAATAATCAACTGTTATTTCTCTGCCATCCTCACTTTTCTGTGTCCCCACTTCTCTGTTCTTTGCCCTGATTGCTGGGCCCTGCTGCTGGCCATGTGGAGCTCACAGCTCTTCCAGTTGGAACTCACCACACCTTCTCCCCCCACCACAGGGAGCTCCAGCTGTGATAGGCAGCTTCTTCCTTTCTTCTAGTTCACTGCTGGACATCCAGGGTTCTGACTCATGATAGCTCTTATGTGCATATCCAATGCTCAGACGTGCTGGTGTGCAGTTTGGGTGTTTTTTGTTGAGTTTTAGATGTTCTGTTTAGTGTTGTTTCAAGGGGAGAGATTTGGGGATGTCTCTCCACTGTGTTTCCCCAAAATTCTCCAGTCTGGACTTTAGAGATCTGAGACTATTGATGAATTTGACTAATGTCACTTGGAACCAGGTAAATGGCTCAGGAGGGTATAGTTCTAAACTTTCAAAAGTAGCTACCCCAGACACTGGGCAAGTTGGTGAACTAGGTAAATGTAATGTTCACCTTCTCTCACAACTGCATTAAAATTACAACCAAATTATAAAACAATCAACTTGGAGAACCACCTGAAGTCTACCTGAACATATTACATATAACTGAAGATATAAAGAAGAGTCCACATTGAGACCAGTAAGAAGGGTAGAGACATGAAACAGGTTGGCCCCAAACCCCTATGTGGCAGCTGAGAAACAGAAGGAATAGAGCAGTTGCAGAGGTTCCCCTGAAGGAGCAAGGTGTCCTAGCCCCACATAGGGTCTTTCCAGCCCAAGTTTCCAGGGCCAGGAAGAGGAGTCCCCACAACACCTGACTGTAAAAAGTAGTGGGGATTTCAACCGTCCAGGTTGATTGGAGGATCCTGAAAACCCAAATGTACCTTTTCAAAGGTCCGCACACAAATCCACTTGCCCACAGACACTCACCCTGGGCTCTGGCAGAGGGTCAGCAGCTCGAGAGGTGAAAGAGACATATGCAAAAAGACTGAATTGTGTGGCTTCAGAATGAGAACTGGAGGGACAGCTGCTATTGTTCCTTTTTTGGCCCCCCTTGGGTGCAGTCCACAGATGGGTGCCATCTTGCCTGTGTTGAACCCTCCACCCCCCTCACCCCTGCACAGCTAATTCTGAATCTGTATTGTCCTAATGAGATCACTGGCTCAAATACATGACACCCTGAGTCCCCTTCCCATCCAACTCACAAACTGCCCATGGCAAACCTGTTGCCCAGCAATCAGCCCTACCTTACACTCTCAGCAGGTGTGCTCTTTATCCAAGTGACTCCTTTAATGCTGCCCAACCCAATTCACTAATTATTGGAAGCATATTTGTGACTGGACGACCAGCTCCATGCAGCCCTCTTGGCAGGAAGCTCTTTTAGCAACAAACAACAAGACTCTGCTCACACACCTCTGGAGATAATCCCAGTGGAGGGCAACCAGGTCCAGCCTAAGCTGGAGTATTTCTTGAACAAATCTCGGGTGTCTGGAGGCCAAAGGCAATAGAAACTAGTCTCACTGGGATCTGACACTTATGCAAGAGGCCACAGATTCAGCACTGACACCAAAACTGAATCTGCATTGGTCAGGTGAAATTCATTTCCTTTACCACGGTGACTCCCTGGGTCCCTGTCCCATCCAACTCCTATTCCACCCAAAGACTCTTTTAGCTGCTAAACCTTACAGGCAGCTAGAAGGCAAACTCAGATGCTGGGGTGACCTGGACCTTTTGCTAAGCAGCCCCAGGCTTGGAACTGGTGGCAACAGGCCTCAGTTTACACTGTGGGCTCTCCTATTTGTCTCCAGATCCAGCACAGACAGCAAACAGCTGTAGATCACTTTGTAGCTCCTACCTGATACCCCAAGTGGTCAAAGGCAGTGGGAGCCTCCTAAGGGGTCACAGAACCAACAGACCCAAAAGCTGGTGTTGGACTACAACAGAGTGCTATCTGATTAACCCCACAAGCAGCATACCCAAGGGTTGTCTCAACAGGTATATGAGCTTATTCATTTTCTGGGTTCACCCCTCACACAGCAGCTCATACCTTGTGTGCACAAACCATTCTCACTGCTAATCAGCTTGAGAGTCAATCCAATCCACTGATGTGCTAAAGCAATCAACTGAGCTACATCAGGAGAACACATGCAGCTCACAGAAGGAACACCCGCAGAGCTTCTGGCACAAGTGATCAGGGAGACTGCACCACTGGGCCACACGCCTACTACGTAAGGTCACCTGGCCAAGATTGGGAGATGTAACAAATCTACCTAACTCATATAAACAAACACAGAGAGGCAGCTAAAATGAGCAAACAAAGAAACATGTCACAAATGAAATAACAGGAGAAAAACAAACAAAAAAAATGAACTAAACAAAATAGAGGCAAGCAACAAACCAGATACAAAGTTCAAAACATTGGTTACAAAAATGACCGATGAACTTAAGGGAAGAATAGATAAGCTCAGTGATAACATCAACAAAGAGAGAGTAGCATATAAAAGGAAATAGAAACCATAAAAAAGAATCAGTTAGAAATGAAGAATAAACTACAAGGAATCAACAGTAAATTAGTTAAAGCAAAAGATCAAATCAATGATTTTGAAGATAAGGATGCAGAAAACAGCAACTGAAACAGTAATAGATGATAGATAGGTAGATGATAGATAGATAGATAGATAGATGATAGATAGATAAGAAGAATTTTTTAAAATGAGGAAAGTTTAAGAGACCTCTGAGACATCAAGTGTACCAACATTCACATCATAGGGGTACCAGAAGGAGAAGAGAAAGAGCAAGTAATCGAGAACCTATTTTAAGAAATGATGACTGAAAATTTTTTTAACTTGGTGAAGAAAATAGACATATAAGCCCAGGAAGTGCAGAGAGTTCCAAACAAGAGGAACCGGAAGAGGCCCACACCGAGAAACATCATAATTAAAATGCCAAAGGTTAAAGACAAAGAGAATCCTAAAAGCAGCAAGAGAAATGCAGCTAGTTACTTACAAAAAAGCTCCCATAAGACTGTCTGTTGATTTCTCAACAGAAACTTGGCAGCAGAAGAGATTGGCACGAAATATTCAAAGTGATAAAAAACAAGAACCTACAGCCAATACTATTCTACCTAGCAAGGCTATCAATTAAAATTAAAGGTAAGATAAAGAGCTTCCGAGAGAGGAAAAAGCTAAAGTAAACCATCACCAACAAGCCAGTATTATAAAAAATGTTAAAGAGACTTCATAAGAAGAAGAAGAAGTTGGGAAAGAACAACAAACAAACAAAAAAATAAAATGTAAATATAAATAATAGAATGACAATAAATATGCACCTGTAAATGATCATTTTAAATGTAAATGAATTAAAAGCTCCAATCAAAAGACACAGGGTAGTAGAATGAATAATAAAACAAGCCCCATGTATATGCTGTCTACAAGAGACCCACTTCAGATCAAAAGACACAGACTGAAAGTAAAGGGATGAAAAAATATATGTTATGTATGGAATATTCATGAATGAAAATTTAAAAAAAGATGAGGTAGCAATATTTATATCAAAAAAATAGAATTTAAAACAAAGTCTGTAATAAGAGAAAAGGAAGGGCATTACATAATGATAAAGTATTGATCCAACAAGAGTATATAACCCTAGTGAACATACGCACCCAATACAGGATCACCTACATAAATAAAGCAAATATAGATTGACCTAAAGGGAAATAGCAACAGTTATACTTTCATAGTAGAATACTTTAACATCCCATTGACACCAGTGAGCAGATCTTCCAGACAGATAATCAAAAAAGGAACAGCATCTTTAAATGACACACTAAAAGAATGGATTTAATTAATATTTTTAGAGCATTTCACCCCAAAGCAGCAGAATATACAGTCTTCTCAAGTGCACATGGAACATTTCTAGGATAGACCACATGTTAGGACACAAAACAAGTCCCAATAAATTTAAGAAGACTGAAATAATATCAAGTGTCTTCTTTGCCCAAGATGGCATGAAACTAGAAATCAATTACAAGAAAAAAATAAAAAATACACTAACAAATGGAAGCTAAATAACACATTACGAAACAATGAATGAGTTTAACAACAAGAATAGGGAAAAAAATCAAAAGATACCTAGAGACAAATGAAAATGAAAATGCAACAACCTAAAATCTACAGACACAGCAAAAGCAGTCCTAAAAAGTAAATTTATAACAAAACAGGCCTACATCAAGAAATTTTAAAAAAACTCAAATAAGCAATCTAACATTATATATAAAGAACTAGAAAAAGAAAGCAAACAAACCCAAAGTGAGTAGAAGAAAGAAAATAATAAAGATCAGAACAGAAATTAACAAAATAGAGTCTAGAAAAACAATACAAAAGATCAATGAAACCATGATTTGTTTCTTTGAACAATAAACAAAACTGATAAATCTTTGCAAAGACCCATCAAGGTAAAAAGAGACAGCACCAAAATAAATAAAATCAGAAAAAAGGAGAAGTGATAGCTGACATACAAATACACAGAAATACAAAAGATTATAAGAAAATAATATGAAAAATTATATGCCAGTAAATTGAATAATCTGGAAGAAATGGATACAATCCTAGAAACATGCAATCTCCCAAGACTGAGTCAAGAAGAAACGGAAAGTCTGAATCGAACAATTACCACCAACAAAATCAAATCATTAATCAAAAAACTCCTCAGATAACAAGTTTTGGACCTATCCTGTTCAAACTATTTCAAAAAATTCAAGAAGATGGAAGGCTACCAAACTCATTTTACAAGGTCATCATGACCCAAAACCAGACAAAGACATTACAAAAAAATAATAATAATAATTATAGGTCAATATCTCTGATGAACATAGATGCAAAATCCTCAACAAAATATTAGTAAACCAAATTCAACAATACATTAAAAGTATCATAAGCATGATCTAGTTGAATTTATTCCTGGGATGCAGGGTTGATTCAATATCTGCAAATCAATTAATGTAATATACAATTTTAGCAAATTGAAAGAGAAAAATTGTCGAATCATATCAATAGATGCAGAAAAAGCTTTTGACAAAATCCAGCATCCATTTATGATAAAAGCTCTCAGCAAAGTGGAAATAAAGGGAACATACCTCAACATGATAAAGGCCATGTATAACAAACCCTCAGCTAACATCATACTCAATGGGGAAAAGCTAAAAGTGTTTTCTTTTATATCTATATACAATGGGGTAAAGACAGTCTCTTCAATAAATGGTGTTGAGACAAATGTGTGCATGCATGCAAAATAAAAATGAAACTGGACCACCTTCTTACATCATATACAAGAATAAACTCAAAATGAATTAAAGACTTAAATGTAAGACCTGAAACCATAAAGCTCCTAGATGAAAACACAGGCAGTAAACTGTCTGACATTTCTAATATATCTTCTCAGGCCAGGGAAACAAAAAATAAATAAACAAAGGGGACTATATCAAACTAAAAAGTTTTTACACAGCAAAGGAAACCATCAACAAAATTAAAAGATGACCTACTGAATGGGAGAAGATATTTGCCTATGATTCATTTGATAAAAGGTTAATATTCAAATTTTATAAATAACTCATATAACTCAACACAAAAACAAACAATCTAGTTAAAAAAATGGTCAGAAGACTTGATTAGATATTTCTCCAAAGAGGACATACAGATGGCCAGTAGACATGAAAAAAATATCTCAACATAACTAGTCATCAGAGAAATGCAAATTAGAACCACAATGAGATATCACCTCACACCTATCAGAATGGCTATCATCAATAAATAAAAAAACAACAAGTGTTGATGAGGATGTGGAGAAAAGGGAACATTGGTACACTGTGGATGGTTTTGCAAATTGGTATAGAAAGCATAGAAAACGATATGGATTTTCTTTGAAAAGCTAAAAATAGAACTATCTTTTGATCCAGGAATTGCACTTCTGAGTATTTATCCAAAGAAAACCAAAACACTGATTTGTAAAGATTTATGAACCCCTATGTTTACTGCAGCGCTATTTACAATAGCCAAGATATGGAAGCAACCTAAGTGCCCATAATAGACAATTGAATAATGAAATGGCGGTACATATATACAATGGAATATTCCTAGGTCATTAAAAAAAAAAAGAAATCTCTCCATTTGTGATGACATGGGTAGACCTAGAGGATATTATGCTGAGTGAAATAAGTCATAAAGAGAAAGACAAATACTGTATGATTTCACTTATATGTGAAATCTTAGGAACAAAATAATGAACTAACACAATGAAAACAGACTCAGATACAGAGAAGAAACTGGTTATTGCCAGATGGGAGGAGGTTAGAGGGCTGGGTGAAAAAGGTGGAGAGATTAAAAAACATAAATTAGTGGTTACAAAACAGTCATGGGGATGGAGAATACAGTATAGGGAATACAGTCAATAATATAATAGCTATGTACAGTGCCTTATGGGGGAATCACGTCATAAATTATATAAATTTATAAATATTGTGCTGTATACCTGTACCTGATACAAAAAAAAAAGTAGCTAGCCCCAAATTTTGCATATTGCAATGTGCCTTAAATATATGTGTGTGTATATATATGTATATATATGTGTATATATATGTCTACACATATATATATATACACATATGTCTGTATATGCACACACATATGTATATATGCACACACATATATGTATACATACATATGTATATATGTATATATAAGCTTTTATATATATGTATATAAGCTTTTTCAAACTTTTTTCACCATTGAGTAACTCCCAATATACTAGGCTTGAGTCATTCTTTGTACTTGTGTTAACTCAGTGTCTAAAGCTAGTTACCCCAACCAAATCTGCTTTTCCTTTATAGTGTTGGCTTTGTCATCTCGTTTGTATTTACTTACCATGTGATCTTGATTTTCATTTAATCAGGCCTCAAATATATTTATGACAATATTCTTACTTAAATATGCTTTTATATGTTTATTTAGATCTTATGATTTTATTCTAATACTTCAGTTGAAAACTTTTGTTGATCATATATTATGTGTGATAAGTACCTAGGGTAACTAAAACAATCTTTGCCATTATGCATCTCATAGTCCTTAGGAGGATATATGTGTTAACATAGAATTCAAAATATAGCATGATACATACTAAAACAGAAAGATGGATCAAGACGTAGAGAGGCACAGCAGACTAACAAAGAATCCTACCTGGGGCAGTCAAAGACAGCCTCAAGTAATAGTTGACTTGTGTTTTCAGGAATAAAGAGGAGTGTACAAGAAAGAGAAATTAATGATAAAAGCCTGAAGAATCATAAAAGGATTAAGCAAACCAAGAGAAAGATGACAAGGAATTTCACTATAGCCTGTCATTAGAGTTGATGAAGTTTGGGGATATTCTAAAATGAGATTAGACAAAGATTGGTAATAAATTGTGGAAGTCACTGCTAAGATAGGGAATTTGATATTTTCCTATTGGTAACAGAGATCAATAACTAGGCAATAATTTTCTTTACTTATATTTTTTAAAAAAGATTTTTAATTGAGGAAAATAACTTTGACAGCATTACAGTTGGTTGGTTGGAATGGAAAAGAAAATGATGTCAATGGGTCTTGTTAGGTGCTTGTTCCAGTAATTCAAGTTAATGACAAAAGACAATAAGTATTGAGAAAGAAAGGCAGAATTCAAAAGATATTTTTGAGCTACAATGGATGAAACACCTGAATTGAGTAGTGGTAGTGAAACTGGAGAGAAATAAATGGATTCCAGAGACATATAGGAGATAAAGTTGACAAACTTTGAAGATTCTTTGGATATGAATGTGGAGACAGGAGTCAAGGCTTACTCCTGTTTCTGGTTTGCACAACTGAAAAGAGGGCAGTGCCAGACTTTGTGAAGAAGGAGGTAAACCATGATGCGTGGGTTCTTTTAGACCTGTTAGGCCTAAAGTTTCTTTTGAGACATGAAGGAGGAGATATAAGTAGGGAGAGGGTTTATGGGTCTGTAGCTCAGAAAAGAAGCCTAGGCTAGAGATGTATAATTCGTGTTACTATAGATGATAATTGAAGCCAGAGTAATGTATAAGAATACCTTTGAAAAGAATGCAAAGTGAGTAGATAAGAGTATAGGATAGAGTTTTGATAAATCCCAGCCTTTAAAAACTGAATAACAGCTTAAGGAGTACCTTTACTTTGTTGTCAGTAAAAGAAACAAACAGAAATTATGATGTCACAGAAGCTAAGGAAATGTATCCAGAAGAAGAGAATAATCAACAATATTAAGTAAAATTGAGAGAGCATGAAATCGAATGAACAAAAACTTAATGTAAAAGTGATTTATGACTAAATCAAATTTATTTTTCAAAATGATTTTTGGGAGAAGCCAGATTGGAGTGTTTTAAGGAGAGTTTGGGTAGGAGAGTAACAGAGACAGTGAAGATAGATAACATATTCAAGAAGTTTGACTATTAAAGAGAAAAGAAAGATAGGACATTAACTGAAGTGAGAAGTGGATTTGAGTTATTTGTTTAAGAATGGACAAGATTAGAGTATGATGAGGGGAGAAATTATAGATAGAGAGTGAAGTGATAACTGGTTTGTCTTCATACACAAAATGTTCTCCTTCCCAATTTAGAGATGGCCAATGGTAAAACAAAATGATATTGAATTTTCGAGGCCTAGAGTTCATAGTTTGTGGAAGTGGAAGTGTCAATAGTTTGTTGAAGAAAAAAGAAATATTGATTCGGGGGCATGAACCTATGTATTTGCTCATGTTTTTAATTTTGAATTATAAAAGAGTAACTGAATAATTATTTTAACTGTCTCCTCTTTAATTTTATAATTCACATATGTTTAAAATAGCATTCACTCAGCAGGTTGCAAGCTTGTGCCTCTAAACATATTTAGTTGAGCAAAAAGGCACAAAATAGAACCATATGTGTTTACTTTTAAGGTAAGCTGCTTCAGTAGTATTGTCAACACTTCTGAGAGCCTCTTCCATATGCATCTTGCATTCTTTATATAAATACTCTTTATTGAGTCATATTGATGTCATCTATTAAACCCTTTTTGCAAATATTTATTCATTATTTTATATTTATGAAAACAATAGCCTCTAATATAAGGTATACTGTAATAATGTTGAATTAGTAACAGATCTAACAAAGATGTATTTCAAACATTCAGTAACACTTAGGAATAGCCATTTAAAACAGATAAGCCTTGTATCAAGGTTTGACAGTCAATAAACATAGGTGTGTTTGGGACAGAACTGAAATTCTTATAATAATGATCCTTTGGGGTAAATCTCATGTTTCTTGTCCATGGAGTCCAAATCCTAGGGCTATTATTAAGAAACCCCAGAGCTACTTTAGTTTCTTTGCTTTATAATGACACTTTAAAACAGCATTCATGGATATTCTTGGCAATATTGACATTGATTTGGCATTTAACATTTGCAAAGCAATCCTCTGACATATTTCTGTTAACATTGAGAAATCTATTTATGTTGGACCGCTACACATATATTCAATGTGCTGCATTTTCAGTGGTCTGTGCTTTGAGTTTATGAGCTCTATTTAAACTAGAACAATCAGAATCACTGCTGCTTTCCCCACTAAGGGAGAACTCAACACTCTTTCCCCATTAAATCCTTCACATGCGCTCTGCATGGAGTTCTTTCAGTAAATTCTCTTTACAATAGGAGATAAGTAGTTTAAACAGAAAAATAAGCAAGCAGCAAAGTTTTGCCCACTATAACTTTTTGTAGCTTATTCATTAGCATTCTATATCACTTTTTTTCCTAATACAAATGAAAGATTGTCAACCAAATCTATTGACTTGAAATGCTGTGCTGCTCACTTCTAGGAATATATTCCTTCTTTTCCTTTCTTAGGCTTACTGCCTGGTTTCCAGGGAGATTACAGTTTGCTTTTGTACCTATATAGTTTTCCCTTAGTTGCATGGCAGCTAGATATTCTAGTTTATTCCCCTTCACATGCTGCTCTGTCAAAACCATTCACTTACATTTTCTACAGATCACTACTAGCCATGGACAACATTGCTCTGTAGAAAATCTGCTGTTCTTGCTCTCTATATTAGCTACCATTACACTCAGCACTTCCCTTCTCTCTCTGAGACATGTCACTCATGAGTTTCAGCAAATGACGGCTGCCCGTTATATCACTACACTATCCTTCCATCAAGGACATTTTACAAGTAGTCTATAGTCTATATTCATTTAACTTGGCATTTTCTTCTATCTAGTAAATACCATTCATTCATTCATTCATTCGCTCCTTCTGGGTTCTCACCAAATACTGTATATATCTTATATTCCAGAAATAAAATCTTCTAAAATATTTGTATTTTTCCCATATGGCAATATTTTTCATTCAGCCATTTCTTCTAGTTTTGCAGGATGCACCTTTTTTTTTCTGGAGTGCTTAAGTGTATACATTTGTTTTGTTTTGTTTTTCTGAGTGGACCAGAACAACTGAGGCTGTACACACTCAATTGTTAATAGGTAGTTTATAGCTATCACTAGAATATTGCATTGTTTCTGTACAAATATATATTTCTTATTTTGTGGAAGGACATGAGATATTGTACAAATAGTAAAGATATTCCCCTGCAATAAAAGCTATGATGTTAAAAAGTGAGTAACATTCACAGCTTTAATCTATGTCAATGAGTTTTATCAGCAAGAGTGTCAGAGAACATAAGCAGTTAAGATTCCTGGCGGCAAAACGTACCCAATTAAGGTGATTTACCACATTCCAAAATGACTTGACAAGTACATTTAACTCTCTAAAGTGATATCCATTCTTATACCTGTCATGGCTTAGAAAATTATAGAAATTCAAGATATCATCATCACCATCATCATCATCATCATCACCAAAGGCATTTATTAAGTATATTTCTATGATGGACTTGATACTAAAACCTTTTAGAATACAGCTCATAACATCAAAGAAGTTCTAGTCAGCTACAGTGGTATAAAAAAAACTGTATTGAATACATATTTACATTAGGTAAATGAACGCCCAGATCAAATAACACATTGCTGTTTTATTAAGTTTAAGATCTTTGTTATAAAATAAATAAGTGGCTGATGATTTAGAACAAAGGTCAGAAAACCTTTTCTGTAAAATGCAGATAGTAAATATTTTCAGTTCTGTGGATTAGATAGTCTCTGTGACAACTACTCGAGTCTGATGTAATAGCACAAAAGTAGCCATAAAAATACATAAATGAATGACTGTATCTGTGTTCCTATAAAATTTTATTTATAAAAATAGGCAGAGGGCTGCATTTGATCCATAGACCATAGTTTTGATGATCTCTAATGTAGAGGATAGAAGCTAACATATATGTAAGGAGCCATTAAGCCATCATGAGCTTTCAAGAGAGAGAAAAAAAATTAGAGGCCAAAAATAATAAGACATGACAGATCCAGGGAGGTAAACCAGTACTAGTGCCCTTGGGTACTATGGAATATTTCCCAATCTTCAGCAGCCTAACTCCTCATTTTGAATGAGTCATGAGAGGGGAACTGAAAGCAAAGACTGAGGTCTTTATGAGATAGGAAGTCAGATTTCAATTCTCTATATAAAGCTATAACTCTCATAGATAATCAGTGGATAGTCTTAAAATTTTACATAAAATTTATTTATCTATCAATATAGATAGATGGGCAGATGATAGCTGATAGATCGATAGATAGATAGATAGATAGATAGATAGATAGATGGATGATAGATTTAGGCCACAAGGGATTGGTAGTAATATGTACTGAGAACTGATAACTCCAAGACACATAGGCTTGAATTTTTAATTTACATTATCTTTATATCATAAAAAAAATAGACTTGTAATTTAACAAAAAGTATTAAAAAGGTTTTATATTGTTTTACCATTAGGCATCCAGAATAAGCAAAAAACCCAGACACATTAATTTTTCTGACACATAAAATTGCAAGGAATATGAACTCAGACTAAGTGGAAAAAATCATGAATCACATAGAGAAAGAAACAAGCTACAATTAGTTAAATTTAGTAGAACTAATAACTGTGATATCAGACTGGCAAAACTTGCAAATATTTAAATTCTCATATATAAAATATAAAATTAGTAAATGTTTTAAAAAATCAAAGAGAGAATGAAAAGTGTGACTAATGAGCAAGACATTATCACAGCTATCAAAACAATATTGTTAAGGAAAACCAAAGAAATAAAAATGAAAACCTGAAATTAGAAAATAATTGGGACAATTAAGCATCAGACTAGTCACGAGTTAAAAAAGAACTAGTAAACTGGAAGATAGAACTGAACAATTTGTCCATATCACCATAGAGGGAAAAAAAAAAATACAAAAGACATTCTGAAAGACATGAAGAATAGCATTAGAAGTTCTAAGGTATTTGTAATTTTAGTTCCATAAATAAAGAATAGAATGAATGGGAGAAAGGTAGTATTCAATGAGGTAATTAATGACTATGAAATTACCAGGTTTGAAACCCAACCAATCATTAGAAGAATAAATCAAAAGGCAGTCCCACTTTGACTCACTGTAATGAAATATATATATATATATATATTTCATAAATATATATATATATATATAATTTGAACATATATACAATTTGAATATATATATATTTATATACTGAGAATAAAGGTAGATTACAAAGGAACAATAATTAGAATGATATCTGACTTTGCAGTAGACTAACAATGGAAGCCAGAAAGCTATGGAATAATATCTTCAAAATTCTGAGAAAATCTAATTTTCAACAAAGAAGTGTATATCCTGTAAAATTATTTTTCAAAAATAAAGATAAAATAAAAACTTTTTTAAGATAAGAAAATTGGGAGAGTTTTTTACCAACAGATCTCTCTAAAGAACTTCTAGTGGGTGAGCTTCATGAAGAAGTTAAAAATCATTAAGAAGGAAAGACCGAGACTGATAGAAAAATCATAATTAGAGAAAATAACAAGCATAAGTTTAATCTAAACAAAATGATAGTATAAAACAGATTTAATATTCACTAATTAGTAATATCTAATTAGTAAATATTGTGTTAGACTAAAAATATGAGTTTGGAAATAAGATACCCTATAGTCCTCAAATGTTTGGAAAGAGAGAATAGATATTCCTCAACTCTGCACTTGTAAAGTTAAGTATGCATGCTAACATTTTTGGAGTAACCACTAGTAGAATAGAGGTAGAGTATGTAACTTCCAAACTAATGAAATAGAAATATGTGGGGGCTGGTGAGGAACAAATAAGCAAGCAAACAAGAATAAAAATATCCTATCAAGTTTTTAAAAGCAAGCAATACAAAAATAGAATATAGAAAAAGAGAAATAGAAAGCTCAAATAATAGAGCAGAACAATTTTAAATTATTATTATAATAAGTAGAAATGGACTAGATTCTGAAATTAAAAGACAAAAATGTTAAGACAAATTAGAAGATACAGCTATATTAATAGTAACCAAAAGCATACTAACCAATAGGAAATAATACTGACCAAAAGAAAGTTAGCATTCTATATTGCTATCCTACAAAGTAAACTTTGGGACAAAGGTGCTGCTAGCAATAAAGAGAAGCAATAAATAATAATAAAAGATTCAATATACTAGGAAGATATAACAATTCAAAACTTTTATACTGCTAATTATATGACTTTACAATATAAAATGAGAAAAATTGAAAAACTTCAAGAAGCATAGATTTTAAATGCTATGTATATTTTTAAAAAGGAACCTGGCAAGATATATGGGGTTTTTAATAACATTAAGAAACTGAAGAAAATCAACTGTCACTGATTAAAAAACAAACAAACAAACAAACAAACAAAAAAACAACTGATAAGCTGCTAGAGAATTTCTGAGTAAGCAGGTAAAATCACTGACTTTAAAGGAAAGCTAGTAAAATCTCTGGTTTTAAAAATTAAAAAATTGAGCTCCCAAGAGGTCTAATAATACACCAAAGGCCAGACAACATATTCTGGCAAAGCCAGCACTAGAAGCAAATTAACTGATTTCCAGGCCAGAATGTTTTCTATTTAAATAGCATCTGCATATAGCACTATTTGCAAGTGAATTTCTTTTATAAGTATACTTGTCAGCTGATAGAGAAAGAAAGGTTTCGGTGGTGAGACACCTAGTTGAAAGAAGCCATGAGGGGCTGTCACGAGAATGAAATGGCAGGCACCAACTTTATTGTGGGGAGCATGCTTCTACTGAGTGGAGCACACTTCTATTGTGGGGAATGAGCTTCTGCATTAGAGGACCATATGGGCCCCAAATATATCAGAGTATAATAGTGGAATTCTGCCACATATGTGTGATACAATAAGCTGAATCATGCTTACATAAGTTAGGCGCAGGCACCCTACTACACTAATGTAACATTCTAAATCCAGGGTCCTATTCCTAGCGTAAGCCTGGGTCACAGCCAGACCTGAGATCAGCCAGGCCTGGGACCCACAGTATTGGTTTAATTAGTTTGGCTTTTTGTGCTTTTTTTTTCTTTTCTCTCCCTTACCTTATTTGGTATGGTGAAGCAGATTTGTGCTAAGATAAAAAGTGTAAGGCAAAGAAAGGCATAGATAGTATACATATGTGGGATTTCAGACAGGATGAAATGAAAATGTTGTAGATAGGTACTTCCTATCTGAGAGCAAAACTCATTTGGGAGATGATCCAGAATAACAATTCTAGTATAGAATTCTTTTCCCTACCAAGTTAAATAAAGGTAATGCCTATATCCAGTCATGTAAATAAAAACTCTGGATTCTTCTGGAACTTATGCATGACTGGAAAGAATCTTGACTATATTAAGAATCTAGAGAATCCTATACTTTCCTTTGCTATCTACATAATGTGATGAAGACTGGCAGGTAAAAAAAAAAAAGCTAACAGTAATAGGGGTAGTGTTCCAACAAGTGTTATGTACATGAACAAATCAAAACCTGTGGGCATTTCATTCTTCTAGAATTTTTCTATCATAAAATTCTTAAACCTCAGCTCTACTTTGGTTATAATCTTTTTATAATAATGTTGCTCTTTACTCATTATATTATGCCAATAATATATTTTGTTTATCCTTATTATGATTCTCAAGCCACAACTCCTTTTTACGTTCCCAGTTTTTGAGTTAAATCCTTTGATTTAATTTCCTTCCCTACCATTGATCTACTGCCAGTCACTTTAACTGTCATCTCATCTATACCCCTAACTTCTCCAAAACTACTCTCACCTGCAGTGATATGTGCTCATTTACTTTCTGTACTCCTATACCTGGGTTGCTGATGATGGTAGAGAAAATTACAGGGCCAGGAGAGATAAACCCCAATATGAGAATTTCAACTTCATCTGCATTTTTAAGAACCTCTTATTTCTTTAAAGATATCTAAATTTCTCATTCACTGCAGGTACTACCTCAAATATTTATCACGATACTTAAATCTGCCTCTATTACTTTTCTCAGCATATTATCTTGAATATATGACAATTTCAGGAAAGAAAAATTAAGAACAAATCTTCAAATTACTCCCAAATTAGCTAACATTCATTCAAGACACAGCTATGAATGCCTACCATGTGCCAAGCACTTTTGTTGTCTCCTCTCTACTGTCTTAAATAAACATTTATCTAAGGTTTATACAAGATAAACCTTTATCTTTGCTCTTGGTTCTCTGCCTACACACACCAAGAATCATCATGTACTCAAAAAGTATGAAAAATAAATTATCTTTAGCATTTCAGCACTCCTCTCCATTATTTTTCACTTCATCCTACACACATTTTTATGTCTCTTCCATGTTAAAAATTCACTTCTCTTAGGTCCAAATGCCTCTGAGTCAGTCACTATCGTTTTGCTACCCAGGTCTTCAAGACATCTTGAAAGGGTGGCCTCTGCTTTAAGCTTCCAGTCTTTACTTCTCATTGATTATTAGACCCTCTGAAATCTGTTTTCCTTTTGACTACTCTCCAAAAATCACTCTGGAAAATTATTACCAAAAACAAACAAAACAAAACAAAAAACCTCATTCTAGAAAAATCTGACAGTTTTAGTTTCAATTTGACTTGGTCTTCCTCAGTCTTTAACGGTATTTACTGCTTTCTCCTTCTTAAAATGTCTTTTCTCTTGGTCATTATATTTTCACTTCTGTTTTTCAGAATAGTCCTTTAAATATTTCTTCTCCCTAAGTTGCACCATATATGTTGAAATTGCCAAGAATCAGTGTACAGACTTCTTGTCTCCTTATCTTATATACTCTTTCTTTGAAAGATAAACTTACTATGAGTCCTGATTTACATGGATTAATATGGGCTATTGACATTCATTCAGATTAATTAGTAATCTCATCCTCTGAATTTAACTACATAATAGCACTTTACTGATCTCCCTGCTTCTACTTATTTTTATATGCAATTCTTTCTCCATAATGCGGCTCAATATAATAATATAAAAATCTAATCATCACATCTTTACCTCAAATTCTTTATTTAACTTGCTACTTTTTATAGGGATTTTTAAAATTCTCTCCTTTCCACAGCATACAAAGCCCTCTATGGTTTGGCACCAGCTAAACTTTCCAGGCTTTTCTCCAAGACTCTACACCATATATATTATACTTGAGCTGTACAGGACTATTTACTAGTCTCCAAACATGCTTTCATAATTTTGGTACTGATCTCTCAATGTATAAAAACACTTTTTGTTGTTTTTATGAAATTTTCTGCCTGATAGACTAATGTTCATCCTTTACAAACTGGTGCATATGTTATTTCTTCAGTGAAGTCCTTCCAGGCTCTTTCAGGCAGGGTTAGTATTCTCTTCCTTAATGTAGCCATTTTATTTTATTCTTCTATCATAGACTTTCCATATTATATTAGAATGCTTTGCTAACTGCTTCTCTTTCCCAGTGGACTATGTGCTCCTCGAGGACAAGGCAATCAAAGAAGAGCAAAGTGCCTGGAACATAATAGGTACTGAATAATTTGGTACTGGCTGCATAAATGGCCTGCTCTGACAAGTGATACCTTGATAGACTGATAAATGCCAGAGAGGTTCCAGAATTGAAGTTTATATCTCATGTTAGCTGACGTTCATGTGTCTGTAAACAAAAAAAGAGAATTTTTAGAACTCTCTTAAATATAGAACATGTATAATAAAAATCAAAACTTTTATCCTTTTGAATTTTCTATTTTTACAATTCTATATTTGATGTAGAATCCACTTCTTTCTTTGAACTCAGCATCCAATCAATCATTACCTATTAGACTATCATTGAAAAAAAATCACCTTCTCAAATATGCATGAATTTAATTCTTGTTTTTCATCCTTGTCATTCCTACCTGGAATTAGACATATCATACTTGGATTGTTATCATAGTCTTCTAATTACAAGAGTTTTTAATTTCATCCATTGTGCCATAACCCATGCTACATATTACACTTCTAGATTAATATATCTGAGTAATAGCTTGAGCATATTACTGCTCCATTGAAAAAAAAAAAAAAGGAATCCAATGACATGAAACAAACCACACTGGTGTAGTATTCAAATTCTCTCCTACTCTGGCCCTAGAATTCCTTTCTGGCTGCATATTTCATCATGTCCTTATCTGATATTTATTTCTAGGTAGACAATAAGCACCATGAGACAGAAGCCATGTCTCCTTTGGTCAACATTTTATCAACCATCACCATATATTTTTTTAGAACATTCTAGATGCTCAAACTTTGAATAAATTAATAAAAGTATGCAAAATTTTTCAAACATGCTTCTTCAAGTTCTTCCATTGGCATGAGCAGGGTGGGAAATGAAGAGACAGGGTGATTAAGTGGGTAGAGAATATGTCAAATTATTTAAGCTCGTGTGGTTGAGCCCCAAGATCCATTTCTACTTCAACTAGAGCAATTCAACAATGCCACATACATTCGTTTTGTATTTCAGGGTTGGCATAAGTTTTCATAGTAAAAGCATGATCTTTAAATTAGATGGACCATTTATTTTCATATAGAACAATGTATGAGTTTGGAGAGAAAGATCAATTCGTTAAGCTTGATTAATGAGTCAAGTGAAATTAAGGGCACAAGGTTTAAGGTGGTACTCATTCTCTGCATCAGGCATTTGACTTACCCTAGTCCCAGCCCTAGTGGCTAAACTAAACTTCAAATTTTTCTCCACATTGCCTGTTCTTTCCACCAAGACTCTTTGTCAATTAAACCTAAGGAAAACCTACCTAGAATACAAGCCTTTCTTTATGAGGTTTTCTGTGGTCACACACCAAGAGTGTGTAAGTTAGTATGTATGTGTCTCTCTGTCTCTCCTCTGAACTCCAATACAGTTTTGATTTATACCTTTCAGACTTAACCCTTTCTGGTAATAACATAGTAATTCAATTCTTCCTAGCTGCCCATCATAGGTTATGTATATATATCTTAGCTCACCTGCTTGATGAAAGTTCTCTTCAGGATAAGATTCTATGTAATTCAAATTC
>CM053514.1:51076031-51133531 GCA_028627145.1 Eidolon dupreanum | reverse complement strand
ATAATACTCTCGAATAACCTTCCATTATGTATGACAGAACTTCCCCTTCGATAAAATTATTTGATGACATTTTCAGAAGTTTCTATATTTAAAAAAAATTGTCTGCCCATCGGTATTGATTTACTGACTTGTAAATGGCCTTTAAAAGATAGAAAAAGGATGGAGATAAATGACAAAGGTGACAGTATGAGAAGATTGAGGGATAGGTTGCTAAATCTAAGAGATGTTACTATGACAGATTGAACAATGGTGAAATTTAGCCAGTGCTACTGGTGTATTCCATTTAGATTTGGGCCATGCACTATTATGGACCAAATAGCTGGGTCCAGAAGGAGCTGCCAGCCAAGACTGTATTCTGTGGCAAGGAAATGCCCTGTAGCTTAAACTGACAAAAGAAAAAAGGAAGGGAGGGAGGGAGAGAGGAAAATATTTTGTTAGAAATTTTCAGAAGTAGATAAGAGGAGAAGTGGGGAGCAAGAAGGGAAACAGAGGAAGGCGAGCCTTTGGGATCTACACCCTCTATTCTAATTTAGAATCCAGCTTGAAACCTTATTTACGAGAGCAGACCAGTGGATGTGGCAAAACACAGCCTAATTTTAACTCATCTAATGTCTCAGAAATGATGTTTCTCTTGCATTGAAGTATAGACCTTATTTATCTGGGCAAGCTTATTTATCAATGATTGAAACAAAACAAGGTAAAAACAAACACAGACTTCTCCTTGCTCCCTCGATCTTTCTCTACCTTTTCTTCTTGCCAACTCCACCCTCATTTATTTTCTTTCCCATGGAAAGATCCTAATGGCAACTTCTCTTGTGGGGTGGACCAACCTAATTGAGTTAGATCACTATACATAACTTGGCCTCTATACAGATAAATAAAGTAATTATTAGGTCTCTGTAACATAATAATTAAAGACCTTTAATATTATAAGAACACAGTTTCATATTGATTGATGGATAAGAAATGTCCAGTTGAAAAATATAGGAAATACGAGATTTTCCCAGCATCATCCAAAACAAATTTTATTTAAAGATATATTGTGCAAATTATGACCACAGTCTTTTCTCTAAATACATCAAAACATGAGCATCTTTAAAGTTGCCTTATCATATTTCATATCTCTAACTTAAGTAATATAAATCCACTGTTAAATTTAACAAAATTTTAAAACCATACTAAATGATCCCTCCCTTCTTTTCTTGTGCATGTAACTATCAATCAATCAATCAATCAATCAATCAATCAATTCATTCAGCCAACCAGCCAGCCAGCCATTTATCCATTCATATATTTATCCATTCATGTATCTGTCATCTAATATACCCAATTACTTGAGCTAGAATGTAGCAGCTGTCTTTAATATTAGAACTGTTCACTGAGGGTTTTTTTTCCTTAAATGTGTTACTCATTTAATTCAATATCAGTGAAAAAATGTGGGCTGTTATGAGGTGCTCTACCTTGTTTATAATAAACTATGAATATAAACTTGTACTGTTTACTCCAAGTATACATTATGATTGATTATTGGGAAAATATTAGTATTTCAACTTAGATCCCCCTTGTGATTCAGAATTGTGTTCACAAAATAACCATGATTTTAAACCCATGAAATATTTTCTTAACTCCTCTATATGATTCTAAATGTAATTTTGTATAGTTAGTCTAAGCAAAATTGAAGAAAAAGCTCAAAAACAAATATGCAGCTATAATATTATTGAAATATGAAGTTGAACTCTGAATTCCAGTAACTAAGAAATGCTTATTGGACAATTTTTTTATGAGTTTGTCTGAGAATATCCAACTTTCACTTCTTATAGAAGCAATTCAGTTTACAATTGTACAGAATTTATTAAAATAAGCAAAATATATCTACATCCATGCCACTCTGAACGTGCCCGATCTCTTCTGATCTTGGAAGCTAAACATGGTTGGGCCTGGTTAGTACTTGGATGAGAGAACACCTAGGAATACCGGGTGCTGTAGGCATTTAAAAAAATGAAAAATAAAATAAAATAAAATAAGGAAAATACATGTTTAGTATCAAGAAATTGAAGACACAGGTTTTTAATACAATTAATTATCTAATTCTCTAGTGATGACTTTTAGAATGACATCATCTGGAAATCCAAGGCTACATCAAAAATTCTGTCAACAGATACAGGATCAAGTATAGTCTCTTCATATTAAACTTAGTAATATTATTTCTGACACAAATAGATGTTATTTATAATATATGGAATGTTAATAAAAATTACATTTTAATGACAAGAAATGATTATATCACCTTAATACAATAATGCTGACATAAAATGTTGGCAATAAGTTACATTTAAAAACTAGATGCAGTGGAATGTCCTTTAACACTGATTTTGAGGATTTGTCTAACACCTGCCTTATAGTTTTGTGTGCTACAACAGATCTTTTCACATAAATCTTACATTTTAAAGATACAATCTGATTTGTGTCAGGCTTTGATATACATCAATAAACATGCATGTACATATCTGTACCTACAGTGTGTGTGTGTGTATGTATGTGTGTGTGTATGTGTGTGTGTGTGTGTGTGTGTGTGTGTGTGTGTGTGTGTATGTATATATATGGAGAGAGAGAGAAATGGGATAGGGAACATGGGAGAGGGTATTGACCAATTTCCAGTGTGGGGTGTGTGTGTATATATGTATATGTATATATATATACACACACACACATACATATATATATATGTATAGATATAAATACAGACATATTGATATATCACTGCTTGCCTACTCATAGATTTTCATCTAAATTATTCAATTAAAAATAATTTTTGTCTATGTAGTATTCTTTCAACTATGTCTTTTATTGCCATTCACCCCAAACAATTTTAACCAATATTTCCTTGAATTATTTGTTTACCTTTGTTACCTTACTTGCTATTATTCAGATAATCATTGAGTTACCAAGTTCTACTTTGAAAGAAATCCTTCTGAAAACTTTTTAGATAGATTAATAGAAAGACAGAGGGTAAGAAGGATGTTTTGTAGTCATTCATATTTTAGTATGAATTAGTTTAATTAGTAGGTATGGAAAGAGATAGATGATAATGCATATTATTGCAGTGTTTATAATGAATTAACATTTATTGACTGCCTATAAAGGTCCAGGCAGGGTGCTAAGGACTAAGCATATAAAATTTACCTCATATAATCTTCACCTTACTGTTAATAAGACTAAATAAGATTCTGAATGCAGGTAGAAAAGAGGGTGCTTTAGAAATGGAGCAAGTCACTGCAGTCCATGGAGTGAACCAAGCAGACCTGATTTTAAATCTGTCTCTGCAACTGTTTGCCCCATGTTGGTGGAGACATACATATCGCCTCAGAACTTGGGCTTCTGCGTTTGTAAAATGGCAATAGAAATATCTGCTGATCAGGGTTTCTGGGAAGATTAAATAAACACATAGCAGGTACTTAATCATGGTAAGTGTTATTGTGGAAGCTCAAGAAGGGAAGAGTAGCTGTAAGATGTATACTTACATATAACATAGATGATTAAAATAAAATGTTTATGAACAAATAGGTAATGTAAGAAGAAAATAGGATTATTTTATTTATTATAATTAATTTTTTTGTTTCTTGTAGTGAGTATCTTATTAATCATGAAAAACATTATTTAAGTTAGCTATTACAAGTAAGGTTATCTTTCTACCAATCCAAAGCAAGATTATTCATTTTATTTCTTGTTAGTGGAATCTGATCTTATTTTTCATTGTTAGCCAAACTTATCTGTGTCTTGATAGATGCACTCTCCAGCAGTGATGCAGAACAACACAAATTTACCTACAATGAGGCTAAGTTTTCTTATTAGCCATACACTTTAATGTTAATAGTTTTGGACTACCTTTAAACTTCTAAACACACAAACATGGATCAAATATTGTTTCTCTGATAGTTAAAATCAGGAAATCATTACGTTTACCAAGATATTTTATCTATTTTTAAGAAAAAATAAACATTTAAAAAATCCTCTCTTTCACACTTCAATATAGGAACAAATTAAAGACAAAGAGCAGACTAAGCATGTAGGTGATGATTTTATAACTTACAGAAGTTTGAAAAAGTTATTAAAACAGTCTCAAAATTGTTTCTTTATGTAATTTATTATTTTGAGGACAAGGTGAGAAGGGTGTTGAGTGCAATTGGAAACTGAATTCTAATGCCTGTTCCACCATTAAGTAGAAATCGTTGAAAGGTAGCGCTACTCCCAGCTCTCAATGTGTCTCTGGCCTCATACATGTAAAGAGAATGATGATCCACTCACAATGACAAAGACTAATACTTTACCCCTCTCAGGGACAACATGTTTTCAAAAAGGGTCATGAATCTGTTGCACCAGTGTGAATATATTTAACATCACTAAATTGTACACTTCAAGATGCTTAAAATGGTAAATTTTATGTTGTGTGTGTTTTTATCACAATTTAAAATCTTATTTTAAAAAAGGGGAAGAAGACAACTTATTAACTTCATGAAGAATAGAGATGGAAGTCCAGGCATGTAATCATAGGAAAGAATTATTGTTTAAATGGTGAGTGAGAGGAATGCCCATAATTGGCATTCCTCTCATCCAAACTTCACCCCATGAACATAACACCCCATGTGTAATAGAGACAGGATCTGCAAGTGGATAGACAACTCTGGAGGAAAAAAAAAAGAGAGAAAAAGAATGATGGTAATAAACTTTTTTTAATGGAATAATTTTTTAAAAACTTTCTAAAAGAAAGTTTCCACAAAAAATATAGTTTTGTCAAAGCTACAAATTTTTCAAAGGGACAAACAAATTATTGGCATTCAAATATATAGCTATTAAGAAAGGAAAAAGATTTTTAATATAAGATGAAACTTTTTTTCAGTATAGTATGCTAACATGTCTACAGCGAATATCTGGCTAGCAAGTAGGCAAGATGTATATGCTAAACTATGCAAGTATTTTATACCTCTAATTTGATCAAAGTAGTGTAGGCCATGTATAATATAGATGTTTTTATAACTAGCAACTATGATAATAAATTTTATCACAAAATGATAATATTGTGGGTAGATTATCCACTGAGTGCCATAGTGACAACTCCTTTGACAAGAATATTACACTAATTTAATTTTGCTGTTCTAAATACAACCAACTTGATATGAACTTTCAAAGAGTTCTTCTAAAGCAGTTATCTGAATTAAAGAAAAAGTTAGGAGTTTTGAGAATGTTGCATATCAAAATATGAATTTCTGATTTTATCAAACTTTTGGAAATTTTCAAAATATGCCTTTCAAAGACTGCAGTAGGCTAAAATTTAAATGTAATTAAAAAAACATTTTTATATATGTTAATGTTAAATTTCAATACATTATTAAGCACTAGCACAGTAACTTACAGTAGGCACAATTTTAAAGGTGATTTAATTATTTTTCCATAATGCTTATTGTGCTGTTTTTCAAACTCATTGAATAGCTTGCAATATGTTTATTTCATTGTTGTTAAAAAAAGAATTTTGATCCATTAAATGAATTAGACCATTCCATAGATTATCTTATATAGAAAATCTTATATAGCTCACTAAAGGAAAGGATAGAATCTACTAAATGAATTCCTACATAAATTACATATTTCTGCATGATACTATGTATTTTTATTCTAAAATGTTTTAACTAATTCTCAATTCAGAGAACATTAGAAATCTATTGATAATAAGCTTATTTATACATTTATTTATATGTATGCACATAACATGGAATTTATATTACCATAAACTTTAAATCCAAAAATGTACACCTATTGGACTCCTGGAAACAAGTTGGAAATTCTAATTTTCTGGATAAGAGCAGCTGATTCTTAGGAGGGAAATAAAACTATATTTTTGCCTCATTTAGTATGATACTTTTTTTTTTTTTTTTCATTTTTTCCCATGAGAACAAATAGCACTCCTATTATAAATCCTGACAGGTGAATTTCAGTTGTTTTTAGCATATGATGAATAATATAATACTTTGAGCATAAACTTTTGTTTGAGATTTGGGTCTGCTACTTAGTGGCTGTGTGAGACTGGGTGATTTCTTAACTATCTTAGAAAATGGGGATAATATATAACTCACAGCTTTTTATGGTTAAAGATTAAATACAATAATGCATAAAAAGTACATAGTACAGTTCCTGGCACCTAAATAGTAACTCTTAGGATTATCATTTTTTCAATGACTCTGAACAAGAAAGAAAAGATTAGATGTAGAAATACAACATGCAAACAAAACTTTCTGCAAATTCTGCTAGCTTAACATATTCAAAGCAAATGTATTTTTTTTCTCAAAGGATCTGCATACTGGGCTTGTTAGTCTGTTTTGAGCATATGTAGATTTGCTCAAAAATGTATTTATTTCAGTCTTCCTGGTATATATTAAATAATTTTCTCTAACAGTTGTATTTTGCACTTAAAGTGATTTAAATAGTATACACAAATGCACAAGTATTAAAAATATGCATATTTTACACACGAACATATACACACTTATTACTGTTTGGGAATTGGGGAAAGAAGATCAGGAGAAAACAGAAATAATGGTGCTTATCACATGAATACATCGTTAATGTGTGTACAAGTGTCAAACTGGTTACTGCTGCTATGGTTAAAATCAATAGGACAAAACACCTAGGAAAAGTCTTTTTATTTCATAGCCACACACACACATTTATACTTTCATTTATAACATATACACATATATATTCAAATTATATCTTCACACATCAGAATTCTTCTTTAAAACTAAGTGTATTTTAAAAGTAAGACCACTTCTATTTCCTAAAATTCAGGTATGCTAGCATTCATATTCAATGCTTCCTCTTAAATGCAACAAGCAAAAGATAAGGCCAAACTAAAATTCATGAATAAGTAGTTATTTAAGTGTATAACAATGAAAGGAAAATAAACACATATTCAGTTAGCCAGCTTGAGTCAGTGTGTAAAAGGACATACTTTTGATATGTAAGAGGATCAATAAAAGAGAGGTGCTATTAGAAGCTGAATCATTTTTCTTTCAAATAATAATTACATACTGAAAATCTAGTGTCAGAGAGATCAAGCCAAAACAAATTAATACAACATCTTGCACAAGTGAAAGTATAAATGTCAGGAATTAAAAAAAAAAAAAACTTAAAATAAGTTTTCCTTATTTTGCTATTCCTGTTTTAACTTTGAGAACCCAGAAAAGCAAGTCAAATACTGGATTTGATAGACATTTACCAAAGAATTCTCTGTGCATTAGAATAAAATATACTTGAAATAATGCAAGCTAAAGTAAGTTTAAAAAAAATGCCCAAGAGTTGTCAGGTTAATGATATAAGTAGTCATAAAATTAAACGAATTAAAAAGAATTCAAATTATCATTTATTGCTAAACTCACTAAAAAGTTGTTTAGAAATAAGTGCACTTTCAATAGTTTGATATATACAGAAACAAATACGAGAATCTGATAAATGATTTTCAGAATCTATCTTGTTAGTTCATCCTGTTTTAAAAAAATTACTAAAGTCTTACTATGAAAACATACACTCTACACAGGAAAATGTGCAAAATCATAAACATTTAAGTTAATATTAATAAAATAACCTACTTGCCTTTTTCAATTCACAATAGCTGCACATTCTTTAAATGTCTCAGTTAAAGTTTATTCAGACTATATAATTGATCCAATGTGTAGAGTGATCTCAGTATTATATATTTTATAGTATAAGGTTTAAAATGAAATAGAGGTATTGCAAAACTTAAAAATTGTTCTCAAAATATTTTCTTGAGGAACAGAAAGAATTATGCAAAACATCTAAATAAGAAAGAATTATACAAAGCATCTAAATAAGAAAATATACCTTACCATATTCTAAATAATATTTTCTCTCAGTTATGAAATATAATACATCTATGTATTTATGTTTTCATTTTTTGAGTTTGGATTTTAAGAATGACTTATATACTCTTAATTTCCCTCTGTTACCATATTTAACCTTTTACAGGTAACTTTCTTTATGTGAATTTTAAACCAAAAATTGCAGTTTTGTTAAAAAAAAAGATATATTCTAGTCTTTTGAGACAAGAGAACTGAACCAGTCTATGGCTTCATTGAGGTTAGATCTACAAAGCAAATATTGACGAAAGAGATGATATGCATGGACATATAAAATATATTACACATATACATATGTATGTCAGCAATCAAGTAACTAAGAATTGTAGTTTGGTTCACACAAAAATTTATATTTTATATGTAAAATATGAAATTTTTCCTATATTGTAAATATATTATATATACAGAATATATAATGGAATTATAAATATGTGAATTTTTATCATAAAATCTGAAATATAGCAAAAACTAAAGAAAAATAATTGTTAAAAATAGAAAAAATATTTTTATGTGATTATTTCTTAAATCTTTAAGGAAAAATTATGAAAAACATTAATCTGTGTGTGTGGCTGGTTTGAAGTTAATTCATCATGACTTCTATGTTTTTTTTTATTTGATATCCTAGAAACTGTACTATGCCACCATAGAGAGGAAGTAAAAAGAAGTAAAATCTTTTTTAAGAATTTCTCAGTCTACTTTATCCAACTGCCAAAAGCTGAATGCCTCTTTGGTTTTCCTAGATGAGAAATTCTTTCTATACTCACTATCTTTTGATTCATTAGGCTTTCTGCTGGTTAGCCTGTACTCCGTCGATGTGCCACAGCAGAGGCCAGCTGCTGTCAGCTGTGCACCTATGTGTCATGGAATAGTACTTGTGAGCCTTGTCTCTCTACCCCTGCTTTCTCTCTCTGGCTGTATATCAGGTTTCTAAGCTTGCTGGTGCAGGGGTTACTAATCCACAGAACTGAGTGGAATTCCTTCACTGACCTCAGATGTCTTAGCAACTATAGAGAGGGGGTCTATAATATTTTTCATATTTTTTCTAAAAAATAATAAAGAATTAAATGCGAAAAGAATATAAGACTATCTCCTGAAAAAAAAAAAAAACACAAATCAAAGAGAGTCTGCATCTACACTCACAATGTGTTAAATTTTACTCTCATAGCAATGATTTTCAAAGCATTGTTAAACATGCACTAAAATCACTTGTATTTTTGCATGCTGAATAATTACTAACGAAACAGTACAAAGAAAAACACAATGAATTTTTCTCTTATAAATTATAATTTCTAAAGAAAATTCTGAAGCAGATGTCATTTTTCCTAAATTATAAAAAAATTATAATATATAAAATAGCTACAATAAAAAGAAAAACTTTAATGCTTAGAGCACTTCTAGGTCAAGTGTACAAAAGGTTAACTTAATTAGCACAGTATAAGTTAAAGAGAAAAAGTTAGAAAAATAAAAACAGATTTTTTGGTCATTTTAAAATATAAAATATGAAAAGCATGTAATTCAGAACATTCCACCTCTAAAGAACTATTATAACACAATCTCTGTCATTGTGCTTTGCAGCAAACATAGTGTACATTTAATCTACACTAAAATTAATTTTACCACTATGTAGTCAAGGCACTTATTGTCATGCAAATTTTAATTTTTGATGGAAGGCATGAAAGGTATATTTCAATATGTATATATCTATGAATATTCACCTATATGTACGCATGTGTATAGTTCATTATTCTTGACTGTGAGGGTTTATGACTATTGACGTTGTCAATTTTTATCTCATTACTCATCACTGCTTACTGTGGGTGCTAATAGTGTATTTCCATGGAGTTTATGTGTGCCGTAATGTAAATTCTGACATTGCTAGTGTCAGTCACTAATCTACCTCATTCAGTTCATGTCAAGATGATACATCACAATGTTCAACAACTGTCATCTCAGCTTTAAATAGATCTACATTTTCTCAACTTTACAATTATTTTTTGTTTAGAATCTAGTTGTTTTTTTTTACAATATGAGCAACTAACTCATTTTAATATATTCAAAGCAATTGCTGATTTAAAAACACTCTGAAAATTAGGCAAAACAAAATAATATTTCTAAATGAACAATAAAAACAATTTATTACAGAATAAAAATTGATCAAAACTTGCATTTTGAAAAATTTAAGAGTTGGAATTTTATAGACTTTTAAATTTTACTTATAATGCTTTTTAAAAGAATAATTTTACAATGTTTAAAAATACATAAGTTAATTAAGGTGGCACTATTTCAAGTCGAACCTTCCCAGAATTATATGGTTGGAGTATTTGGACCTATTCAACTTTCTGCCATGTGTACTTTCAAAAGTTTTTCAATAGTTTTTCTCTCTTTCTCTTTCTGTGTAGTCTCTCTCCATTTCCATTGTTAATATATTTTTTTGTTTCTTTTTCCATTCTCTTATTTGTTTAATTGGCCTTATGATAAAATGTTTAAATTGTTAAACCAAATAATTTGCCTCTTTTCCTTTTTCAACCTAGAAAATGGCCAGTCTTACACTATAGAAATTTTGAAATGCATTTCTCTCTCACTTTCCTTTCTCTTGATATAAGCATCTCTGCATCCTTCTAAATTTAATTCCTCTCATCTATTCAAATTTCCATATTATTCTTTTTATTATTCTTCTAAACACATCCTAATTTTCTCCAGTACTTCTCCAAATATTCTCAAAGGCTGGTCGAATTCCAATTTAAAAATTATATATATATATATTATATATATATATATAATATATATATACTTATATATATTATATATATATATATTCTGAATGATCAGAATATTCCCTAAAATTAAAACAAGAACTTCAAACATTTTTTGAATGGCAAAATAACTGAATTGTTTTGATAATTACACTATTATAATACTATTTTACTATTTAAAAGTAATGAAATATTTTCAATATGATGTAATGTTTTTAAAACAATTGGTAAAATCAGTTAAGTCATTCATACAAAAAGATAGTTTAGTTTATATGTATGTAAGATCAGTTAGACTATATATAAAAGAACCTGCTTGAAGATGTGAGATTGCCAGGGCAGTATGAGGGTAATGTCAGCCAGCCAAAAGAGAAGAGTATTCCGATCTTTGCAACTCTAAGAGCATTATGAGAATGTTCTCCTAAATTGCATAAACTAATAATATATTCCATTTCCAAATCCATGCTTTGTAAAGCTCTTATATGCAAATATCTTCTTAACTTTTCTTTTTGTCTCCAGACTTTTCTCACAGCAGTCCACCCAACACCACTAGCAGATACATCTTTCCAAAGTGCAACTTGAGTTATATCACTTGTATACTTCTAAATGTTCAACAGTTCCCTCTACACCTGTCAAATAAAGTTCACTTTTAAAAGATGTTTGATAATCTGTCTCCAATATGTCTTTCTTACCTAACATCAGTGAAGTTGAGAACGCATCCTTAAAACTCCAACAAAATTGAACTTTCAGCTCTCTGCCATTGTTTGCTTTAGCTCCACTCCCAATTTAAATGTGTCTGAACACTGTCTTTTCACTAGGAATTAATTTTTTTGAAAATTTCTTGGATTTTAACTAACTGGAAGTAATGTTATATTTTTTCTTCCGAATAGTAATAATCCATTTATTGTACTATTTTCTTCTTTGCATGTTGGCTTTGGTATTTTTTTTTTGTTGTTGTTGTTGTTGTTGTTGTTGTTGTTTGTATTTTTAGTTTCCACTATCAATTGCTTAAATGAAAGGAGCCTCTTGCTTGCTTAATCACAATATCTATCACTATGTTTACCATGCACTTTATATTAGGAAAGATTTCTATGTATTTGATAAATGATTAAATCAATGTCTTTATTATGACAATATATAAGGAATTATATAAAAGAATGTATGCTATTTGGATAAAAATACCTTCAATTTAGAGGCCTCAGCCCACATATTTTTTGCCCAAAGTACCTTCAATCCTTTCTTTATGAATGCATCTTAAAGAGTAATTACAGACCAGTTTTGGTAAAGATAGCTAAGTAAGTAAACACTGTGCTGGACTTTTCTCATGACACATCAAAATTACAACTAAACTGCAAAACAACTACATTGAGAATCACTTGAAGTCTACCTGAACAAAAGGCCTATAACTAAGGATATACAGAAGAGGTCAGCTCAAGACAGGAGAGTCAGATATACAGAATGGGCTGGTCCCACACCCATGTGAGGAGATTAAAAATTGGGAGGCATATCTTGCTTCAGAGGTCTCCACTGAGGAGCAAGAGGTTCCAACCTCACATGAGGTTTCCCAGTCCAGAATTCCAAAACTAGGAAGAGAAGTCCTCACAACTTCTGGCTATGAAAACCAGCAGAAATTGTGGCTGAATGACATGAAGGGCTGCTGTAGTCTCAGGCATTCCTCATGCTTGGGCAAATGCAGGGACTTAGTCCTGACAGAATCACTCACTCTGAATTTTAGTGTTGAGGCAATAGTTTGAAAGGCTCCAGCAACACAGAGTAAGACACTAAATCAGGGTGAGGGCTGGCAGAGCAGCTTTCTTCCAGACAGAAGTCTTGGCAGAAGTAATTGCTCCTTTGTTGAGCCCTCCCCTCACCCAGAGTACAGATGCAGGTGGCCACCATACCTGAGTCTCCATCAACCTGGCTAACACTGTTGTCCCCACCCTGATGATTGCCTGAGATTCCACCCCACCCAGTTAATAGACCTAAGCCACGTACAGTGGCTTTTCCGTACAAACAACCTGTCCTAGATCATGCTGCAAACTTTCCTAAAATCTCTTGAAGTTTCACAAACCCGATACAAGCAGCATCTAGCCTCAGCATTCTCATATCTCTTACTAAGCAGCCCCAAGCTTGACACTAGTGGCTGCCGGCCTTGACCTAAAGCTAAGACTCTCCAAGCTCAAGTGGCAACTATCTGTGGATTACTTTATAACTCATACTAAGTGTCCTCAGGCAAGAAATAGGCAGTGACTGAACTTGGCCTGCAACAGAGCTCCTTCCAAGAGGCCCCAAACTCACAGACCTCGTGGCCAGTTTTAACCACATTGAGCACCATCTTACCAACTCCACAAAAGACACACCCAAAGTGCAGCCTGGGCAGACACCAAAGCCCTGCTAAAGGAAATTCTTTTTCATGGTGTGGGCCCTCGAAAAACAGCTCCTTCACTACAATCACAGCCAATCCTCATAATAAATCAGCCTGAGGGTCAGTTCCTCTCATTGACATGCAAACAGCATGCAAAGCTCAATAACAACAAAAAAGTACACACAACACACACAGGGACACACCTGGAACACCTGGCTCAAGTGACAACTGAGACTGTACCACTGGGCCCCACAGGACATCTACTATATAAGGCCACTCTACTAAGACTGGGAGATGTAGCAGCTCTACCTAATACATAGAAACAAACACAGGGAGACAGACAAAAAGGGAGACAAAGAAACATCCCCAAAGAAAAAACAGAACAAAGCTCCAGAAAAAGAACTAAACAAAATGGAGACAAGCAATCTATCAGATGCAGAGTTCAAAACACTGGCTGTAAGAATGCTCAGTGAGCTTAGGGGAAGAGTAGATGAACTCGGTGAGAATTTCAACAAAGAGGCAGAAAACATAAGAAAGAAACAGTCAGAAATGAAGAGTACAATAACTAAAATAAAGAATATATTAGAGAGAATCAACAATAGGTTACATGAAGCAGAGTACTGATTCAGTGATTTGGAAGGTAATGTAGTAGAAAACACCCAATTCAGGACAAAAAAATGAAACAAGACTTCAAAAAAATGAGGATAGTTTAAGGCCTCTGGGACAATATCAAATATAACAACATTTGCATCATAGGTATACTAGAAGAAGGAGAGAAAACAAGGAATTGAAAACCTATTTGAAGAAATAATTATAATGAGAAACTTTCTTGAAGTTTTTCAAGAAAGTCACAAACAAGATGAACCTCAAAAAGCTCATAACAAGACACATCATAATTAAAATGTCAAAGGTTAAAGACAAAGAGAAAATCTTAAAAGGAGCAAGAGAAAAGCAATTAGTTACCTACAGGAGAGTTCCTAGAAGGCTGTCAGCCAAGTTCTATACAGAAACTTTTCAGGCCAGAAGGGATTGGCATGAAATATTCAAAGTGATGAAAAACAAGGACCTACAACCAAGATTACTCTACACAGTAAAATTATCCTTTAGAACTGAAGGACAGATAGAGCTTCCCAGACCAAAAAAAAAAAAAAAAAAAAAAAGTCATACATAGGAGTTCATCATTACCAGTATTACGAGAAATGTTAAAAAGGTCTTCTTTAAGAATAAGAAAGAAAAAGAAATGTCAAAAATATAAATAAAATGGCAATAACTATATATCTATTAACAATTACTTTAAATGTAAATGTATTAAATGCTCCAATCAAAGGACATTGGGTGGTGAATGGGTAAGAAAACAAGACCCTTACATACGCTGTCTACAGGAGTCTTACTTCAGATTGAAAGATACACACAGGCTGAGAGTAATGGGATGGAAAAGTTATTTCATGAAAATGAAAATGGAAAAAATAAAATCTGGGTTAACAATACTTGGACAAATTATGTTTTAAAGCAAAGGCTATACAATAAGAGATGAAGAAAGAGCCAGTAATTCCACTTCTAGTTATTTATCTGGAGAAATCTAAAACACTGCTTTAAAAGGACATGTGCATCCCTATGTTCATTGCAGCATTATTTACAATAGCCAAGTTATGGAGGCAACCTGGGTGTCCTTCAGCGAATAAATGGATAAAGAAAAGGTGGTACCCATATACGATAGAATATTACTCAGCCATAAAAACAAAATGAAATTTTGCCCTCTGCAACAACCTGGGTATTGTGCTAAGTGGAGTAAAGCAGACAGAGAAAAACAAATGTCATGATTTTACTTACATGTAGAATCTAGGGAACAGGATAAATAAACAAACAAAACAGAAACAAACTCATAGGTACAGAGAACATTTTGATGGTTGCCTAATAGAGGTTGGGGAATTGGGAGCCTAGGTGAAGGGAAGGTAGGGATTAAGAGCTATAAATTAGTAGTTCCAAATAGTCATGGGGCACATGGGGCTGTAGAATATAGCCAGGGGAATATAGAAGGTAGTATTTTGTTAGCTAAGTATGGTGTCAGATGGGTACTGGTTTTATTGAGGTGTTTGCTTTGTTAGTAAAGTAAATATCTAGTCAGTGTGTTGTACACCTGAAATTAATATAGTACTGTATGTCAACTGTAATTAAAAAATTAAAAAATATATTTAAAAAAAAGGCAGTAGTTGATCTGCATTTTTAGGGGGCATCTCTAACCTGATTAGGACTGCTCTCTTGCAGGACAAACTATTGAGGAACAATTCACTGTGAAAGCATCTTTCTATGGAGATGTGTCACCTGATGATTAAATCTTATCAAGGTTTTTCCAACCCCCAATACCTGTTTACTGCTTTCTTGGAGCTACTTTATCAAGGCTACTGGTATCTTGGCTATGTACTAGACACCGCTTCCCCTGTCCCTGATCTTTGTGTGTTCCAGTAGGTGGACAAAGCTGAACTTCTTTCACTTTCCTCTGAAGTCTTCCATTCTAGGCCCTGATTTCTTCCCTTGGTCCTGCTATTGGTACAAAGTCTTGTTTCTTTCTAAAATAAAAGAAATCATGTGAGGGAGTTCCAAAAGAAAATAAACAGGGCCCTCTTCTGTTTTTTTTTCTTTCCTCCTAGAACTGATCAGATATAAAAGAGACTCCAGGAGGTGATTAGATAATTAAGTATTTCTGTTTGTTTTTGTAATACAAATGATCAACTCTGAAGACCTGTACCTTTGGTATTTATGGCATCGTATTATCATTTTGATCTTACTTCCTATATGTTCATTTGTTACCTCTTTCCTGCTTTTTTGTCACCTTTGATTAAAAAAAGCCCCCAATATAAATGTCTGTATGTATAATCAGACCACGACCTGTTGTGCCATCTGGAAAACAAAGCTTATCAGATTGAAGCAACCCTCTGCCCTCATGTATTCTATACCACTCCCTTCCTACCTTCTCCTTCTCACAAAGAGGACTTCTTCTTTTCTTTGAGTAGAGCCAACTTGGTGTCATAATTTTTGTTACACCTAACACTTTTATGAAAATATTTTTATGCCTGACAGAAATCACATTTTAACTGTATTAAGTCTGTATTTAGACTGCGATTGGAAGTATATCAACTTCACCTAGTCATATCATACTCTGAAGACCAAAAGTAATTAGAACGCTGCCTGTTCATCTAGATTGTTAGCAAATAGTGCTATAATAGCTTTATTTCTCCATATCTGTTGTCATTTTTTGTTGTTGTTAAGTTCAAAGCACAATAAAAGTATTATGCCTTTTTACTCTGTTACCGTTTTTGGAAGGAACACTTAGGAGACCAGCGATGTGATCACTACTTTCTGCATAACCCATCTCATTTCTTATTATAATATATTACAAACATTACCCCCCTCCAAATAAAAAAAGGTATATTGATAACAGTTACTCCTATTCCACTTTATGGATTTGAAATGTGACACATAGGACTGAAGGCCATTCACTGATTGGTTAAACAGCTTTGAAAAAACTTCTGAGATTGCATAACTTTATTTCAATTGTCATTTTATGTACATGGAGAAAATGACATTCAAATAGGCACTTTTGTTTCACTGATTCAAATGTGCCAGGTTTCAATCATGGATGGAATTACTACATGATTTTTTTTAAGACAAAAATTTACAAGAAAAAAAGTCTTGCTGATAAAGATAGCTTATAAAGTAAGAAAATGAGTGTTTTAAAAAGAGTTGTCAATTTTTTTTAATTTAGAAAATTTATATAGTGGATGTTTGAATATCGGTGTAAATTAAAAATAATTTTTTTAAATGCCCTTTAGTAGTGATAATTTCCCCAATCCATTTTCCCACGACCTTTTAAAGAGAGGAGTCATGCCACTTTTGAAGTATTCATTCCCTAATGTTTTGTTTGTATACTGAGCACTATCCTGTTGATAAATGTTCTCCTGACTACCTCTGATCATCAGGCGCTTACGGAACATACAGAATGGCAAATCAACTTGTGCTTCCAGTATAAAACCTCACACTGGTGTCTCTAAAGAATTTACAATTTTTTGGCTGCCATGGTAAAATAGATATTTTGTTTCTCTCTTAGGTTACTATAAAGCATTTCCATAATATTGAGTATTTAATGCAATTTTCCCCACTGGTGACATTTTAGACATGGGTCAAGTGATTTTTGCTGTAGTTGATATTAAATATATATAAATATTATGCACCACTAGAGCATACTACTAATGCTATATTCCACCAATCATTAAGATCAGTGATCAGAGATGACTAAGTTGCTATTATTAAGGATTTAGTGTTATCCATGAATTTATCTGCTTAAACACATGTCTGCTTAAAATTATAATAAACTTCATATAAGAATTTAAGTGTAGAATTAGGACTATATAGATGACTCAAGGCAAAAATTTAGTTATGGCTGAACTATTAATATAAACATGGGAAAAAATATGGGTATGAATGGATTCATACTCAAGTTACCCTGGTAATTGTTATGATGCTCTTTCTTCATTTGTATTTACAATTATAGTGAGCCATCGTGCCATAGGTAAATGTACTAAAGGATAATTTAACACAAGCATTTTGGTGCATCCATGTCTTATACTTCTTAGATGACTTGCACATTTTGTAAAAGTTTAATTAAGAGGAAAAATCTGAATTAATTGGCAAACAAACCAAAAAAAAAAAAAGCCTACACACTTTACTCATATTATCGTTTGCAAAAGTATTCTTTGTTAAAATGTCTAATCTAGTCTGGTTTTATGATACTTCCTTCAAGTTGAATGTTTATATACAATTTTAATTAAGTTTTTTTTCCTAGTGTATTCCCTAATTAAATAAAATCCTTGCTACTTGGAAATATAGTCTATGCTGAGTGAAGTGCTCTAATGACAATGTTAGGATTTCAGTGTACAACAGATTCAGCAAAAGGTTTCACAGGAAACTCTCACAAGACTACACAGTGAAGACATATGGTTATTCTTTATTTAGGATGACAAAAATTTAAACATATCTTCTTTCAGTACTGTCTCTCTTTTTCTCACACAAATAGACTGTATATCACTTATCTAGACACCAAGTTATTTAAAGCCATTATTTAGTACCATAATAAGTAGTAATTTAAATACAAGGTAAAATCACCACATTGTCTTGTTTACTACTGATGTTAATTTCAAGCTGACGTTCAATGCTTCCCAAAAAGGCAGGCTATGATTTGTTATCATTAAACTGTCAACTCTGCCTTGAGTTGGAAATAGATTCGCACTACATTTCTTACGGCATACCACTTTATTTTCTATCAGTCAAAAAAAAAAAAAAAAAAGAAAAATCCAGAATTGTTTTAATTGTGTCTGTGCTATTTTTCTATTAACTGTTTCATGCATTTTTCCTGGCCTTTTAATTGCAGTTTAATAGTGGTCATTAACACATTAAGGGGTGTTAGAAGAACATTTGAAGTCCTCTTGACTTCTACCAAAGTTGACACTTCAATGCTAGAGTAATTTCAGCTATTCATTTATTTAATAGTGACCTATGCAAATGTGGAACCATGTCATTTTACAAATTGACTGTAATAATTAACTAGAAAGGCAGAGTAAAATGAAACAGGTTATAATTAGAATATAACTGCTACAGTATTACGTCAGCTAGAATAAAATCTCAAATGATTAAATTGGTTTCAATTATTAAGAATCAGTTTAATGTACCCACTGTTCTGATTTTTACATTTCTCTTTTTTGTGTGCATTAGATGTCACCTCATACAATTTATGTATTTTATTCATCTTGGTAAAACAGGCATTACAAAAGTTTAATTAAGTAGTAAAAGACTTCACATTATTCTGCTGAATTCTAAATTAGTTGTAGAAACTAGTCAGAGTGCATGCTACATACTATTCAAGATCATTTCAATTAGCTCTATCTATTAAGCCACCCAACATTTCCCTTACATAGTAAATATATGTAACATGTCATTAGCCATCAGAACATGTACTTTAATCACATAATTATCACAACTTTCTCAACTGGTTCTTGAATGCATCGTTTTTATCTATATCACTTTTTTTTTAAACATAATAACTAAACCATCTTTTCAAAATCCAAAGAATTTTCTACACTCATGACTCCTCTACACTTGGCAGCAGGGCTACTTTCCTGGGCATGCAACCTATATCGTAGCATAGAGCATTCACACTCAGTGGGGCTCCACACTTGGTTTAATGTTACACTATTGCAGTTAAGAAATTCTTAAGATTTTTGAACAAGAAGTCTTACATTTTTATTTTATTCTGGGCCCTACAAATTATGTAGCTAGTTCTGCTGGAAGGATCTAATACAGAATTATAATAACTTGCTCATTTTCAGCTAAATATTTAACATTTTACTCATCATCTACTTATTTATTAGAAATTGAATCTTCCTAACACACAACTTGAGGGAATTTTCCCATGGAGTCAATATGGATAAGGAGGGCATCTACTTAGCTGGTTAAATTAGCCAACGACTTGGCAATCAAATAATCAAACCAGATCATATACTAGTACATAGATTGTGTTTTAATTAGCATTTTATATCTCATTATATATATTTCTTCTCAAAACAGAAAAGCTGTTCTCTGTACGGCATTAAAATCAAAGGAGTATTTGATATATGTTCAAGTTCAGATCACATGACTACCTGTGACACAGTCGGGAAATATTTGTTTCCAGCCAATACATATCTCCAACTCTGAAATAATCTTAATCTTATAAGGATCTAAGATAATGCCTGAGTCATTTTTAATCTACTTATTTACTAAAGATGAATTATGATGACCACCATTTTTGACTATTCTTGACTCAAATTCTGGATTTTTATTTGTACATAGTATGGTCTACTCTGTGAGTATGGTTTTGATATTATGTTTCTCTCTTTTATTACAGCTTCATTTATTATAATTGACCAGACAGCTTTAGTACATTGATTAGTAATTCTAGAAGTACAATCAAGAAACTTCATGTATCATGATCAACTAGGGTACTAGTTTAAATACAAATCCCTAGTGAATCAGAATTTAAAGTCTTAAGTCCTTCATTTTTTCATATATTATTCTGTAAGTGTTGAACTATCTTGGGAGGCATATAATAATGATTTTGTGGCATATTTCTGCATAACCTGGTGAGATATTTAGCATGCACATCTGGCTTCTGTGCCATAAAAAAATCTTTTCAAAACTACAAGACAAAGATTGATCAGAATAAAAGTAAAGTTCTCTTTCCTTCTCTAATTCAATATTAGTGAAATATATTCCATCCTGAAATTCTAAGGATCTTTCCAATGGTTAGAATTTCAGTTTTGAGAATTGAAAGAAACTATTATTCTATTCAGAAAATGGTAATCTGATATCTAGACATACTGTGAAACAGTTTTAAGAACTAAGAATGCTCCAGAACTGACTAAACAATGCAGAGATAAGATCAAAATTAACATATCTCTATATGAAGTGTTTTTTTCATTCATCCCCAAAGCTTTTAATATTGATTTATAAGATCCTCAGTTACGAATCTGTAGATAACTTAAATACAACCCAAAATCAAATTGATTCACTGATGTAATGTCTTAAGAACTTAGATCTTATTGTCAAATAAATTGACTTCTCTCTACAAGACTTGGAGACTAAAATATTTTCTGCCACCTGCACTATTGTAATTGGTCAGTTCAATCAAATACATCAAGTCAACAATTTTTAACAACAATTATCCCTTCTCACCTTTTAACAATCAAATAAAAATAACTTACCCAACTGGTTTTCTGATGATTTGTCTCTTCTTTTATCAGTTAAACCTGAGTATTGAGTCAAAAATAAAATATATTCAGGCAACGTGAGGTCGATTGGGTAAAAAGAAAAAATACTCATTCTAAAGAGAATAAAGACAATCTTTTTATACCATTTAGGATTTAAAAGAATGCCTTGAGCTTGAAAATCATTTCTATTTTTTTTTCCAAATGGAATTAGAGTTCTTTATTACAATGTAATTGTAATTAATATTGTGCAGTTGTAATAATATAATTATTATTAATTACATTTTCCAAATGTAATTAAAATCCATTGCTTGGAACAAAGGCAATCACTGGATTGCAATTATCTATATTTCTAAAAGAAACAATTAGTATGGCAGGTCTCAGATTCATAGTACAAATAACCAGATATTGTATTTCTTATAACTATTAATTCATATACTTTGAATAGAGGTATATACAGGTAATATATGCACATTTTACTCTAGAAGGTAATTTTTAAAAATGTCTTTAGTACATTTATACTTTAGTTGATGATTTAAAAAAAAAACACTGTTCAGTTAGATTCGTGTCTATATTTATGTGTGACACCTTGAATGACACATATTTAACTTTCCAGAAACATATATATCATAATATATCACAAACAGCATCATTAACATTTCAAATAGAGGTTATTTCTGTATTCGTGAATTAGAATTTAATAGTAGATTAAATATAATTGCAAATGCATCCTCATAATAGTTCTACAGAGTTGTCAATTTAATGTTATTAATGGGAGGTTAAATTTTCTATGAGTTCAAAGACAATGTCAAATTTCAATTTCCAAGGTTTACACTAATATCACCCAGATAATTTATTCTATTTTATTAAAACCTCAGTTTATGCAGTGGTTAAATGGGCTGAAAACAGTCTCATTTCTTCTAAAATGGGTGGAAAGATTAAAGACTATCTTCAAGATAAATCACAGAATAAACTGTATTAACTTCCAATTGCTGACAGGAGAATGCTTAATTTTCATTTACATAAACTTTATTGTAACTGGACCAAAAAATGGGAAATAAGACAAACTAAGAAACAGACTATCTTATAATGATTCTCTATTCAGGTGTTAACTCTTAATGAAAGTATTACTACAGAAAAGATATTTATATGGATAGAAAGCCAAAAAACCTTTTTACTTTAGCTTTTTCCCCCAAAGTCCAATTTCCCATTAAGAACTAAAGAAAAAAAGTACCTTTAAAACAAATCTAACCTGATGGAAGATTCAATTTTAGCATAATTATTAGGCACATAAGACATGACAAACAGGGGAGTGAAGGCCTAACCCAGACACCTCCCTTAGGACCTGAAACACCCATTTTACGGTTAAAAATTACCATTACGAGGAATAAAAGCCACAAAATAGCTACTAGTTTAGGCTGGCCACAAATGCCTGCACAGTTAATACATATACTTTCCTTACTTGACCATAGTCTCATTATACTATCATTATAATATAATACATTTGCCCAGAAAGTCATAAATCTA
This sequence comes from Eidolon dupreanum, assembly GCA_028627145.1. NCBI lineage: Eukaryota > Metazoa > Chordata > Mammalia > Chiroptera > Pteropodidae > Eidolon > Eidolon dupreanum. The sequence goes on along the minus strand of CM053514.1, from coordinate 51,111,165 downwards.
ATTATAACAGACTGAATTCTGGGTGACTCCATGAGTAGTGGACAAATGGTTATATAGCAGCCAACTGTCAATCAAAATGACCTCATATGCCAGTCATCTAGCACCACCCTTGTATCCTCCCATCATGGCTCAAATATAATGCAGATCTCCCAACTTCTGCCGGGCTGCGGCCATCTCTGGCGTAGACTGTTTCTCTCTTGAAACATACTTTAATAAATCCTGCTTTCCTAAATTTCACTGATCTGATTCTCTAATGTGTCAGCAGAAAGAACTGAGGACCCCTCAGCACCACTGGGGCAACAAAAGACTTGGATTACCCCCAATGATAACGTAATGTTGTATTCAGAGAAACAATACAATAACCAAAACCTACAAATAAATAATTAAGATCTTTACTCAGTCTCTCCAAATGGCAAAGGATCTCAGAAAACTTTCTGTCTCAAAGTTCTGACTAGATTACCACCCAGCTTATTTCAACCTCGCTCACTTTGTTATGCAAATTACTCGACCAATTTAATTTATATGGGTATCTCCCTTTAGGATAATTCCACCACACAAATTCTCCATTACAAATGAACTCTCAACTGAGAACTCATCCAGCAAGAGAATTCTTCTACTTCAGAACCTTTTCTTGAGGGTAAGGGAAGAGTTAATTATGGATAATATATAAACAAATTGATCTGGGTAACAATTTTTTCCTTGTTGATAAATTGTCGATAGCTCCACAAACAACATTCCTAATATTTATTGCTCATTCAATCAATTCTTGTATTTATACTTTCTACCACCTATCCCTCCAATGATGCTGCATAAGTGAGCTGCCTGCTGTCCTGTTAGCCTTTCTAGCAAAACCTGATCTGGAATGCATATATGCTTTGTCATCTCTGCCCTGGAAACATTTGGTGGATAGGTTCACTAGGCAAGTACCCTTATGACCAATGATTGCTGATTGAGGTAAAAGCAGCACTGTCACAAATAACCAAATATTTGGGTATTTACCAATTGCCAAGTGTTTGTGTAATCTTGTGGGAGTTACTAAACTTGAATCTCCTTTCCTGAGGGATACAAAACACCACAGGCTGAAAGGCTGAACATAACCATGATTTACTTGATCCTGGCCAACAATGGAGAGAGAGCAAATAGGGCTCTAACCAGAGCCCAACTCCATAGCTGCGGTGCAGTTCTCTTGAGGGGAAATAAGAAAAACATTTATTGCTATTCACCAGACTTTGTTTATGGGAATTTTCACTTCAAAAGGCAAAAATATCCCTGCCTCAGTTCTGGTCTGGTTTTATCTTTTATTGCCACAATAGCTTCTGACTTTTCTCTTGCTGAAGGAACTTCACCAAGAGCAAGGATTCAGGAATCCTGTCTGTCTATGAAAGAGTCAGTGATTCTTCAAATAACTCCCTTAGAAATATGATCCAGAGAAAAAGATCAGTTTTTTACTCATAGCTATAACAGTAGCTAGAGTATCAGCTTTTCCATAGGGTGGTAGAAAGAGGGTCAGATGATACCTGCACATGCAGTCAAGAGCCTTACAGAAGAATCCTGAGCTGAGAAACCCAAATCTTGTGTGGTGGGAAGGAGTATGCATGACTTTGCCCCAGAGGTTAGGAGACATTTTTATTAATGAAAAGTAAACAAACTTGCCATTTGTTCTGGAGAGAGATGCATCTTTATCTTCCAAGGTTGTTCATTTTACATTCTTGAAGGGACTGTCTGAAACAAGGACATACCAAAGCACAAGAGACCCATGGAGGATATTCTCACATGTATACAATATTATGTGCCTACTAAGCTCATAAAAATGAACAAGAAACATAATGATATTGCATCATATTTTATATGATGTAAAAGTAATTTTTCCAGTATAGATGTTTCTCGTTTGTAATGCCCTGTGTAATAACATTATGTAACTAAGCAAATGAAATTGAGACACTCATAAAGAAACATTGAAAGTATTATTCGTATAATGACAATCTCTTCTGATGATTATAGTGGACAAAAATGAGAAGAAATAAGAGCAGTTTTCATATTTATGCATTTTCAAATCAAGAAATTTATATGGAATTACTTAATAAAAGATAGTTATAGCTGGAGCGAATTTTGAAAATTATATAGAAACATTCTTCTAACAGTATGTACCTCCTGTGATGTAGTAAATGACATTATATTCCATCATGAGATGATTACAGAAGAAAGGTAGAAATGAAGAAAAATAAGGGGTATAATGGCATCTGAAAAGCCAGGAATGCTACTGTTAAAAGTTAAAGCTAAAACAGATCCTCTTTAAAGGGTCTCCTTGCTCAGGTATAATTCTGATATAGTGAGTGATATTGTATCCATATCTAATAAGCTGAACACCAAACAGAGACTGTGAGTTTGATTTTGGTGCCCTGCATCTTGCTGGTTATTTTCCTTCCTAAATCATATTAATCTACTTAATTAACTATGCAATTAAAAGAATTACAATGTGCAGGAATAAGTTGCAGTTTTAAGTGATTAAATAATTTTTATTGTTTAATTTTATGAACAAAACAAAATAATAAAAGAGACATACTATATTGTTAACATTCAATTAATTGGAATTTTTAATAGTAAACTCAGGTTTGCTGAGTGTCTTTTCTTAAACAAACAAGAATTTTTGCCTTTTTTAAAAATCTGTATGTAAAAAGCAGACTCATATGTTTTGCTCAAAACTGTTTGGGGGTACCTATGACCACAATCATAAAAAAGTTCAGAAATGTATAGAGTTTTTTTCTGGTTGGTTTGTTCTGCCCTCAAGGAAGGGTACAGAGAATTACTTTAAGTGTTTAACAGAAGGGATATGCATGCATTTTAAAATGTAGTAACAAATATTTCCTGAAGGTATCTTATGCTTTTTCTATGTAGATGACTACAATAAAATTTGTATAATATTGTTCTTTCTTTATCAATTCTAGACTTCAACCAAAGAGAAAGCTAAAGGGAAATAGAGCACTACAAAAGGAGAATAAAGGTACTGACTTGAATAACTTAAAACTCATAGGAGTGGCTGAAAAACAATAAGCTTATTATTTTGGGCAACCTGTAAACCACACTTTAAGTATTCTTATAATTACCTAAATAAACAAAATTTTAACATTTCTTTCACTATTAAAACCAATTCTTTTTTTTCTTTTTGGTCATTGGTTGATCTTACTTTTGGTCAGTTTATGTCGTTTATAATTTTAAAAATCTATTTTATTGAGGTATAGTTTATATATAATAAAATAGTCCTATTTTAAAGTACAATTTCATGAATTTGACAAATTTATACACTCTTATACAGGCCAATACAATCAAAGTATAGAACATTTCTATCACCCCCCCAAATTCCTTCATGTTCTTTTGCAATCCATCACCTTCCTTGAACACCTAGCCTCAGGCAACCACTGATCTATTTTCGGTCACTATAGATTATTTTTCTTGTTCTAAGATTTCATGTAAGTGAAATAATATTGTATGCATTCTTTTTTATTTGTCTTCTTTTGTTCAGCATGATGTATTTTATATTCCTTCAACTTATTAGTTTAACCAGTGGTTAAACTCTCTCTGTTTTTTAATCACTGAGTAGTATTATACTGTATGAATTGTATGAATATGCCAAAATTTACTCATCTACCCACCCAACTTTTGATGGATGTTGTTGTTGTTGTTGTTTTTCCAGTGTGGGGTAATTTGAATAAATGTGCCATGAATATTTATGTACATATCTTTTTGTGAGCTTATGTTTTTAGTTCTTTAGGGTACATATCTAAGAATGAAATTGCTGACATATTTGGTACACTTATATTTAACTTTACAAGAAAGAGTCAAAGTACTCTCATTGTTTTTTATTCTTGCCAATACTTGATTGAGGTGGTCAATTCACTTTATGATTTGTAGGGGTATCTCAATGTGGTTAATTTACATTTCTCAGATAACTAATGATGATGAGCAACTTTCCAAATGCTTATTGGCCATTGATACCTTTCTTTTGTGAAGCAATTATTCAAATATTTTGCCTATTTTTAATTTTATTGAGATATTTTGTCTTTATTATATTCTGGATACAAATTCTTTGTTAAATATGTGTATTAGCAAAGTACTCTCTGAGTATGTAGTCTGCCTTTCATTTTCATAAAAATTTCTCATGAAGAGCAGATGTTTTTAAATTTTGTGAATTCCATTTTTCAGACTTTTTTATAGTTAATATTTTTTCCTATGAAAGATTTCTTTCTCCAAATATCAAAAGATTTTATTTTATGTTTATCCTAGAGTCTAGTAATTTTAGCTGTTGTGTTTTATTCTATAATTCATATGAAATTAATTTTTCATTTAGTATAAGGGTTGAGATGTTTGCATTTCTGTACAAATGTCCATTTGTTTTACCAATATTTGTTGAAAACACTCATTGGATTAATTTGGCAACTTTTAAACCATCAATTGTCCAGATAAGTGTGTGTCTAAGTTATCTATTGTTTTGAATTTAACTATATGTTAATCCTTATTATTAATATACTGTTTCAATTGCAGTAGCTCTACTTTAAAAACAGCTCTTTGCTATTTGAGGTTCTTTATTTATCCTAATAAATTTGAAATCTACTTGTCAAATACTGCAAAAAACCTATTGGGATTCTGACTAGAATTGCATTGAATTTCTAAGATAATTTGGGGAGAATTACCAACTAATCATCTTGTCTTTCTCTTTATAAACATGATATGACTATCTATTTATTTATTAACCCATTTGCCATTTTCTCTGAGACTACTCACCAGTGGAGCTTACAGCAGCCGCATTTACCCAGAGATAACTCATGGATTACAGTCTTAACCTTACCCCCAAAATTTGCCAAGAAATATCTCGCTTTTATTATTATTTTAGTATCACTCTAGTATATCGACAGTTTTTGGAAACGAATAACATCATTCTATTTATAACGTTCTGTTTTTAGTAGTGATATTTCCATTTATAAAATATAGTAATTCTCTATTACTGCAAACGTTGAATCCTAGAAAATGTAGCATTCCTATGCATGATGTTAACAGATGTTGTTTTCTATAGTTCCTACTGTTTGCTTATTTTTTCATCCTTTCTTGCCTTTTTAATTGATTAGACCATTTTTAGTATTCTATCTCTACTATTGTTCTTCATTCAGAGTCTATATATCCCCCTCTCTTCTTTTTGTACTTTTGCTATCATATATTTTACTTTTCTGTATATTATTAACCTCAGTTTTACTGGTATTTTTGCTATAGTTAATTATCTTGTAAAGTAATTTAAAATAAAAGGAAAAAAATACATTTTATATTTTCCATGTTATTTACCATTTCTAGAAGCCTTTATTATCTTAGTGTGGATCCAAATTTCCATTTAGATGATTTGCAAATTCAAGTTTTCATTTGGATTATATTCCTTCATCTAAAAAACTTTCTTTCTTTCTTTTTTTTTCTTTCTTTTATTTTTTTTTGATAGTACCTGTCATTGGAAATTAATTCTTTCCCCTTTGGCTGACAAAATGTCTTTATTTTGTTTTTACTTTTGAGACATTTACCAGACATAAAATTACAGTTTGCTAGTTTTTTTCTTCTCATTTTAACGCATTAATGATGTTACATCGCATTGTCTTCTAACTCACATTGTTTGTAGAAGATGTCAGTAGTAGTTAATATGGTTGTTCCCCTGTTTCTAATGTGCTTTTTAAGATGCTTTTAGCATTGTTTCTTCATTACTTCATTACATTTTTAGCATTTTGATTATCAAGTACCTTGATGTATATTTCTTTATGTTTATTCTATTTAGTATTTGTTTATTTTCTGTATCTGTGAATTTGTTGATTTTATCAAATTATTAAATATTTGTATATTATTTACTCAAATATTTTTTTCAGTTGTTAGATGCTAAATGCTATTGCAAGGTCACTGAGTGTCTGGCCATTTTTTTTTAGCTTTTATGCTCTGTGTTTCACTTTGCATAGTTTCTCTTGCTATGTCTTCATGTTCTGCAATCTTTGAAATGTCTAACCTGCTACATTTCCAATAGATATTTTGTTTCAGATGTTACATTTTATTTTTGTATCAAGTTCTATTCTTATATCTTTTATTCTTCTGCTCTTAATATTCATGTTTTCAATTAAATTATCGAATATATTTATCATAGCTCATTTAAAGCCCTTGTCTACTAATCTGACATCACCTATGTCAGTTCTAGTTTGGGTTTTTTTTTTTAATAGTTTTCCATTTAAATTGTTCATATTTTCTTGCTTCTTCAGATGTCTAGTAATTTTTTAGTGAATGCTAGACATTATAAATATTATATTCTTTAGTTTCTGTGTTTTTTTGTTTGTTTGTTTTCTTTAAAGCGTATTGAGCATTCTTAAAAAATAAGTTCTTTTGCTGATTATCGATCCTTTTTAGGTTTATTTTTTTAAGTTTTCTTATAGAAAGTATAATGTAGTTTTCAACAGTATTCTAGTGATGGTTTAGCCTTGATAACTATGTATTGACCAAATAGTGCAATATTTAGTAAATAATGTGGTATTTATCAAAATTCTGATTGTTCATTGAGGTCTCCACTTTAGTGGTTAAAACTTAAATACATCCACCCTTGTGTAAGCTTTTGGAATTGTTCAGTTCATAATCTCTAATGGTAATTCTTTTTGTCCAACCTCAAGGCATCTCACAATAACATGTACACCTTAGAATTCAGCAACAAACAAACAAACAAACAAACAAACAAACAAAAAACCCTAGGAATTCTAGGAGGCTTCATTGAAGCATGTATTTGCATAGTTCTCTTCTCCCTGACATTTAGCCCTACAAATTCCAGCTAATTCAGCTTTGCTGAGCTCTGATTTTTATCTCTTCAATCTTGCAAGGCTGCCATGATTTGCTTGGGTTCCCCCTTCCAGATTGTGCCTTTAAACAGAAAGTTAAAAAAATTTTATAATGCAACCCAATTTTCTTGTTTCAGTGATCACAGCCCTGGGCTACCAGGGGTCTGATTTCTCGGAACAATTATTTTATTTGTTTTGTTGAGTTTTCTAGTTGTTTAGGATAAGAAGTCATGTCTGAGCCATTTACTTATAATGGCCAGAAGTAGAATTTTGACCAAATTTTAAGTTCAATGAATTTAAATTATGCAGAATGTTAACTAATAGTGATATTTTACAATATTCCTCTTTAGGAACACCTAAACAACTATAGTAGAAAAGGACTATATCAAATGGTGTATGAGATGAATTTGTTAGGTAATATGTATTATAAGCATCAGTGCTGTCTCCTGTATGGAGGTAGTATTATCTTCAGTAAATAAAATTCACTAAATTTAAAAATAATCACTGGAGACTGTCATATCATCAACTAACTAAAAAATGAGGGTGAAATAGTCTATTGAAATTTAAATATTTTGTTATTGTTTAAGAAAACCATTTATGGACATTTATAACATTATAACATTATAACTCTAGCCTTTTATATTATGACAAATTAAATAAAGAAAAGAATGAAAAATAGAAGTGAAGAGAAATGGAGAGGACATAATAGCTCCTGAATAGGATTATAGAAATAAAACATGTGATGAATATGGGACAAAGAAAGGAGAAAAATTATAAAAAGCAAAAGAAAAAAATAGGAAACACTGTAACCAAGGTATTCAGGAGTGAATTACTTAACTACAGAATTTTACCCATTCCATTTGTGAAACACCCACATGGTGTGACTTGAAGCTTCCTATAGAGAGAAGTGAGAAGACAGCCGTTCATAGGAAGGAGGGCAGGTCAGACTTAGCAGAAAGAACATGACTAAAGCATAAAAGTGAGAAAGTACAAGGTAAGTTCTAGGAATGAAAATAAAACCAGTTTGGCTACAATGGGCGAGGGGGGGGGGGAGTACTATAAAATAAGACTGGAAAAAAATAAGATAAATTGGGGCCAGATTACATAGGTCTTTGAATGCCAGGCTAAGGATTTGCTGCTCTTTTTGGTTAAAAATGGGGAGTCACTGAAGGTATTTGAGTAGGGAAGTGAACTGACCTTTGGGTCAATTACTCTGGCTGCAACGTGTAAAGTAGATTGGAAGAGGGAGAAAATAAAAGTGAAGAAACACCCTAGGAGGCTATTGAATTAGATCAGGTGACAAGTAATGAGAACCTGAACTATGGGAGTAGCAGTAGGACTGGAAAGAAAAGGATAAATTCAAGATAACTTTCATGGGTCAAATCTATGGGGCTTAGTAACTAATGAGATTTGAGGGACCTGTTAAAAAATATTCTGAGATTTTTAAACCTGAGTTACTGAGGAAGTGATAAAGTAGGGAAATAAGGAGAAAAAGCAGGTGTAAGTGGTTGTAGGTGTATGTGTATAGGGTGTTGATGACGGTGTATTTTGTGGTGGTGGGAGTTTTATGCAGAAGAGATGATGAGATGAATTTTGATATGTTGCCCTTATAAGTAGTAGAGAGTAGCAGTTTTCAGAAAAGTAAATAGAACAATTAAATTCTAAAGATATAAGGACTATACTTAGTTCATAATTGGCTCTTAATAAATGTTGATTGAACTAATCCTAATTAATTCCTAAGGACATTTTTCACTCATTCATTCAACAAATATTTATTGAACAGCTATTATATGCCAGGCACTGGTTTAAGTATTGAGAGATACTATGGTTTTCAATAGAGATGATGTCTCTCTTATGGAAAACATAGTCTAAAGGGAAAGAAACAATTAAATGAACATTTGCAATAAACGATGTCTGTATTACTTTAAAGGGCAAATTGATATGCAAGAAGATAACAGGACCCTTCCAAGTGTAATATGCTCAAGGAAGTTTTCTCAAATGATTGACTCAGCTGAAAGACTGAGTAGGAATTAGCCAGTTGAAAGGAAAGCAAAGGATTCCAGGCAGAGGGAAACTCAGTTGAAAAATTTTAGAGGTCATAAAGTTTCAGTCTTTTGAGGAATTGAAAGAAATTCATTATGGTTGAATCATAGAGTATGAATGAAAAAGGAAGAGAATTAGATATGGACAAGTTCATGAAGAGTCTTGTCAACATTTTATAGAACTTTGTCTTAAGAATGCTGGGAATTCCCTGAAGGGTTTTGGTAGAGAAACAGCATGACAATATTTGCATGTTTTGAAGATTTGTTAACTACTCACTTTGAGGAAAAAATATTTATTGTGGCCTCAGGAATTTACACATAAACAAATAGAAGCAATGTAATAAGATAAGGCCTACGATAGTTTAAAATGCTATTTACACATGCTTATAATCATTAGACAAGTATAAAATTATGTAGGAACACAGACAAAAAGATGATTAACATTGTCTGTAAAAAGAGAAGTGTTAAAGAAGAATTAAGAAAAGGCCTTTTTGAGCTGGGCCTAGAAAGTTAAATAGGCCTTTTAAATAAATAATTTAAGTCCTCATGTAAAATTTTATTTACAACTTTTGAGATCTCTCATTTGTGGCCAATTATGCTTTTTCTTTCACCAATTTTTTAATCATATTATTATTTTTTATTTGTCTTTAATGTTGAGGTAAATTTGGTTGAAATATATAAGTATTTGAATGTGTATAAGAAAAACTACATTATCCTATCATCAATGTGCTCATCACAACTATTTACCAAGTAGTATAAATGTATTTCAGTATGTTAACAATTGGCCAACTTTATCAGGAAGTATGTACTTTCTGACCATTAGAATGGGAAGCAAACTCAATTCTCTGGTTCATCAGTCCCTAGGAATTTGTCTCACTCCTCTGACTTTCCCAGATCCCTTGTAGTTAATCTATCCACATGACTGAGTTAAAAGGAATAACACATGGAATATCCTACTACCAGAAGTGTCCTGGTAAAAGTCCTACAAGAATGTTTACATTTTTCTCTCTTCACCCATTGATATGCTAAATGCAGGTGATCCAATAAATGACTGCATAAGTGGTGACAGGGAATGATGGGGCCACAAGATAGAAGGAGCTTGGGTGACGGAGTCACAAGTTTGCGAGACAGCTGCCATTATCAGACTATGAGGTTAGAGAGAAATTAACTTTTAATAGGTTCAAGTCCCTGAAAATTGAAAATTGTCTGGGAATTAAAATTGGGTTCAAGTCACTGAAATTTGGAAGTTACCATAGCTAGTGTTAATTACCTTGACTGGTACAGTCATATATAATTTTCTTCAGTGCTTTTAAGAATTTGAGTGCTCCCCCAGGCCTCAGCCTCTTGTATAAGACTTTACTGGTAGAACTCCCTGCTATTATTTTCCCTGCTAAGGATATCCTTTACATAGTAACTGGGTACAGTTATCAATACTGGTTCTTAGGAACTTTGACTAAATTTTAGAGGACTCAGACAAACTTTAATGCCATTTATTAATTAGTTTAGCCAATATAATATTTATTGAACAGAAATTCATTAAGTGATGCATAATTTCATGTAACCTAATGTCTTATATGATGGGTGTGTTTTACCCTGGTTGTTTTTATAGAATAATACTACCAGGGAATCATAAAGAATATAGCTCTTACAACAAAATAGACTTATCTTGATATAAAACACAGCATCATTTTTACAGCTACAGAAATTATCTGGCAGAAAATACTTATTAAAGAAGTATGGGTTGCTCAATATTACCTGTTTACAAATAGATGATCAATGAGGGATCATAATTAGTATTAGCAATCAGATCTTTTTCAAATAATTAGACATATTGTTAAGAAAATCAAAATTTCAAGTGTGCAAAAAAATTTCTTCTAGCCAAAGTTTCTCAGAAAAATATCACACTTTGTCTCTTAATCTAATAAGAAGACCTAAAAGCCTACCCAGGGTCTTCATCATTCTTCCTTTCAGCATCATATATGGTTAACTCATACAGGCCTGAGTTGGAAACTTTGTTTGATGCCTACTGACTCTTTGATAGACCCTGGGCAATTTACATAACCTCTCTCAGCCTCATGAAATAATAGTACCTTATGCTTCTGCCCTTGCTCCCCTGCAGTTCTTTTCTCAACACAGCAGTCAGAGTGATCCCATTAAAACGTTTAAGTCAGATCATTTTATGACTTTGCTCAAAACTCACCAATGGCTTTTCATCTCACTAGGAAAAAAAGTCAGTCTTTATAATGGCTTACAAGGCTATATGTGATTGGATAACTGTCTGACCTCATTTTCTATTCCTCTTCTTGTCCACTCTGTTCCAGCCCACTAGCCTTCTTGCTAGTTTAAAAAATTTCCCAGAGAAAAAACAGGATTAAAAAATATACCTGGTTTCTGTCTCTTAAGCACTATTGTTATTTCTGAATTATCAACATCCTAGGTGAGAGTTTCCATAATCTTCAGAATAAACTCTAGTAATAATTATAACAATAATAATAATAATAATAAACATTTTATTATGTTTATAATGTGCCAATATGACATCATTCAATTTTCATAGAAACCCAAAGAGGTGGTAATATCTAGTAGTTTTAGAGTACAATCTGTAATCATGCTGAGTGGGTTCAAATCCCTGTTTCACCACTTATTGACTATGACTTGGAGCACATTACTAGGCCTGTGTTTCAGTTTTCTCATCTGTAAATTAAGTATTAAAATAGTATCTTCTATATAATGAGGCATTATGAATTAATATTCATGAAGTGCATAGAATAAGGTTGAGCACATAGCATAAGGGTTTGTTAAATATTTAAATAAAAATAATTATTTTTTTGTTCTTGTTTCATTACCTGTGAAATGTAAAATAATAATATAGAATTTACCTCATAGGATTTTTGTTGTTAAAAATGACATTCTTAACCACAACTTTAAAAGATTGTAAGCATGTTTTTTTGTTTGTGAGTCTCCAACACTCAACTGAAGCATAAAAGCTTTCAACCTTTCCTAATGATGAATGTTTTGTTGTGTGGTAAGTTTTAAAAATCCATCTATGTTGTTGCTGTTTTCTTTTCGCAATTTGTTGATAGTCCCCCATTTCCAATCTGTAATCTAGATATGTAGGTAAAGGAGAGGCCTGAACTCAATGAAGTTTGCGGACATCTTCTGGAAGAAATGTTTTCCTCTCCTCTACCATGACTTCACTTTCAATTGCCAGGCTATTACATAACATGAGAGTTCTTTCTGAAATGAAGAAGGATGAAGGTCATAAGACAATTTTACAGACAACCTCTGGGAACACCGATCCATGTAGACGTAACTAAAATAGTCATACTGATTTCAGAACCTCAGAGACTTCCCACCCCTTCCTTTTTGTGTGTTTTCTTTTGAACTTGTGATGTTCATTCATGATAGAAATTAGAGAAATTGTTAGAGCACTTTAATATCAGTAGCATAAGCTAGATTATTTCCAAATCATGAATTCTGTTTCTCACTCTTCATTTGTTCAACCACAAAACCCAATAATAAGCTGCATCTAAAAAGAAGCGGTTATTGCAGAACAACTTTAGGTAAGCAAAGGCAGTTAAGTGTGTTTCAGAATGTTTTCACAGGGAAGCATCTGCAAAAGGTTTGTGCAGTGAGAATAACACAAAGGTTTACATAATAATTGAACAGTTTATTTTTCTTTTTTGACAATGAAGAAACATCCATCAGCATATTTAAAAATATTAGTGTATTTCAGCTACATTTTCATTGGCAATGCACATACAACCACAGTGACCAGGTATCAATTAACATTATATTTTTTAGCTGTTTCACAAAATGTGTAATCAGTCACAAAATGTATTTGGTTCCATACATATGATTCTTTTCCCTTTTGTCTCATGAAGCATTCTACTGAAAAAATTGAACGCATTTTAGATAGCTAAATTAAGAATTATCCAAATAGAATGGTGTCTCTATTTTCTAAAGCAAACCTCAAAAAAAAAAAAAAAAAAGCAAAAGCACTATTTAATTCTGAGAAAAAAAAAGACTAACGTAATATGTATTCTGGAAAAGCCATAAAGTGCTGTCAGAAATACAAAATTAGTCTTCAGCTTTAAATTGGGACTAATTGATGGTCCTTAACAAGTAAAAATTCTGTGTATATAATGATTAGTCATTTGAAGAAAAGATGAAAACATAGTTAACTCTCATATATACGGAAAAGTGGAGTATAAAGATATATGAGAAGCAGTCACTGTCACAGAGAAGCTTATCAATTCTAAACCACATATTCACAAGTAATGTCTCTGCAGTCAGATAAGTGCTATGATTAGTGAGATTTGAGGGATAGTCTAGTCACAAATACCACCAGTCTACGTTGAGTAAATATCATTCAATTCAGATTTTTTGCATATAATTCATTATATAAATATCGAAATGTAATTTGGTTCTGTTGCTACCAAAATAGACAGGAACTCTGAATGGAAATGTGAAGATACTCCTTATCAGTTCTAGCTTATCTGTGTGGTGATAAGCACAAGAATGTTGCCTGAAAGACCAAAGCCTGCTCCAAACCAGAGATTAGTAGCTAACACTTATCTAGGGTAACTAATCACAGTGAGATACTTAAGTCCAAAGATGAATAGCTTTAGTTATTTAATTAATTAACTGAATCTATATCCCCCAAAGTTGTAAACTAGTTCAGAATATGTCAATTGGAAAGGTTCCTCCTGAGAACCAAGTGGTCCCAGCCACACAACGGGCTCCTCAGACCAGGGCTCCAATGCCATCAAGAGAAGTCTCCATAATATCTGGCAAAAAATTCAGCAAGGGTTGCATCCCAGAGAGACAAAGGGCTGTGGGAGACCAAGACATGCTGCCTATAAAGGTCTAATGCATGGACTATCTCAATCTAAGCTACAGAGTAGGAAATAACAGCTCAAAAAGCACCAGGGACACACTGAGAAACTAAATTGACTAACTTTAAGGCAAGCGCTAGAGAGGCAGGGGTCAGGACAAATCTCTTCAGGCACAGAGGGCTGGCAGGTATCATTGTTCTTTGTTGCTCTTTCCTCCCATTCAAACAGTTGGAGTAGGCTAGTATCAATATGTGCCATCCATTAACCTGACACATCATTTGGCCTACCCTGGTGATTCCATGAGACCCTGCCTGCACCTCCCCCACCCCCAACTCTCCTGCCAGATGGGAGTCTCTTCTGGCAACAATTACAAGAGCAGCCTGCCTTGGCTCCTGTTGCAGACTCAATCAAAGGACCACAAACCCCACATAAGTAGTGGCTGCCCTAGGATTGTGCTGCATATTTTCTCAAAAGTCTGCAATTCCTACATAAGTAGTGGTCACCCTTGGCTCTCTCTAAAGATTCTCTCAAAGATCCACAAACCCCACACAAGCAGCTATTGTCTTTTGTATACAATGTAACTTCTTCCAAGTGCCCCAACCCAGCACAAGTGGCAACTGGTCTCAATTTTCTTTGTAACTCCCTTTGGGTGACCCTAAATATGGCATAAGTATCAGCCAGTTTTGGCTTATAATGTAGCTCCAACTAAGCAGCTGGAAGCCCTGCAGAAGTGGCATCTGACCTCAGCTTGCATCATGGTGGTCACTAATGGGACCCAAACCCAGCACAACTGGCAGCCAATCTCAGATCACAGTGTAGCTTTTCCCAAGTGCCTACAAGACCAGTACAAACAGTAATCTGCTTCAGGCCACTTTGTAGCTCTTATGAAAAAAGCCCAAGCCCTGCACAAGTGGCTACTGAATTTGCCTTGCACTAAAGCCCCTCTAAAGAGACTCCAGACTCAACAGACCTGGTAGCCAGCTTTAGACTGCATCAGAACCCCACCCAATCAGCTTCACACATGGCATACCTAAAGGGTGAAATGACTGGCACTAATCACCAACTAAAGCAACTCTCACTTCATGAAATCAGTCATGATCTATCTGGTATTTTTGCAGACAGTCCTCACAGCCAGTCAGCCTGAGAGTCAGTCACATCCACTGACATGCCAGCAGCAACTGAGACACAACTACACCAGGAGGGCATACATAACACACACAAAGGACACCGCTAGAACATTTGGCTGAGGTTGTTAAAGAGACAGTGCTGCTGAGCCCTATAGGACACCTTCTACATAAGGCCACTCTCTCAAAACTGGGAGATATAGTAAATCTACCTAACATAATCAAACAAACTCAAGGAGACAGACAAAATGAGGAAACAAATAAGTTCCAAATGAAAGAACAAGATAAAATTCCAGAAAAAGAACTAAATGAAATGGAGACAAGCAATCTACCAGGTGCATAGTTCAAACACTGGTTATAAGGATACCCAATAAACATGAGAGAAAAACAGGTGAACTCAGTGAGAACTTAGTAAAGAGATAGAAAACATAAAAAAGGAGTTGGAAAACATAAAAAAGAATCATAAGAACTAAAAATACAATAACTAAAGTGAAGAATACGTGAGTCAATCAATAGCAGATTAGATAAAGCAGAGAATCTAATCATCAATTGAGAAAATAGAGAGCAGAAATACCTAATAGGAATAGCAAAGGAAAAAGAAAGTAATGAAAGAAATAAAAAGAAAAGAAAAAGAATAAAAGAAAATAAGAATGGTTTGAAAAATCTCTGGAACAACATAACAACATCAAACACACCAACATTTGCATAATAAGGAAACCAGGAGAAGAGAGAGAGTTATTGAAAACTTATTTGAATAAATAATGACTGAAAACTTTCTTAACTTGGTGAAGGAGATAGATACACAAGTCCAGAATGTACAAAAGAGTTTCAAACAAGACACATACATCATAATTAAAAGTCAAATATTACAGACAAAGAGAGAATCTTAAAAGTAGCAAGAGGAAAGCAGTTACATACAAGGGAGCTCCCATAAGACTGTCAGCTGATTATTCAACAGAAACTTTGCAGGCCAGAAGGGATTGGTATCAAATATTAAAAGTGATGAAAGGCAACGACCTACAACCAAGATTATTCCACACAGCAAGGCTACCCTTTGGAATCAAAGGAGAAATATAGAGCTTCCCAGACAAGAAAAAGTTAAAGAAGTTCATAATCACTAAACCGGTATTATAAGAAATGTTAAATTTTGTTCATTAAGTAGAAAAAAAAGATAAAAATATGAATAAGAAAATATAGGGAAAAATCTCATCAATAAAGGCAAACAATTAGTAAAAGTAGTGAATCAACCAACTATAAAGTTAGCATGAAAGTTGAAAGTTGAAAGATAAAAGTAGGAAGATCATGTGTAATCACAGCAATAAATCAAGGACACGAACACACATACACATGCAAAAGAAATAAAAATGACAAAAATATAAACATGCAGGGGTGAGTACAAATTATAGTAATTTTAGAATGTGGTCACAATTTAGCAACCATCAAATTAAGATAGAGTGCTATAAACATAGCTTGGTATATACGAAGCATGTGGTAACCACACATTTAAAATCTATAAAATTTATATGAGAAATAAAGAGAAAGGAATCCAATATATAACACTTTAAAAAGTCATCAACAAAGTTCCAGTCAAGGTGGCAGGATAAGTAAATGCTGTGAATGCCTTTTCCCATGACCACATTAAAATTCCAATTAAATTATGAAACAATCAACTTGGAGAATGATCTGAAGACTAGATGAACATAACTCTTATTACTGGGGATATCCACATTGAGACTGGTAGAAAAAGCAAAATGGGCTAGTCCAACACCCACGTGTGGTGATTGAACATCAGGAAGGATAATCTCTGCTATGGAGGCCCCATCTGGAGGAGCCCAGGGAGCCGGTGCCAAGTAGAGAAGTCCTCACAAAATCTGGTTGTAAAAATCAGTGGAGATTCTGGATGACCAGCTGAGACAGAAGACAACTGGAAAGCCAAATGTTCCCTTAAAGGGCCCACACAAAGACTCACTTACTTGCAGGCACTCAGCCTGGTCTCTGGCAGAAGGACAGCAGCTTGGGGAATGCCAGGGACTTATGGGGAAAGACTGACTTGTGTGGCTTCACGGAGATGGCTGGAGGAACAGCCACCATTGGTCCTTTGTTGAGCCCTCCTTCTGTGCAGCTTGCAGGCAGGTGCCATCTTGCCTGTGTTGAACCTACCCACTACATGATCAAAACTGAATTTGCATTGGCCTGGTGAGATCTACTCACTCCACTCCAATGATACCCTGAGACCTCCCCACTCCCAATCCAACTCAAAAATTGCCCAGTGGCAATTTTGGGTGGTTATTGGGCAATAAGACACACCTCACACTCTCAACAAGAAGTTCCTTTGGCAGCAATCCACAGGGTTTGCTCGCATACATCAGGAGACAATTTTGTAGTAGGCAACCAGTGCCAGCCCAAGCTACAATAGTTCTTAAACAAATCTTGAGGACCAAAGTAACAAGACGAGGATGTCCACTTTCACCACTTTTATTCAACATAGTATTGGAAGTCTTAGCCACAGCAAGCAGACAAGAAAAAGAAATAAAAACTATTTGAATTGGAAAGGAAGAGGTAAAACTATTATTATTTGCAGATGATATTATACTATATAGAGAGAACCCTAAAGATTCTACCACAATGTTGTTAAAACTGATAAATAGATTCAGTAAAATTGCAGGATATAACATTAATATTGAGAAACCTGTTCTATTTTAATATATCAATAATGACTTTCAGAAAGAGAAATTTTAAAAATCCCATTTACAACTGCATCAAAAACAATAAAATACCTAGTGATAAATTTAACCAAGGAGGTAAAAGACCTGTACTCAGAAAACTATAAGTCATTGAAGAAATTGAAGATACAAATAAATGGAAAAATATACCATGCTCATGGATAGGAAAAATTAATATTGCTAAAATGTCCATATTACTCAAAATAATCTATAGATTCATTGCAATCCTTATCAAGATACCAATGGCATTTTTTTGTAGAACTAAAGCAAATAATCCAAAAATTTGTATGGAACCATAAAATACCCTGAATAGTAATGTCAATTTTGAGAAAGAACAAAGTTGGAGTTATTTAGCATGATACTGATATAAAAACAGATAAATGGAATAGAATAGAGAGCCCACAAATAAATCCATGTCTGTATGGTCATTTAATCTATGACAAAGGAGGCAAGAATGTACAATGGTGTAAAGACAGTTTCATCAACAAATAGTGTTGGGGAAACTGGACAGATACATGCAAAAAAATAAAACTGGACCTCCTTTCTACTTGATATACAAGAATAACTCAAAATAAGCTAAAGACTTAAAGGTAAAATCCAGAACCAAAAAAATTCTAGAAGAAAACATAAGCAGCATAATCTCTGACATTGTTCTTAGTAATATTTCTTTCTGATATATCTCCTCGAGTGACGGAAACAAAAGAAAAAATAAATAAATGGGACTACATCAAACTAAAAAGTTTTTGTAGAGCAAAAGAAACCATTAATGAAACAAAAATACCACCTACTAAATGGGAGAAAATATTTCCCAATGATACATCCAAAAAGAAATTAATATCCAAAACTTATAAAGAACTTATACAACTCAACACTAAAAAACAAAAAACAAAACAAACAAGTAAACAAAAAATGGGCAAAGGACTGGAATAGATATTTCTCCAAAGAAGATCTACAGATGGCCAATAGACATTTGAAAATATGCTTCATATCACTAATCATTAGAGAAATGCAAATTAAAACCACAAATGAGATATCACCTCACATGTGTCAGAATGCTATAATCAATAAATTCAAGAACAACAAATGTTAGCAAAGATATGGAGAAAAGAGAATCCTTGTGCACTGTTGGTGGAATTGCAAATTAGTGCAGCCACTATGGAAAACAGTATGGAGATTGACAAATAAAATTTTTTTAAAAAAGATACCAAAGCAAAAATAAACAAATGGGATAACATTAAACTAAAAAGCTTTTGCATAATCATGGAATCCATGAGTGAAACAAAAAGGCAGCCCACTGAAAGAGAAAAGATATTTGTAAATGATATATTTGATAAAGGATTAATATTCCAAATATACATAGAACTTATATAGCTCAACATCAAAAAATGAACAATGTGTTTAAAAATTAGGCAGGGGACATGAAGAGACATTTCTCCAAAGGGGTCATGCAATTGGCCAACAGACATATGAAAAGATGTTTAACATCACTAATCATTAGGGAAATGCAAATCAAAACCACAATGAAATGTCACCTCACATTAGTCAGAATGACTATTATCAGTAAAACAAAAAACAAGTGTTGAAGAGGATGCGAGAAAAGGGAACCCTGGTGCACTGTTGGTGGGATTATAAATTAGTGCAGACATTATGGAAAACAGTATGGAGATTCCTTTAAAAAATTAAAAATGGAACTACTATATGACCCAGCAGTTCTATTTCTGGGTATTTATCTGAAGAAATCCCAAAGACTAATTCAAATAGATAAATGTATTTTTATGTTCATTGTACATTCACAATATCCAAGGTATGGAAGCAACATAAATGTCTAACAATAGACAAATGGAATGAAGAAGATGTGGTACATTTATACAATGAAATATTACTCAGCCATTAAAAAAAATGAAATCTTGCCATTTACAACAGCATGGATGAAACTAGAGGGTATTTTGCTAAGTCAAATTTTCAGACAAAGACAAATACCATATGATTTCACTTATATGCAGAATTTTGAAAACAAAGTAAATGAAAAAACAAATCAGAAACAAACACATAGATACAGAGAACAAATTGATGGTCACCAGATGTGTGGAGGGGAGTTGGTTGGGGGTGTGAAATGGATGAAAGAGTATAAATTATCAGTTTTAAAAACAATCACTGGGATGTAAAGTACAGCATAGGAAATATAGTTAATAATATTGTAATAACTACATATGGTGTCAGATGGATAGACTTATTGTGATTAATGCTTCATAAAGTATATAAATGTCTAGTCACCATGTTACAAAACTGAAACTAATATAATGTATGTCAACTGTAACCAAAAAATAAATTTAAATAAATAAACACATAAATAAATAAATAAATCCCAAAAAGAAAAAATAAAAAGTAAAAGAATCTGCCCTCGCCCAAAGAGAGGTTTGGCCTTTTTTCTCATCTCAGATAGTATTCTTATTTAAGGTGTGGGCTAGCTACACCCTGATAATCTTATGGTGGAAGATGGCCACACCAGAAAGATCAGTCTTGTTATTTAAGGAGGGAGCTTTGTTTTATGTAGTATGTTTGTTTGGGAACTGCAGTCAACCACTTCGGTAATCAGTCAATCTATCTTGCCCATGTAATGAACCCAGTAAAACCATGGACTCAAAACTTAAATGAGCATCCCTTTATATTGTCACATAATGACATTGAGTGAGTAATAGTTCCTAAGGACAAGATGTCTTGCATTTAGAACCCTCTCAGACTCTGCTTTAGGAGTATTTTTCTTTGGTTGATTTCACGAGTATTCTTTATAATAATTCATTACTGTGAGTACAATAGCATTCAGTGAATTCTTTGAGTCTTTTGAGGAAATTATCTGTTGATGTAAGAACATCACACCTATAGAGAATTTTTATGAGTTTATTTAAGCCAAATTGATGACATACTAGGGAGAAAGATTTCAAATTCTCTAGAGAGTGACAGTGTTAATTTTTATTTAAACTTTTGGAATTAAAGGAAGAACATAAGGAAGATTGCATGAAAGTGGGAGATAGCAAGATGGGAAAATCTCCATTATTGGATTATAAGATAGTTAAGAAGATTGTGTGCTCCCCTGAGCATAGTGGTTCTGCCTTCTAGAGTTCTGGAAAAGACTATTACTTCTGCTTTTCAAAGGTGCATTAACCTAGATTCACATGAAGAATGGACAGGGCTTGCTTAGGGCAAAGCTTTTACAGGCCTGAAGAGTGACTGTGACTACCCATCATTACCTGCCCAGTTAGAAATTTATGATCAGATCACCCTGAGAGGTTACTTTCCATCACTGAGCTTGTCAAATTTATTACATAGCCTCTTTTTTGCTCACATATCAAACTACACAATTTCCTGAATTTGTAATTGGTATGAAAAGTGCCCTCAAGCTTCGGTTTGGCTAAATCTAGAAACATGTTCACTAGTGTAACTGAGTGGGATCTATAGAGTTTCCTCAAGGAAGAACAACAGCACAGGTAGAAAAACTGGAATATTTGCAAATTTTAATGCAATATGCCACAGTGGTCTTCCTTTAGGAAGGAAATGGTACAGTCATAAATGATGTATAGGAGTTAGCCTACTGTCAAAGAAAGTTGAGGTGTCTGTGCCAGACATAGGCACAGAGTTCAGACAATCAAGAATTGTTAGCACAGCATGATATGAACAGAGAAATTCCATACAGTTTTATAAATATAAAACTATAAATATAAAACTTAATATATAGTTTTATATTTCCAAATTAGCCAATGAGGAGTGGTAGGTCTGAGCCAGGTCACAAGGGGCTTTACATATTTAGTAAGAGAAAAGTGGTTAAAAATAATCAGGACTGATTAGGAAGAGTAAACTTGGATAGGGTCAGCACTATTGAGGTCAGCCCTGAAACTAAAAACTAGGGGAAGTTCATTAAAGGTCGGTGTGTAAAATAAAGCTCAGAGCAGAGCCTTTGAGAGAGAACCTCCACCAAGTAAGACTTTTTATCTTACTCACTCGTTCAGTCAAATGGGACCTTATAGACTTTAGGGTTTGAAAATGCTGAGCAGAACTAATTGCTCTCTTATCACCAAGATTGATTGATTGATTGATTGATTGATTGATTTAGAATAAGTTTTGTCCCTTCCTCAAGGGAATTTAAAGCAGAGTTGGAACACCTGGGTGTATGAGTTTTGAAGAGTTGCTCTGAAGTCCAAATGGTAGAGAAACCTTTTTCTTAAAGACCCAAGCCCTGGGAAATAAAGCCAAAGATCTAATGACTCAGAATAATGACATACTACTTTTTGAAATGAATTCATAAAACGTGTTTCTGCTAATATATTCGAATGACAAAATAACCCTTGTCTTAGGCTATCCAGGCTCCTGTAACAAAAATACTTGGGTCTGGTGGCTATAATAGCAAATATTTATTTCGCACAGTTGAACTCCAAGATCAAAGCAGTGGCAGATTTTGTGTCAGATGAGGGCCCACCCGTTCTGGTTGATAGTCATCTTTTCACTGTGTCCTCACACAATGAAAGGAGAAAAGTTCTCTGAGTTGTCTTTTGTAAGGGTACTACTCTCATTCCTAAAAGCTCGTGTGATGAATGGAAAATTACTGCCTGGCTATCACCCATGGGAACATAACGCTCTAACAGTAAGCTTTCTACTTCTGTACTCCCACTTGCACAATTGACCTGTGGGTTGACAGTTAGTAGAAAGAAGAAAAATAGACTTGTGTGTTCAAACAGAATGAAGAATGGGAGTTTAGGGCTTAAAAATCCTGTACTACATTTTGGGGCTGCTTGATTTAGGGGTCTGCATACCCCTGGCAGACCCAGGTGACTGAATAAAGAATGTGTTTCCTATAACTCACTGATTTCTGGTGGTCCATGTGTCTATTGGGGGCTGGCAGCTACAACATTTGGAGTCCCCAGTGAGATCTCAAGGAGTGGCCCTGAGATCTAAGACCAGACCGGCCTCCGAAGTGGTTGCTGTCCCTGTTACGGACTCAAAGGGGTGCCTACCCTGAGACATTCCAGAGTCCTTGAACACTGTGACGGGGTCAATGCAATCATCAAGGATGCAACCTCTAGGACGCACTCTTTGTCCTGATCCTGCAGGGAATCTCCAAGGCCTTGGTGTCTGGATAAAAAGGTACTTTTCTGTTGACCGGTCGTTGGGGGTTTGTGCAGAGACTGGACGCAGTCATATCTCCCGGACTGTGGCCAGGCCGCGGGACGCCACCTCCTGTGCCCTGTTATTAGGTTCTGTCTATTGTCTTTGGTCTTGTCTGTGTTGTAGGTGGTGGACCTCTCCAGGTCCACCTACACCCTAGTAATTGTTCTCGTCTGAGTGTCTATCTTGTGTTTTCTGCACAAGCGATGGGGGAGGCCCGAGTTCACAGAAGACACCCTAGGGTATCTCCTGCAGCATTTCAAAGAAGGATTTGTAGACGGAGCTGACTATGGCATAAAGTTTTCTCCAGGCAGACTAAGGACATTGGCCATCTTTGGGTGTAAACTGGCTTCTGGAGGGTTCCTTTGACAGGAGTTTAGTGAGGAATGTTTGGAAGATTGTCATGGGAGACCCAGGACATCCTGATCAGTTTCTCTATATCCATCAATGGTTAAACCTTGTTCAGAAGCCCCCTCCTTGGCTCCGCCAGTGTGCCCTTTCTCTAGGGGCATGAGTCTTAGTTGTGGGCACCCCAAAACATACAGCAACCTAATCTCCAAGACAGCCCAGTCCCTCAGTCCTCCAGTCTCCAATGGAGGACAGTGACCTTCCCCCACCCTATAATCCAGGACAACAGAGGCTAAATAGTACCACCTCACCTCCTCGGACACGGGCAGGTAACCCCTATGGGCCTCCCGCTTCCACTTTAGGCAGAGCGCCAGCTGATACCACCACCCCAGCCATCCTCCCCTTGCGAGAAGCACCACCCCAGAAACATCACACAGACAGGCCTTTTGTGGTTTATGTGCCTTTCTTGACTAGTGACCTGTACAACTGGAAGACACAGAATCCGTCCTTTTCTAAGAAACCCCAGGCATTAATGGGACTCTTAGAGAGTGTCTTTCAGACTCACTGCCCCACCTGGAACGATTGTCAACAGCTTTTAGTTACCCTCTTCACCACAGAAGAATGCAGGCGCATTCAAGCTGAAGCACAAAAGATAGCTGCAGGAGGTAGGAAAGTTGAGGAAGCAAGGAAACAGACTGAGGAAGAATTTCTCTCCACCTGCCCAGACTGGGGACACAACTCTCAGGCAGTGAGAATGGCATTAGATTGGTACCACCAGATTCTAATTGGGAGAATTAGGATGGCTGCTCATCAGCCAACTAACCTGTCTAAGGTAACTGAAGTTATACAGGGGCCTCAGGAATCCCCAGAGCGTTTCTTGAACGACTACAGGAGGCGTACAGGGTATACACCCCCACTGATCCTGAGGCTTCTGAGAACCAATGGGCAATTAATGTAGCCTTTGCTACTTAGGCAGCCCCTGATATTTGGCAGAAATTGCAAAAATTAGAAGTTTATGCAGGGATGAACCTGTCCCAACTTGTCGAGATAGCCCAGAAAGTGTTCAACAACCAAGAGGCACCAGATGACCCCAAATGTATGGCTAAAATAATAGTAGCTGTCATGCAGGAGGAGAGACCAGGGAAGACTAGGGCATGACAAGGGAGATCAGAAAAAGGCACTCGTAAGGGTCACACACCCCTAGGAGAGGCCCTTCTCCGCAGTAGCCCAGAACAATAGACGACTAACTCCAGAATCACTCAATACCAGGCTCTCCTCCTCGACCAGCCAAGAATCAACTTCTCCAAAGCTACTGTCATCAACCCAGCCAATCTGTTGCCAGACCCACACCCCAAAATCCCTGTTTATGACTGCACAGATTTCACTGACGTGTTTCTTGTGGCCAAACCTCAAAGACTCCCCTCTGCCTAAGGCCGATGAAGATCTGTTCACGTATGGGAGCAGATTCATGCAAGAAGGAAGAAGGTACACTGGGGCAGTGGCCATAACTCTAACTGGCACCATCTGGTCACAAGCTCTTCCCCATGAGACTTCTGCTCAAAAGGCCGAACTCATTGCCCTCACTGAGGCACTAAGATGGGGAAAGGATAAAGTGGTCACAATATACACTGATAGCCGATACACCTTTGCCACTGCACATGTACACGGAGCCATCTACAAGGAAAAAGGGCTTCTGACTTCAGCTGGGCAGGATATCAAGAACAAGGAGATCTTAGCCTTACTTGTAGCCATTTGGATGCCTAAGGCCCTTGCTATTGTTCATTATAAAGGGCATCAAAAAGGGAATAGTCCTGAGGCTGAGGAAAACTGACAAGCCGATGCAGAGGCAAGAACAGCGGCCACGAGGCCAATGGGGCCCGCATCACATCTACTGACTGTTGTCCCTTACCAATAACTGCCTCCGTCTCCGACCTATATAGTGGAAGAGAACATATATTTTCAAGATAAGGGAGCCACTAGGAACCAACAGGGGTACTGGACGACCCCAGATGGAAAAATCAGGCTCTCACGGGCCCTTGGAAGGACTCTCCTCCACTAACTACACCAGACCACACACCTAGGGTGAACTAAGATGCTCCAAGCTTTAGACCCCTACTTTCACTTGTTAGAAGGGAGAAAAACTGCAGAGGAGATTGCCTCACGATGCCCAGCTTGTGCCCAAGTTAATCCAAAGAAGGAGAAGGTAGGAGAACCTAGACATAGGAAAAGAAGAACTTATCTGGGGGACAACTGGGAAGTTGATTTCACTGAGGTTACCCCCACTGTAGAGGGCTACAAATATTTACTTGTTTTTATAGACACCTTTTCAGGGTAAGTAGAGGCCTTTCCCACCAGGAAAGAGACTGCTTTAGTAGTTGCTAAGAAACTACTACAAGAAATCCTCACTTGATTTGGTCTCCCCAGAACTTTAGGGTCAGATAGTGGGCCAGTCTTTGTAGCAAAGGTATCACAACAATTGGCTAGCTACCTACATTCGTGATAGAAACTTCACTGCACCTACCAGCCCCAAAGTTTAGGCCAAGTAGAGCAAATGAATCGAACCCTAAAAGAGATATTAGTCAAGTTAAGATTAGAAACTGGTGGGACTTGGGTAGAACTTCTCCCCTTTGCTCTTCTCCAAGCCAGGTGTATCCCATATATTAATGGATTCACTGCATTTGAAGTTTTCTTTGGAAAACCCCCACCTTTATTACCCAGACTAGAAGATGAGAAAAAGGCAGAACTACGTAACCTTGTCTAATTTAAGTCTTTACAGGCCCTTCAAAGTGTACAGAAGGAGATTTGGTCGTGGGTTCATGCTGCCCACTCAGCCCCGGGGGACAGACTTGCCCATCAATTTCAACCTGGAGACTCTGTGTGGATCTGGAAGTTCACTTCCAAAGGACTAGAACCCAAATGGAAAGGACCACTCACTGTCTACCTGACGACACCCCCTGCAGTGAAAGTAGGTGGCATCCCATCATGGATTCATCATTCCCATGTGAAGGCAATGCGAGAATGGACAGCTCAGGAAGACGGGTCCTTAAGACTAAGACTCAAGCGTATATAAGTCTAACCCTCTGTTTCTTCCTTTTTTCCTCTTTAGCCCAGGCATACAGAAACATACACGGGCCTAGAGTATGGGAGCTTATAGTAACCGAGACCAATAAAATCGTTGCCCAGAACATCACCAGCCACAGTACTCCAGAGTTCCAGGTAGACTTGTGCCAGCTTGCCAGAGATCCCCTCACCATTGCAACGGCCGGACACCACTTTGGATTGGGATCCTTCCTAGGTGGAGGAGCATACTTAGGCTATAAGGGGGGGCCCGGCTGTGGCATATTATTGGCCGAGAAAAGCCTCTTAGGGTTAAGACTCTATATTTGTCCTTAAGGACATTACCCAGGGATATCTAACCACATGGGTAATATGGGATTTGGATATAAGAGCCAAGGCCAATTTATTTTCTTGTGCTAACTGAGGTTGTGAGACTATCTCCACTATAGCTAACTATAAAAAACAGAATGATGATCATATTAGATTAATAAGAGGACCAAGCCCCTCCAGATGTTCTCTTGGGCCTTGCAATCCTATCATAATCACCATCAAAACTGGTAGCCAACACTATTGGCTCACAGGACAGACACGGGGTATCAGATTATATAAAACCGCGTATGATTCAGGATTATATTTTACTATACAGGTTAAGGATCCTCCCAGGAAAGTTAACCTTATAGGACCCAACAAACCACTTCTAGTTCCAGGACTACCCCAAAGTCTTACACCTAAGAAAACTTCTGTTTCTGGAGCAACTCTAACTCCAGCTCTAGCCCCTCCAGGTAGTAGCCTAACAGCTATTACACCCCAGGCATTCAATCAGCCACAACCAGAACCAGAAGGAGCATTAATAAATATGCTAACGACAATACACAAGGTCTTAAATAAGACGACCCCAGACATAGGATAAGATTGGTGGTTGTGCCTAAACCCAAAACTCCCTTATTATGTCGGGGTAGGAACTCCCCTAAACTTAACTGAGCTCAGCAGTGCACGAGGCTATGAATGGGAAACTCCCGACTCACCTTAGGAGACATATAAGAAGAAGGAATCTGCCTAATTTTAAAGAACTATTCCAAGCTGTTGGCACAGTCACCCTATTTCGATAACTGTAATCGTACTATCGAAGTACCTATCTTAGGGGGTAACTACTATAAGGCTCCAAATAATACTTGGTTAGCAAGTGATAGTGGGCTCACTCACTATGCTGCATCCGATTTTTTCAACTCAGGTGAGACTAATATTTGTATCCTAGTCTTTATACTCCCTCAAGTGTCCCTTTACAATGGGCCGGAAGGCAGACTCCACCTCTTCCATCAGGACAGGTTACAGAAACGGGCCGTACCAGTCTTTATGCCCCTTCTTGTAGGACTCGGAATAGCAGGCTCTACAGCTGTAGGTACTACTGCTCTCATCAAGGGAGAAAATGAATTACGTGAAATTGGAATACAGATAGATAAGGATATCAAGACCTTAAAAGACACCATCAGCAGGCTAGAACTTCAAGTTGATTCACTACCAGTAGTCCTCCAAAATAGAAGAGGTTTAGATTTATTATTCTTAGAACAAGACGGATTATGTATGGCTCTAGGTGAAACCTGTTGCTCCTATGCCAATAACTCTGGAATAATTAGAGAAAGCTTACTACTAGTACAGAGAAACTTATATGCCAGGGAAAAACAAAGACTAGAATCAGATAACTGGTTTCATAAGATGTTCAATTGGTCGCCATGTCTAACAACCTTCCTATCTGCTGTAACTGGACCTTTAATCCTCCTCCTCCTCTTGTTAACCTTTGGCCCATGTTTCCTCAATTTCTTGTTTAGATATATAAGGAAAAGAATTAATTCTATTAAACTTTTAGTAATACAAAATAGAGGCTATGAGCAAATTCCGCATGAAGAATCAAGGATTTGATTTTCCGCTAAGGCCAGTGGGGAATGTGCTGGCTGGAAAATTACTGCTTGGCTATTGCCTATGGGAACATAACACTCTAACAATAAGCTTTCTGCTTCTGTACCCCCACTTACACAATCGACCTGTGGGTTGACAGTTAGTAAAAAGAAGAAAAATAGACTTGTGTGTTCAAATAGGATGAAGAATGGAGTTTAGGGCTTAAAAGCCCTATACCTCTACATTTCGGGGCTGCTTGATTTGGGCTCTGCTTGATTTGCACCCCTGGCAGACCCAGGTGGCTGAATAAAGAGCGTGTTTCCTATAACTCACTGATTTCTGGTGGTCCGTGTATCTATCAGGGGCTGGCAGCTACAACGCTCTTATGATCTAATCATTTTCCAAAGGACCCACCTCCAAATGACATTACACTGGGGATTATGTTTCAATATATGAATTTTGGGAGAACACAAGCATTCCATCTAGCAATGCTGTTTTTAAAAAGAGTACTTGAATAACAATTTATGATAGTGGCCAGTCAATATATTTCTTCTTTTTCAATGAATGCCTTTATTCAAACTTCCTGGGAGGACTTGTCAGAAAAAGATGAAAAAAAAAAAAGGCAGAGAAAAAAATGACAATTTTGTTTTAGAGTTCAAAAACACTCATTAGTTGTAAGACAGAAATAGTTTGTGGGATATGTAACCTGGCAGAAAAGATTTTTTTAAAATCCATTTTCTAAACTAAAAAGATTATAAGAACGCAAAGATGAATTAAGAGAGTAGATTTGACAGTGTGAGTTTGGAGGATGGAGGGCGCTGTGTTTAATTTTCTGGCCCCATCCCTTGGAAGTAATAACAAAAAGAAAACCTTTCTTTACATTGGAGAGAATGTAATCACATGCAAGCTTCCAACTTAATTTCTTTAATATAGTTTTTTTTCCTCTGATTTAGGATGGTTTTGCTCAGATAATGGAATTATGACTCTCTTGCTTCTCCCCCACCCCTTTATCCCTTCTCCTTTGTATGTCTGATCCTTTAATCATTATGATTTAGGACATAAGATTAACTGAGCCTCAGGTCTATAATCATGAGGACAATAGGTTTTAGTTGGACTTTGGCAATAACATCTTGGCTTTAAATGTGTTTCAGCCCCAGGCAGAACAACCCTACCAGCCACAGGACCAGAGGGGATGGCACCATGGATGATTCCAGAACCAGACACAATGACCAATTACCTCATACCCTTCCAATAGTCCAATTAGTAGCACCCTTCACAGCAACTCCCTTAGTTTCCATGACAAATAACTTTTCCCTATATAACCCTCTTACTCAGAGAGCCAGGCCTTTGAGCAATAGCTCTCTTATGTCTCTGAGACTTACAAACTCCCTAATAAAAATTACTTTCTTTGTTGTAAAACCTGTATGTACCTCTTCTTTGGCTTAGATGAATGTAGGCGGATGCATTTTTTTTTTTCCAGAAAGCAAGCACAAAATAGACTAGATCAGTACCTGCATTTACTACTACGAGCATCTCTGGCTAAAGGTCCTTCTATTAGAGCTGATTGAGACTGTGGTAGTAGAGGCCAGGCTCACTTCCCCTCCCATAATAGCTAAGAGACTTTTCAGTGTCACAGCTGATGTGGCACAGACCACTAGCACTGGTCAGTCACTCCCTTATGGCCCGCCAATCAATCAAAATATATTTTCCTTATATAGAAAGAACATACAAGTCTGTAACTGAGAAAGTATAAGATGTGTATAAAAGGGAAAGTCTCACTACAATTGGAGCTCAGCCTTTGGATATGAATCTGCTGGGCTGGTGCCAGCACCAATAAATGCTACTTCCAGCTTATTGCCTCAGTGTACCATCTCTCTGTTCGAGTATCCTGCAACAAGATCAATAGTGATCTTAGGTCACAGTGATTCCTTGCTGTTGGCGCTAAGTCTCAAACAAGCTTGGAATATCAGCTAAGTCTTTTAGGAGGACCCATAAGAGCCAAGTGAGGGTTAGTGGATCCAAAGAACCCTTCTATTTTAGATCAGAAGAACCCTGGGAGTGCTTTGCTAATCTTCATGACCTTGGATATATCAGTGAGTTCATAGTGAACAGGTTCTGACAGGAAACACCTATGCTAAGAGATTTGTCAACCCTGCTAAGTTTTGGAATAGAAATGGGTCTCACTTAAAAGACAGCTTAACATGATAAATACTTCATGGAATGCCAAAAAAGAACTAAGACAGATCAAGGCCAAAAAATAGAGTTCTCTTCCACACATACTAATAATGCTTTGAGTAATTTAGCATGTCAACAGTGGTTACATAAATGAGCAGGAAAAATCTGAAAGTTTAAAATACTGTTAATACACTGATGACTCCCTCATTTATGACTCTGTTATGAACTTTCTCCTGATCTCCAGCCTTGTTTATCCAGCTATCTGCTCAACGTCACTAAGTAGGTGTCTAATTGGAACCTCAAACTTGACATTTTCAAAATTAAAATATTTTTCAGCTCTAATTAGAACTGGCTACATAATTTGTAGGGCTCACTTCAAAAAGTAGGAAAAAAATGCCATGAAGGTAAAAATGAAGATTTTTCTTTTCTTCTATACTCTCTCTCAACTTGTCGTAGCCTTTTAAAAATTTGCTGTGTAATGTTTTGGTCCTTCAAACACAGAAAAATAATTACAGGTGAGTGCAGGCCATCACAGGGCCAGGACAGATGACAGAAAAAAAAAACAACCTACAGGTAGTGCCTGAGATGGGGACAGAATAGTCAAGCCAGGTATCTCCTCTTCCCATGTGTCACTGCCTTTTTCAAAGGTATTGCAACCTCAATGCTGGGTCATGTGAGGTACCTGGATGTGAAATTGCCTGCAAAAACTGTGGGATAGGCATGTGCACTGGGGTCAAAGGCCTCAGAGATCACTGGTTGGGTGGGGAGGGAGAGACTGGGAAAGTCCTAGGTTATATGGGTTATGAACTCTCCTAGGGAAGCAAAGCATCAGCAGCAGGTATAACCATGTACGAGTTGAGGTTCTATTGTCCCACTAGACTTTACTTACTAAATGTTATCCTTGGAGGCGATCTAAGTCCATCATTGTCCTGGTGTCACTGGGGGGTCTCAGTAAAGAATTATAGATCAGTGAAATTTAGTAAAAGTAAGATTTATTAACGTATGTTTCAAGAGAGAAATGGGCTATACCAGAGAGGGCTATAGCCTCATAGAGGTAGGGAAGTTTGTCTTATAGCTGTACTGTTGATGGGAAGCTACAAGCGGGGCGCTAGCTGATTGATGCATAAGATCATTTTGATTGACAGTTGGCTATTATATAACCTATTGTTAATTGCACATGCATCTTCTCAGAATTCAATCTGTTATAATTAGATTCATGAACTTCCAGGCATATGCATGATATTATAATGAAGGTATAATGAGGCTAAGGTGAAAAAGTCAGAGTACTCCTTACTACATAAGGAGTAAGTTGGCTGATGTAAACTGGTTGCTATGCTGTGATCACTTATTTCCTTGTACTCCAAGATGTAGGGTTATTGTTATTTGAAAAAATGAGTTTTTTTCTGAGAGGTCCTGAAGAAGAATTTTCACTCAAATGGCTAACCTTGTAATCAGCTCTTTGTTCTGCTTCTGTAGACATGCTTGCCACATAGGTCGAAAGGCAGAGTGACCTCGAGATTAACTGAAGACTCATCCTCCCTTTTGCTTGTTCTGTCTAGATAACAGATGTATTGCCTAAATTCCTGTCTGAAAATTCCATTCTCTGTAACTGCCTGTAGCTCATAACAACTCCAGTGCTCTGTAACTGCCTGAGGACAAATTAAACAATTGGCCCATGCCAACTATAACTGTGCAGATAAGCCATTTAAAGTAAGGTCACCCTGAGCTCAGGGCCCAGGTCTTCAGAGCACTAGCTCTTCTGGGACTGCTAGCATAATAAACCTGCATTCTCAAACTCTCTGAGTGGTGCTTGGTTTCTCGCCAGTCTGATTTTCTGCAATAGTCCTAGGGGCAGCTTTTTGGGTTGATTCGTCAGTGTTGTCATTCTTATGGTTATAGAACTGGGCCTTTGTTCATATCACTCATGGCTACCTAACTACCTAACAAAATACAAAATCAAAAATAAAATTTTTAAATATTTCAAGATGGCCAACATTAAACCCCAGTGTGGGACCCTTCTGGGTATGGAGAATGGTGCAACTGCATTGGCCTCATACCAGTGAAGCTGACTTTACCTCAACCGTACTAGTCCCCCAGTCTTCCTTAAATCAATAAATAACACTACAACTTTCCACTCGAGTCATCTTTAATTCCTTTAAAAACAGTCAACACCAATTTCATTAATGAACTATATTTAAAATATAAACCTTTTCCAACCATCTCTTGGATTATCACAATAACCTCTTAACTGTTTCTCCTGCTTTTATTCATGCCCACCTTGACTCTGTCCTTCACAAAACAGCCTGGTAATCTTTTACAAATTTAGAGCAGCTCACTTCACTTTTCTTCTCAAAATCTTCCAATGGCTTCATATCACACTTAAAAATAAGTCTTACCATGGCTTACAAGCACTTATAAGATTTGGTCCCTGTCTATCACTCAACTTATCTCATATTCCTTAAATATTGAAGTTCATTTACACTTAATCTTATGTAACCTAAAATGTTCTTCCAAGAATCTTTTTTTTCAGATGTCACCTCCTTAGAGAGTGGTCTCTGACTATTTTACTGAGAGGCTGTACTGTATTTCTGACTAATTAGCCATAAATTGTAGGTTCCCATGACCCCTTTCTCATATTTGATAATTTGCTAGAACAGTTCACGGAACTCAGAAAAACACTTCACTTGTGTTTACTGGTTTATTTTAAGGGTACAATCGAATGGCCAGATAAAGAGGTACATAGAGAGGGGTCCAAAAGGATCTCAAACACAATAGCTTCTGTCTTCATGAAGTTGGGGTGTGTCACCCTCCCACATGTGGATATTTTCAACAACCTGGATGCTCTCTGAACTTCTTTGTTGAAGACTTGCTATAGAGCTCAATATCCAGCTTCCTCTTCCTTTACTGGTTGGTGGGTGAGGCAGAAATTTCCAAAATTTCATTTTTTTTTTCTGGCGACTAACCCTATCCTGAGGCTATGTAGGGGTCCCATTCTAAGTCATTATTCTCTTTCTCCTTCTAAGCTTTATTTTTCCTCCTTATGTTTAGCACAACTTTTCATTAATAACATATATTTATATATTTATTTTCTGTGTCCCACAAAGAATACCTGCTCTAAGAAGTCAGAAGCTTTGTCTGTCTTATTAACTCTTTTATCCACACTGCCTAGAACAGGAGCAAATAGAAAGCCCCCAATACAAATTTGCCGAATAAAAGAAATATAAATATGTGTGTGTATTTAACTTAAATTTATAGAAAAAATCGAAATTTAACTGATTATATCTAGAAGTGACAAGATGAAATTTCTCATATAAGGCAATTAAATTCAGTTATATGTTATATATTTGCCTACTTGAATCTTCACTATTTAATTTATAGCCAGTACACCAACATCTCTATAAACTTTGTAATTACTGCTTCAGGAACCATGAATTAAAAATGCTTTACATATGTGTAAAATTTTTGTATTAGTATTTTTTTTTTTGCTGATGTAACAAATTACCACAAATTTACTGACTTAAAACTACACAACTTTGATATTTTAAAATCAGAAGATCAGAAGTCTGAAATGTTTCTCAGTAGGCAAAAATTCAGGTATTGCTGTTATCAAACTCATGGGGTTCGTTTTGTCTTTTGGCTTTGTCAAAGCCAAAAGACATGATTAGTAGTTTGTAGCAAAGAAAGTAAAGATTTATTTAAGGAAAAGGTGCCAACCCCAGAGACACAGTTGAACTAGTGCTCGAAGACCTAGCTTCCTGATGGCCTCTAAGATATAAGTTACATAGAGGAAAACTCATTAGTCTTGGTAGCTAAGAAAGTTGGGGTCCTGAGCTCCACTGATTGCTTGAGGCTAAGATCGAAGGCAGTTGATCATCACATCAGGTCCTAATGTCAGTCATGGCATCATTCTGACTGATTTCAAGGGAATGCCAGTAGGGTCCTTCTTCCTTCATAGACCTGGAACTGCAAGACGTTATCTTTAGTTTGACCAAAACTCTGTTTCTGTGGTCAACAAACTTGCAGCTTTGTTCCTAAAACCTTTGGATGCTGACCTAAGAATTTAATGATAAAGAGAGTGGTTGTGCTGTGTGCAGAAGGAAAAGGAAAGAAATAAAGCAAATGAATACAAGGTCAGTTTGAATCAAAGAGAAAGAGAAGAGAAAAGTCATGTTAAAGAGGTGAAGCTTTGCAAGATTACATTGGCAAGACTGTGTTCCCTTACAGAACTTCTAGGGAAGAATCAGTTGTTGTTGTTGTTGTTTTCTATATTCCAGAGGCTGTGTGCATTTCTTGGCACATGACCTCTTTCCTTCATATTCAAAGCCAGAAATGGCAAATTGAGTTTCTCGAGTATTATTTTCCTGTGCTATTCTTCTGCTTTCATCTCACACTTTTAAGGAGTTGTAGGGTTAGATTGCCCCTTCCTGCATAATCCAGAATAGTCTCCCCATTTCTTTAATTTCTTTAATCTGAATACATTTCTTTAATGTTAATACATTTGCAAATTCCCTTTTGCCCTATAAGGTAACATATTTATAAATTCTGGAGATTAGGACTGGAATATCTTGGGGGCCCAATATTCAGCCTACCACAGTTAGTAGTTAGTATTAGTGCCTGATGAATTATCTTTTTAAACATTTTTAAAAGCCTTAATAAAAGTTACTAAGTCAAATGACTACCGCAGTTAAGCAATTGAATGAAACCTACCAAGTGTGGGTTTTGCTCCTCTAAGGGGTGAGTAGTGTCTTAGCACCAACCAAATGTTGCCATGAAGAGATGTGAGCCTAGGGTCTTTCGCATTTTCACGACAACCTAGATATTCAAATTTATACGTAGAACCCCCAAAGTTTTGAAATGTTGTCAGTGAATCACATAATGCTTTTTAAAATAATTCAGGCTAAAACAAAATGTGTCTATAAGCTGACTCTGATTCCTCAG
>CM053514.1:51059930-51075531 GCA_028627145.1 Eidolon dupreanum | reverse complement strand
AAAAAAAAACAGTGATTCTTGCTTTTTGTGTGTTTTTGTTTTCTTGTCTACCCTTTACACTTAGGCAATGTTTTCATATTTTTCCAAACTTGGATTAAATTATATTGGAAGTTAAGTTTCTATATTAATTTCAGGTTGTTTTTGAAGGCATCAATTAAAATGATAGAAACTCATCAAATTTCCATTTACAAATGCTGTGGCAAACTTGGTCAGTGAACTTTCATTGTTTTGGGATTCTAAGCCTCATTGCTTATTATAGATACACAAGAAGTCCTGGATATAATATTGCACAGAGTTCATAGATATTAGGTCTTACTTTTAATGTGTTCCAATGCTCAAACATACACACACAAGTTTTTATAAAGTATAAGTAGATTGTAAGTTGAGGGCTCAAAAAACTCAATAATCAATTTAATATAAAATGACATGCAATTTATTTCCATCAATATGCTTTGTTCACTTTTTTTTTTTTTTAATTTACTTTTTCTTTTAAAGAACATTTCAAGGAGGTACTTGTGAAAGGAATCTTTTAGCAAGCTGATGCCCCAAACTATGGAAAGAAGTTGGAAATAAAATGGAGATGGCAGAAACTGAATGATGCCTTTAAATTGACTGACAACATCATTCCCTATTATTACTGCCTTGTAGACTGCCAAAAAACTAATGTACTTCAGACATCTAATGTAATTAATTCAGGACCACAAATCTGAATCACAAATCTATATGTGGGTTCAGTAGGAGAAAGAAAAATATGGTCTAGAGGATAAAAAAATATATTTTTGCACAGCTACCTCTAATTTTAACCAGGGTATAAATTAAACATTCTTTGATAATAATATTCAATGACAGCATAATAATATGCTAACATTTAATCACCTTTTATATACAATATTACCCTGATTCTTCTTTAAAATTTTATGTTGTATATTGCTGTACATTTTTCTTACTGATTGATTCTCTTTATTATTACTGATTTTATTTATGCTGCTAATTTTTTTTCCTAAGCATATATTTTAATGAATGGTTTTGTTCAGCTAACATCTACAGACTAAGAGTATTCAGCACACCTGCCTAAATAAGATGCTTGAGATCACTGAGGAAAGAAATTGACATTTTACTTTACCCTCAGCATGGAGCCAGGGGCAAAGTTTGATCTGAAAACTTGCAAATTAACCAAAACTGTCACTCAGGAGTTATGGGCCTGAATGCTGCAAAATATGTTCTTTGAAGTCCTCATTTCAGCAAAATTATTAAAAACTTTATATCTAATTAAAATTGTAACTGCATTCCCATTTTTCAAAATCTCTATATCCTCAGGGCCAATTGGGATGAGTGAATTTGCACCCTCCTCTCTGCAGCATGCTGAACTGCTCCTACAGCAATATCAGATCATTACCATCTCCCCAGCTGAGAGGGAGCAGCCATTATCATGCAGCATTATTAATCTTCTTGTCTTATCAACTTGCAAATCACAAGCCATTGAGCCTTATGGCATGGTTCTGGGTCCATAGTTATTCATTTTGTAGGTCTACCTAGCCTCTGAGTCTCCTTAATCACCTGAAGATTGTCAGTCTCTTACCTTGGCCTGCCCCTGTGGCCCTTCTCAGCTCCTGTGAGAAGTCCATGATGCTCTCTCTCTCTTTCTCAAAAAGAAAAAAAAAAGACTTTTTTTTTTTTTAATTTAAAGGAGGGAGAGAGACAGTGCATGAGTAGGGGGGTGGGTGGTGAGAGAGAGAGAGAGAGAGAGAGAATAAGGAGGATAAATTTTATTAATGGATGTGAATTAACATCCTACTGCCAAGAGCTGACCCTTTCTCCTGACATGTACGTCTAAGTCATTCTTGTCACTCTTTCCCCCATTAATATTCTGAAAAAGACAGTGCATTGAAGAGAATAGAATAAGATAGTTCCCTTAAACAGGCACTGTTGACCTTAGGTTGGGGATTTTTCTTTAATTTGCTTTTCTTAAAAATAAAATATTAATCATATTGGAAAAGGAGAGCAGAGTTCCTTTACATTTTTCAATATATTCAGTTTCTAATATTGCATTCATTAAATTAAGTCATTGAAAATTTTTAAGTGTTAAAGGAAGATAGAAATGTAATGTCCAAGGGAAAGTAGATAAGACAGGCTGAAGTACCCTTGTGACAACTCCTATTTCTGCCAACCTCAATGTACATGCCATAAACACTGGTCTTTTGGGATCTTAAATGCCTACTGATCATTTTACTATTATGAGTTTTTAATTTCATATAAGTACAGTACTCCAACATAATTTGCAGTTCTTAGCAGCAAAAATTCACTCAGAGGATCTTTAGAACCAGTCAGATATTATGATTGCTGTTATTAAAGATTTTAGTTTATGATTTTTGGTTGATATCTGCATTTGTAAGAGACACACTATAAACTAAACCCAGTATTTCACCTAGATTTTTAACTCAATTTGCAAGTTCAAAATAATGCAGAAATATTTAATTTTGTATTATATGTAGGGATACTATTAGCTATAACTATCATGTGTTATGATAACATTATGACTTTGTTATTACAATAAATTTGCCCTGTAAAAATAATATTATATGACTTTAATCACCTGGAAAGAACCTTTGCCCTTCTATAATTTCAAAAAGAAGGTCGTTTAAATGAGAAACTGTGTTATAAATTTGAAAAGAACTGCAGTGTACAGTGGATTAATGAACTAGCTTTTTCATCTCTGGAGGCTCATGTTAAAACTGCAACTTAGGACACTTATGAAATAAATTTGACAGTAATGTTAAAACCCTGTGTGCACTAGTACATATACACATTTTAAAACTTTAAAATGTAGGTAATTAGATAGCTGGCCTCCAAACAGCAAAGGTCTAAACTTTAGAATTAAAGTATATTTATAGTTCTACCTGAGTATCTCAATATTTTCAAGAAGCATGAAATCCCTATATATTATTTATGATTTAGACTAAATTACTGAGAAAGTAAATTTAGGTCTTTAAATAAAAGTGTACTTTCGTTTGTCAACATAAGAATGTCCAAACCTGTAGTGAATTTTTATAAAAATTTATTTGAGCCAAACAGAGGATATATCTGGAAGCAAGATCACAATAGACTGAGATAAATGCTTTAGAAAGTAAGTTTGCAGTATGTATGTGTGTGTGTCTATATATATATAGACACACATACACATTTGAGATTAAGAAATAAATGTAAAGAAGATTACGCATAGGTTAAGAGGAAGCGGCTCAAGGATCAGATTACAGAACAGTTAAGGTTATGTACTCTATTGGAAGGAGGGATCTGAAAGGGGGCATTTCAAGGGTACGTTAATCTAGAAGCACAGAAACAATAGGCAGGCCTTGCTTAAATGAAAGAGAAGCCTCTTACTAAAACAGTTATATGCAGGGCAGACTATCCACCATGACCTGCCCAGTTAAGAATTTATGATCAGATCACCCTGTGAGGTTACTTTCCATAGAACCCCCTTTTTTTTGTCCAATGGTTTCTCATTTTACTTGTCCTAGATTGTGCAAGAATTACTATTAGCTTAGGCAAAACTTAGCTAAGTGTAATTTGCCAATGCATTCGATTTCATAAAGTAACCAATCAGGAAAATTCTTCTTCAATTCTACAACTTTTCTAAGATTTACATAGTTTTATATGAATTAATTGGAAAATAAACACCATATTTCATTTTGGCAGGTTAAACTTTGGGAAAAGTAGAATGACCAGAACTTAGGGAAAAGCAAAAATAAATAAGCAAAAGCACAGAAATCTTTACCTTAAGTGAGCCTATTGTCATTTTGCATCTAAGATAACATATCTTCAAAATGTCAGAGTTATCTTCCTTTCTAAATCCCTCAAGGCACACCCACAGCACCAGAGCATGGGACCACAGAACTCTTCATTGTTATCTTATCCCCTGTATACCATCACTGTGTGCTGTAAATATTAATTATTAACTCTCTGTACCCACCAATGTAAAAGTACTTGTCGCTTTTTATCCAATCTCAGAGATTTCCCTGTTTTGCTTTCTTCTACCTTCTTAATCTACCACCAATGGATTTCATGTAACCCTCTTTACATCTCCTCCTTTCATTAAAATGTATAAAATAAACTGAAAAACTGCCATTCTTTTGAGCATTTTCTCAATTCATTGAGATTTTGCTTCCTGGCAATTGTCATCAGTTTGGCTCAAATAAACTTGTAAAAATTCTCTACAGGTTTGGATGTTTCTTATGTCAACAAGTGCATATCATGTACCACGCACTTTCCTCAGTAGTGAGATATATCAAAGAAAAAAACGAAGACCTCCAACCTTATGCAGCTAACATTCCAGTGAGTGGAGACAAACAGTAAACAACAAGCATACCATGTAGATTACATTTATTTTAAATGGTCCTAAGTCCTAAGGTAAAGGAGGAAATAGAGCAAGGAAAAAACAATTAGGAATGTAGTGTGAGATGGTGTGGGAGAGGGAATGATTTTTGTATTAAAATAAAGAGTGGGGAAATCAGTCAAGTGGAAATCTAGAAGAAAAACATTTCAGGAAAAGAAGCACCATTGGAGGATTTGAGCAGAGGAATAACATGATTTAGATTATATTGTTAAAGGATTAGTCAGGTTGCTGTGTTAAGAGATTGTGGGTACAAGAGTAGTGACTATGATGAAACTAACTTGACTAAACTTTAAACAGCTTTCTACATGACTATAGGTAGCATATGCTTTCCTTAGAGCATTTTCTTTAGAAAATTTGAAATTGCCAATTCCTTCTCTGCCCCTTTGAGTTGTAATTTTTTCCCCCAGCTTCTTGCCAGCTTTACAACCCAGAAAGGTCTTTCTTAGAGACCTGAGAGCCATCTCTTTGAAATGTAATCAAGAAAGATTTTGTCCCTGACTCCCAGTCTCTGTTGGAGGTTAGGAGCCTAACTTCGATAAGCACCAGTTAGCAAACACATATGGCCTAATCACTTTGACAGCCTCCCTACTACCTTCCCCCACCGCTTTTCCACCAGCTCACTCTAGTGCTGAAAAATTTTCCCACCTTTTGTTTCAACTGAATTGAAGTTGAGTTCAATCTCTCTTCCAATTTCAGTAGTATTGAATAAAGTCTTATTTGTCATTTTAAATAATTTTTCAAAGCAATTTTTCTTTTAGAAGAAAAGTAGGAATATATAAGCTAGACTTTACTTATAGGATTGGCCAGCAGAAGGAACAGGGGGTATAAGAGAGAGAGGTACATTTTTAAGGCTTTTGGCCTCAATGATTGAAAGGAAGGAATTTCTATCAGCTGCAATGAAGAAAGCTATGGGAAAATCATGTCAGAGTGTTTGTTTGAATTCTCCATTTCTGAATTCACCATGAGTCCTTGTACAATAAAGGAAAACCATTTAAATCTCATCTTCTAAAATGGCAATTTCTCTTTATATTCACGAATTTGCACAAACCATTTTTAGCATTTCTAAAGTAAGAAATGCATTGCTTTGAGTGACTCTAAATGATTATTTTTATTAGATTCAGTGCCAGGAATTTTACTTAATTAAAAAAAACATATAAAATATGTTTCTCCATTTTAAAGAAAAAATAAACAATTGTTCTCTCTTCCTGCAGGTTAAGAAACAAAACCCTATCAAAAACTTTGAGAATCTCATCATGCCCTTTCCAATAATATTTCTCCTCCTTCTCCACAAAGGTAAACAATACTTTCGATTTTGTGTTGATCCTTCCTTTGCTTTACTTTCTAAGTAGTTTTGGCAATGTGGTAGATGCTGTGGTATGCCACCCAAATCAAATGTTTAGGACAAAAGCGTTCACTCTGCTTGCTGCCAGGAGTGTCAACTAATGACAGCTCACACCTGTGTCCTTCTCTAGGCAGTGCTGGGCCTGCCAAGGTGGGGTGGGGGAAAACTATATACCACAAGACAGTATGTACAAGAAGGAGCCAAGAAAGTATGGAACTAGATCCTAAGGATACTAAATAATGACAAGTGAAATATGAAGAAGAATAAGGAAAAATTTTTCAATATGAGAGCATTTATTTGCGCTATGAGAAATAATATCCTGGCCAGGAACTCAGGAGAATGTGGGACTCTTTTCAAAATTTAGAACAAGTGATGAGCTACACTAAGTGCACTAGAAATATCAGAGTGCTATGACAGGTGGTTAGAGGAAGAGATCAAAAGGCATATGAAAAAGGTCATGACAGAAGGAATAGACTTGTGTGATTGAAAAACCCACCAGCCAACTGTGTTCCAAAGGAGAGCTTAAAGAACAACTTATTTACCAAAATCAATAAAAATGTGCCTGTGACAGCAGTAAAATAATTATTAAAAGTTTTGGTGGATGATCTCGAGAGGCCAAGGCTGATGGTACAGATGATGTGACAGATATAGTTTTCTTTAATAATGGAGATGGTGGTCATACAACCACCAGAACAAAGCTGGGGACAATTATTGTAATCTGTAGCCAGATTGGAGTAGAGATCAAAATAGTATGACCTGCAAAGAGCAGAATGTTTCTAGGGACAAAGTTAATGAACAGCTAACAAAAATGATGCTCAATTTATATAATCAAGATAAATCAAAAATAGCTGATCAGGGAGCTGAAAACCTGCCTTAATAAAAAGGTGCAACCTGTTGCCAGTTTCCAGACTTGAGCCAGATCTCAAACCTGAAATTCACTGATGGAAAAAGCTGAGTCCCATGAAAAAGGAATCTGCAACCTCATGGCAAATGTATACAAAAATGATTTCTTCAATTTCTTCCACAAGGGACTGATTGCCATTTACTCAGGCCATTGTACACTGAGGAAATGAGAAAAAAACATATTATGAGGACTACTGGATCTAGGGTCTGAAGAGACATTAATTTTTAAGGATCTGAAACATTACAATTGCTCCTCTGCTGGATTTGGGGCATATGTAGATTGGATAATAAATTAGGCCCTGGCCTATGTCTGACTCACAATGGATCTACTAGGTGTATGAACCCACTCCATGTTCATTTTCTAATTCTCCAAATGTATAACTTGATAGTTGTCATATGCCTCACATTGGGTCCTTGACTTGTCTGTGGCAGTAAAGCCATCATAGTGGGAAAGACCAAGTGGAAGCTTCTATATCCCATTTCCACTCCCTAGTCCAAAATAGTAAATTAAAAACATATTGCATTCTTGGGAGACTGGTAAAGATTTACTCCACCTATTAAGACCAAGAGGTATGGTATTCATCATCATATCTCATTTAATCCACCACTCTGACTCCTACAATAACCAGCTGGATCGTGTCAAGTAACAAAGACTACTGTAAACTCAAATGCAGCTGCTGTGTTTGCATGGTATTTTGTAGCACCAGCTGCAGCTGCTGTGCTGCCATATGTGGTATTTTTGCTAGAGTAAATTAACAACCTCAGATACACGGTATGCAGTCATTAATATGGTAAATGTGTTCTTTTCCATTCCAGGAAAGAAAACCAGAAGCATTTTAAATCTATG
This sequence comes from Eidolon dupreanum, assembly GCA_028627145.1. Taxonomy (NCBI): domain Eukaryota; kingdom Metazoa; phylum Chordata; class Mammalia; order Chiroptera; family Pteropodidae; genus Eidolon; species Eidolon dupreanum. Next base: position 51,068,049 of record CM053514.1, on the reverse strand, counting down.
CGAGATGGACAGAAATATCTATATTTGTCCTCTTGGGTTGCCATAACAAAATACCACAAGCTTTGTGGCTTAAACAACAGAAATTTATTTTTTAATAGTTTTGGAGGCTGGAAGTTCAAAATCAAGGTGCCAGCAGGATTGGTTTCTGGTGAGACCTCTCTTCCTGACCTGTATAGGTCTATCTCCTCAGTGTCCTCCCGTGGCCTTTCTTTTGTGGGTGCACATTCCTGGTATTTCTTCCTCTTCTTATATGGACACCAGTTCTAGTGGGTTAGGGTTCCACCCTTATGACCTCTTTTAACCTCAGTTACCTCCTTAAAGGCCCAATCTCCAAATACAGTCACACTGGGGCTTGTGGTTTCATATAGATTTTGAGGGGACACAATTTAGTTCATAACAATGCCCATTTATATTCTTTCTCCAAGGCTATGTTAACACTTGCATCCTCTTGTTTTAAATTGTCTGAAGGGTTCTGAATTGCCTCCACAATCCACAGAGCATCACAATGGTTCACTACATCAAGGACATCATACTAACTAGACCTGGTGATCTAAACTGGTGAGTATATTGGAGGCCCCTGTAAGACACATGGTCTTCAAAGAGTGGAAGATAAACCTTACAGAAAGATTCACCACATCAATGAGATCTTTAGGGATCCATGATATCAGGCATCGCAGGACATCCTCTCTAAAAGAACAAATTATTGCATTTTGCAATTTTCACTGCTAAGAAAGATAGGTTCTTTTAGATTCTGAAGCACAAACTGCACATTTGGGTATATTATTCCAACCCATGTACTAGTGAGACAGAAGGTTGTCTGCTTTAAGTAGAGCATAAAGCAGAAAAGTGTTCTACATTGTATCCAGGCTGTGGTTCAGACAATTCTGTTACTTTATGGCAAGTTTCACAGATGCACAGAGTAGACCTGCTAGAATCTGAAGCAATGACATGCCATCTGCATCAAAAAAACTATAAACCCTTTGAAAAAAACATCTCTGGAATGCTAGTGGGACCTAATGGAGATAGAACATTTGGCCACAGAGTATCAGGTGATCATGAACTGGAGTGCTCTCAGATACACACAGTTATAAGGACCAGCAGCAACCCTTTTAAAGTTGGAAATGGCATATTAGACATTGTACACAAGCAGGGCCAAAGCAACAAGTAAGCAGAATGAGCATATGGACCAGACACTCATATCGCCATCACCTTTGCTCTAGTGCTTCTTTCTCAGTTCACACCTATGATGGCAAAAGGGAGGATGATTTCTTGTCACCAGCTGATGGACACAGCAAATAGCCATATGTGGTTCATAAATGTGTGCAAAATAAAAATGGATTGCTGCTCAACTTTAGCCCTACTCATAGTGGACTAAAAGTATTGAAGAGAAATCACCACTGAGCAGAGCTTGGGTTAAAGAACGGTTAATCCACTTTGCGTAGAAAAAGAAGTGACTTGAAATAGAAATATTCATGGACTTATGAATAAAGAAAGGCAAGTGACTTAGCTGATTGGTTAATAGTCCAGAAGATGAGAAAATGGAAAATTTGGGACATGGTGGACTAGAAAAGAAGTCTGTAGATGGATCTATGGGAATGTGCACAAAGTTTAAAGATTTTGGTATCGTATGTTAATGCCCACCAGATACTATCCATACATAAGAGGACTAAACAACCAAAAAGACAAAATTACCTGCCAGTTGAAATTAACCAGCCTCTGTCATCATCAGTATTCCCCAATGCTGGCACAGTGAGCTCAAGAATAGACTAGCCATGGAGCTAGGTATGGAGGACAAGTCTGGGATCAACAATATGGGATCGCACCAAGGCTAATTTAGTTTCTTGTGTTTCTAAATGTCCAGCCTGCTAACAAAAACAACTTTCAGTATTAAGAGCTTGATATAGCACTTTCCCTCAAGAAAATCAACAGGCCATTTTGTGGCAAATGATTACAATGGAGCAATTCCATCCTAGAAAGGACATGGTTATTTAGACTGGAATTGACATGTTTTATGCAAATGGATTTATCTTTCCTATAATGTCAACTCCTATTATATCAGTTCTGTAAGGGTGTTTGATCCATTGACATTGGGATTCCACATAATATCTCCCTGTACTAAAGGATCTACCTAACTTGAAAGAATATATAATAGTAAACATGTAACCACATGATCCAATGTAAATATTTCTAGTTAAATTAATTAACAATATTTTAAAAAGAAACCTAGAAAAAGCATAATAATTTATCCATTAATCAGTGATGAGTTTATGTAAATTTTAGCCTAATATTGCTTTTCAGTATGTAGCATACACTCTTACCCCTGGAATGTAAAAATTTTAAAATAAAATTAAAAACTACAGAAGAGTGTTGCCAGATGCCAACTGATGTATGTTGTTAGAAAAAAAGAGGATGCTACCCAAAATTCTAGTGACTTTTATAATAAATATGCTTAATAGACACACAAATACAAGCAAATATGTGGAAGAAGTTGCATGTCTGTTGCAATTTTATAAATGTCTGCTCATATTTCTTTCTTCTTGTACTAGCCACAGGCAAATTTCTCTGAGCCCAGACTAAAACATTTACCATTCTCCTGGCATCCCAGAAGATATCTATTCTGAGATACAAATCAGATTTTAGGAAATTCCTCCTGATTTATTCTTCAAATGTCAATTACTTGTAGCAAGCTGATTTTACTTAATTCTCAGTGAAATAGAAACAAATAAAACACTACATTTAACCAAATAAATGTTGGCACATATATTTATAACAACAGAGGGAATATTGAATGGAGACTGTACTTACAAATTGCATGCCTCTGCTTATTGCCAAGCCATTTAGAACCAGTTGATTTATCAGTTAACAAAATATCATATACTGAAACTGATGTTTTAAAAATATTTTAAAATATGAACACTAAAGTTTTTGATGCATGAGAATATAAATGTATTATAAAAGAAATTGTGTTAGTAGCTTACAAATAACTATTCATAACTATGCATTTGCTTTCCCTTATATAAAAATAATATGTAATAAAGTTCTAAAAAAGACTAGACACATTATATAGCATATTTCCTAGATTTCTATAAGACAGCAAAGTCAATGCATATTGGGACTGGTTCTTATATTTTAAATTTATTTTCTAGAAGAAAATAATTTTGAAAAACTTTAATTGGGTAAGTTAGCGCTTAGGTCTAGTAAATTCATAATATCAAGGGATTGACAAAATCTATATCTACACATACACAAGAGAGGTTAATCTTTCATAAGTTTTCATTAAAGCAATGATATATATTTGCAGCTGAGTAAGTTTTCCCCAGTAACTTTAGCCATATTTGTTTTAAAACTTTCATTTTGTATATTAATTTTGAAGCAGTAATTTCTAGCTCTTTATTTGCCATTAATAGTATATCAAAATCTAATTCTGTATTTATTATTAGCATTCACCATTTTTAATAAGGAAATACTATGGAGGAGTGATTAGAGTGTGGGCAGTGGAAGTCTGGCTGAGAATAGAGACCATGTGTGTTGACGTGAATTAACAATGGAAAGCTTCATTCATAAAAAAGTATCATTAAAAAGATTTTGTTCATTAATTTAACTTATTTATTTAACACCTGCAAGAAGGCAGGTATTGTGTTAGGTCTGGGGTTACAGTGATGAACTGAAGCAAGCATAGGCTATGCTGTCATGTAGCTCAAGGCCTAATGGATCATTATTTGAATGATCACAGAAACAAATGCAAAATTGCAAAAATAAGAGTTCTAAAAGACATGAGCAGGATATCATTAAAGTATATAACAAAGGAATCTGACCTAGGCTGTGGGGTCAGGGAACACTTTTATAAGGATATTAAGCTTGAGTTAAGATGTGAGTGTTAAGTAGGAATCCACAAGGAGAAATTTATTGGTTGAAAGAGAGGACCTTCCAATAATAGAAAAAAAGCACATGGAAAGACCCTGTGATGTTCAGGATGCCGATGGAAGGTTTTCAAAGGCTAGAACAGGATGGACAATAAGGAGAATGTCTCAAGATAAGATTTAAGAGACAAGCAGAAACCACACCACACGGGGCTCATGGACCATATGAAGGATTTGATCTTCATCCTAAAACCAGTGAAGACTGACTACATTTTCATGTGAGAAGTCAGTGGATTAGCCATGTTGCTGTAACAGCAACTAACCTTAACACGTTGGTTCAAACAACACTGAAGTTTTTCTTCTCTCATTTATAATGGTCTAGGGTATATAGGTAGCTCTGTTCCAGAGAGCCATCCATTGATCCAAGCTGATGAGTCACTCTCCATCCTTACCATATTGCTTCCTTGGTTCCTACAGATTTCTATTTCTAGTGAGTAGAAAGGGAGAAGGGAAAGTTAAGGATTAAGGGCAAAGGCCTTTGCCTTTAATGAGATATACACAATGCTATCACATTCTACTGGCCTGAACTAAGTCACATGGGTAAAATATCAATTTTCTATAAAGATTGTTTTCCTTTTAAACTGTTTAATGGCTATTAAAAAGGCATTTAACTAAATACAGCTAGGAGCAGGGAGGATATAACAAGAATTTTTAAAATGTTCTGAAACACGGCTTTAAAATGGGTGACATAAATGTGAGTTAAAAAGAAAGTAGCACTAGTCAGGTGTTGACAAGCCCCAATAATTTATGATAACTTTTCTGAAGAAAATCTTCATTGTTAAGTATGATATGACTAAAGTTCAGGTATCATCTTTTAAATACAACTTAGAAAAAGTCTGCATCTAAAAACTTCATATTGATGAAGTCTTGACATACAGATAGTTATCAACAAGATAGCTACCAAACAGAATTTGGGGTGGGACTAGAAGAAAGAGTTTACTTTTATTTGTTTGACTGAAAAAAATCGTGGTTACAGTAAAAGCAGATGTGGGGGAGAAGATAATGAGTTTTGGCTACTTGCTAAATTCAATAAACAATTCCTAAGTCCTAGTGCTGAGTTGCTGGAAATACAAAGATAAAAAAGATACAATCTCTTGAAAGATAGCAGTGGAACTAATTGTCATGATGGGTAGTTATAATAAGCTTTATTCATGATTTGGTGACTATACAAAATAAACAATAATAAACTGTATTGAAGAGGGCAATTTATATTGCAAGAAAGAGAATATGGTTAATTTGAATCTAAAATGTGAATTCCAACTTGTCCAATAGATAAAGAGAAAGCATTTCATCTGAAAGAAATTACATGTGTTTTGTTGGAAATATTAGAGGCATAAAGTATTCATTCATCTGGAAAATATTTATTGCATATCTATTGGGGACTAGAAATTCTTAGTTCTCTGGAGTTGCAATATGAGTAATATGGTAAAAGGTTTTCTATCTTCATCAGGCTTATTACATAATAGAGAAAAACAGAATAAGCAAATAATCTAATAAAGTAGTATCAGAGGAGGAGAAGTGCCATGAAACAAAAGAAAACAAAGGACAGAGAGTGCTGTATGCCGCATATAGGAGAAGAAATAGCATTTTTAAGTAAGACATTTAGGTAAAGCAAATATAACTGATAAGGTAATGTTTGACTAGATACCTGAAGGAAGGAAAGAAATATGCCAGACAGTCATACAGTTATGGTGTGTGTGTGTGTGTGTGTGTGTGTGTGTGTGTTGGTGGAGTTCCTAGGAAGAGGTAACAGAAAGTGCAAAGTCTCTAAGGCAGGACTGGTTTTTGTTACATTCAGGAGTAACAAAAACAGTGTCACTGAAGTGGAATGAACAAAGTTGAGAATGGAAAAAATGAGTACAGAGGTCCAGCAGGAGTCATATCATGTAGGGCCTTACAGGTTATTTTTCAAACTTTTTCTTTTACTCTGAGTGAAATGGGAAGCTATTGTGACATTGGACTGACATAGTTTAGTTTAGAATTGAAAAGGATCTTCCTGGCTTCTATGATGAGACCGTATAGCAGAAAGATAATGGTAGAAGCAAAGAATCCATTTAGGAGGCTACTAGAACAATCTAATATGATCTGTTGAATAAACTGCACATTAAGATGTATCAAAAAAAAGTGGTGAGAAGTGAGTTTAGAAAAATAGGTCAAGACTAAATAATGATGGCTCTTGCATGCATGCAAAAGACTTGGGTTTGGTTTCATACAATGAGGTATTCATGAATTTAAAAAATATATATTTTAAACAGCTGGTACCAGACACAAATTCAAGTTCTGGACTATCACCTATGCTCTCAGTTTCTTTGTGTGAGCCTCATTTTCACATATATACTTTCTTCATTTACCAAGAAACATAGCTGCCAATAGACACTGACTTTACATCTCACACTTTTAAAATTAAAGTAACTGACCTCCAGTCTTCCAAATTAAAAGAAATCATTTGGTATGAATCTGATTGGTCTTCCACCAAGGGACAGGGTCTTTTAATGGGAAGCTTCTACTAAAAGCATGTGTTAGAAATTCTGCTTCTTCATAAAGTGTAGTAAGCTAGAAGGAATGTCGCATCTATTTTCCAACAATGAGAAAAAACTAGATAAACTACAAAGTATACTTTTAAAAAAATCTCCTGGAGAATAAATTGACAGGAAACTGAGCAACCTATAATCTAAAGAGAAATATATATATATATATATATATATATATATATATATATATATATATTTTAAATTATTATTAGTTTCAGTACATTGTTTAGACCTTTATATAATTTATAAAACTATCACCCTAATTGTTCTTTCTCTTCTCTGGCTCTCCACCTAGCCATTGCATTAATGTTAACTGCATTCCCTATGCCATGCTTCCCATTTCTGTGACCATCTATCAACTACTAACTTGTACTTCTTTAACCCTTCAGCCTTTCCTACCCTCTGGCCATCACCAGATTGCCCTCTATATTTGTGGATCTGTTTTTAATTAGTTTGTTCTTTTCGTTCCTTAGTTTCTGCATGTAAGTGAAATCATATGGTATTTATCTTTCTCTGTCTAATTTATTTCACTCAGCATAATACATTTAAGTCCATCCATGTCATTGCAAATGGTAGGATTCATTATTTTTAATGGCTGAGTAATATTCCATTGTATATATGAACCATAATTTTTTTATCTAATCGTCTGTTGATGGGCATTTAGGTTGCTTCCATATTTTGCCTGTTTTAAATCATGCTGCCATGAACAGAGGGGTATGTAGATCTTTACACATTATTGTTTCAGTTTTCTTTGGATAAATACCCAGAAGTGAGATTGCTAGGTCAAAAGGTATATCTATTTTTAATTTTTTGAGGAACCTCCAGACTATTTTCCATAGTGACTGTACTAATTTGCAATCCCATCAACAGTGTATGAGAGTTTCCTTTTTTCCACATCCTCACCACTTGTTGTTCTTTGATTTATTGATGATAGCCATTCTGACGGGTATGAGGTGATATCTCATTGTGCTTTTAATTTGCATTTCTCTAATAATTAGTGAAATGAAGCATATTTTCATATGTCTACTGACTATCTATAGGTCCTCTTTGGAGAAATGCCTCTTCAGGTCTTCTGCCCATTTTTTAAATTGAATTGTTTGTCTTGTTATTAAGTTGTATGAGCTCTTTGTAGATTTTTGGATATTAACCTCTTATTAGGTGTATCATAAGTGAATAACTTCTATTTAGTAGATTGTCTTTTGTTTTGTTGATGGTTTACTTTGCTGTGCAAAAACTTTTTAGTCTGATGCAGTTCTATTTATTTTTTTCTTTTATTTCCCTTGCCCGAGGAGATATATCTGAAAAGAAATTACTATTAAATTACTTTTAAAAAGAGAGGATTCACAGACAGCCTCACTTTTACTAGAATACTGAAAGAACTATTCTGGTTGCCTTCAAGTGGTTAAGAAGAAATCAGCTAAACTGTTAACAAACTTTTAAAGGCTTAATGTAGGCTAGATTGACAATATAGACCCCTTTGGAGCCTCAGACACTGAGGATTTTGTACATTCTGTACATTTTGTACATTAACCAAATTTCCCATGACTTCCACTAGGTGTTCATGGGAAAGACTGAGAGCAAGGCAGGATACTAGAAAAATTTCCCTCAATATTGCAGCCAATGAGAAAGGACCATCTGCTGCTGCTAGAAACAAACAGAACCCCACTC
>CM053514.1:51046660-51059430 GCA_028627145.1 Eidolon dupreanum | reverse complement strand
CAGTACTTAAAAAAATACAACCTTCCTAGATTGAATCAAGAAGAACTGAAAAATCTAAATAGACTGATCGGCAGGATAAAAATTGAAACAATCATCAAAAACCTACCAAAAAGTAAAAGTCCAGGATCAGATGGCTTCACCAGTGAATTCTACCAAACATTCAAAGAAGATTTAATACCTATTCTCCTCAAACTCTTCCAAAATATCGAAGAGGAGGCAAGACTTCCCAATTGATTTTATGAGGCCAGTATTACTTTGATACCAAAACCTAGTAAAGATAACACACAAAAAGAAAACTATAGACCGGTATCTCTCATGAATACAGATGCAAACATCCTAGATAAGATACTAGAGAACCCAATACAGCAACATATTAAAAAGATTATACACCACGGTCAAGGGTCAAGTGGGCTTCATCCAAGGGGCACAGGGATAGTCTCAACATACACAAATCAATTAATGTGATACACCTCATAAACAAATTAAAAAATAAGAATCATATGATCATATCAATAGATGCAGAAAAAGCCTTTGACAAAATACAGCATCCCTTTATGATTAAAACACTTAACAAAATCAATATAGAAGGAAAGAAATTTAACATAATAAAGGTCATATATGACAAGCACTCAGCCAACATTATACTTAATAATGAAAAACTAAAAACCTTCCTTTTAAGATCAGAAACAAGGCAAGGCTGCCCACTATCGCCACTGCTATTCAATAGGAGGTCCTAGCGAATGCAGTCGGGCAAGAGAAAAATATAATAGGCATCCAAATAGAACATGAAGAAGTCAAACTGTCACTGTTTGTGGATGACATGATTCTCTATATAGAAAACCCTAAAGACTCACAAGAATACTTGTAGAAAGAATAAGCAAATACAGTAAAATTTCTGGATACAAAATCAATGTTCAAAAATCCATAGCATTTCTACACTTTAATAATAAAGTGTCAAAAAAAGAAGTGGAAAAAATATCTCTTTTACAATTGTGACAAAAAGAATAAAATACTTAGGAATAAATCTAATGAAACATGTGAAGGACCTACATAATGAAAACTACTAAACCTTATCAAAAGAAATCGAAGAAGATACAAAGAAATGGGAAGATATTCCGTGTTCTTGGATTGGAAGAATCACTATAGTTAAAATGACCATATTACCTAAAGCATTATACAGATTTAATGCAATCCGCATCAAAATCCCATTGGCATTTAAAAAAAAAAATAGAACAAAGAATCATCAGATTTGTATGGAAGCACAAAAGACCCCGAATTGCTGAAGCCATCCAGAGAAAAAAGAACGAGGCTGGAGGCCCCACTCTGTCCAACTTCAAATTATACTACAAAGTGACAATAATCAAAATGGCATGTTATTGGCAAAAAAAAAAAAAAGAAAAGAAAAAAAAAAGACACATGGACCAGTGGAACAGAATCAAGAGTCCATGAATAAACTCATGTTTACATGGGCAAATAATTTTCAACAAAAAAGCCAAAAACATGCAGTGAAGAAAAAAAAAAGCCTATTCAATAAATGGTGCTGGGAAAACTGAACAGCCACCTGCAAAAGTATGAAACTAAACTGTTGTCTATCACCACACACCAAAATTAACTCAAAATGAATTAAGGACCTGAATATAAGACCTGAAATAATATAATAAATTGCATAGAAGTAAATATAAGAACTAAATTCATGGAACTTGGACTTAAGATGATTTTATGAATCCGACCTCAAAGGCAAGGGAAGTAAAAGCAAAAATAAAAAAACTTCTGCACAGTGAAAGAAGCCATCAACAAGGTAAAGAAACAACCATAAGAATGGGAAAATATCTTTGCAAGTAATTCCTGCACTAAGGGCTTAATATCCAAAATATACAAAGAATTCATACAACTCAACACTAACAGAAAAACAAACAACCCAATCAAAAATTGGGCAGAGTACCTGAACACACTTCTAAGAAAGCATACAAATGGTCAACAAACATATGAAAAGATGCTCATCATTGCTAACTATTAAGGAAATGCAAATCAAAATCACAATGAGATACCATCTCACACCTGTTAGAATAGCTGTTATCAAGAGGACGAGTAATAACAAGTGGTGGATAGGATGTGGAGAAATAGGAACCCTTGTACACTACTGGTGGGACTGCAAATTTGTACAGCCACTATAGAATAGTATGGAGGTTCCTCAAAAAAAATTAAGAATTGATCTACCATATGATCCAGCAATCCCTCTACTGGGTATTTACCCCAAAGACTTGAAAACACATATCCAAAAAGATATTTGCACATCAATGTTCATAGCAGCATTATTCACAATGACCAGGACATGGAAGCAGCAAAGTGTCCTACAATAGATGATTGGATAAAGAAGCTGTAGTACATGTTATTCAGCCATAAAAAGAGATTTTGCCATTTGTGACAACATGGATGGACCTCGAGGTAATCATGCTAAGTGAAATAAACCAGACAGAAAAAGTCGAAAACCACATGATATTACTTATATGTGGAATATAAACCTAAAAGCAACAGATAAACAGGACAAACAGAGACTCATGGACGTGGACAATAGACTAGTGATTACTAAAGCATGAGGGTCGGGTGGGGGAAGAGGGAGATAGGTGGGTAAAAGGGTTCAAATATGTGGTGACAGAAAGAAATCTAACTATGGGAGGTGTACGCACAATGATATATATATATCTTACTGTTAAATTGCACGCCTGAAACTTACTGAATTTCATTAACCAATGTCACAAAAAATTTAATTAATTAAAAAAAAGAAAAAAGAGAAATACTTCTAGAGACACAAATGAGTGTTTCTTATGATAAAAAGGTCAATTTGTCAAGAATATATAACGATCATAAATGTATACACACCTTATAAAAGAGCAATAAGATGAAACAAAAACTTATGTAATTTGAGGGACAAATAAACAATTTAATGATTATAGTTAGTGATTTTAATACCCATTTCTCAGTAACTAATAGCATCACTAGAGAAAATTAGAAAGAATATAGAATTAAACAACACTATCAGCAACTTTGAAGAGCATTTCACTTCATGGTCCATAGAAGAAAAACATATATACACTTTAGATTCCTACAAAATTTAAAATCTTTGTTTTCAAAGATGGTTACTAATAAAAGGAACAGACAAGCCAACAATCAAGAGGAAATATTTGCTAATCATATATATCTGAATGTATGAGGAATTTTGTGACTTAATAATTAAAAAAACAACCCAATAAACTGACAAAAGATGTGAACAGACACCAAAGATGATACATGAATGGGGAATAGGTAAATAAAAAGGTACTCAATATCATTATTCAATAGGCAAATACGAAGTAAAACACAATGAGGTAACAATATATATCAACTAGCATGGCTGTCATAAAAAAGACAGACAATATTAAGTGTCACTGAAGATACAGAGAAACTGGAAACCTCATACATTGTTGGTGGGAAGGTAAAATGGTACACATTTTTGGAAAGCGTTCAACAATTTCTTATAAAGTTAAACATGCATTTAAAATAGGACTTTACCATCTCAAGAGCAATGAAAGCATGTCCACATAAAGACTCGTATATATGTGTTCATAGCAGCTTTATTCTTATAAATCAGACAATCAAAGTAAACATCAACTGGTGAACAGCAAAACAAATTCTTATATATCAATACAATGTCATACTACTCAGCAATGAAAGGAACCAACTACTGATAAATGCAACAACATAGATGATCTCAAAAACAATATGCTAAATTTTGAAAAAAGCCAAAATTAAGTGACTGCATATTTGTATGATGAAATTTATACAAAAATTTTTAGAAAAGGCAAAGTTATAAAATCAGAATCCAGAGTAGTAGTTTACTGGAAATAGAGATATTAGGGGGGATTAACTACAATTGGTCATGTGAGGAAATGTTTTAGACAATGGAAATATTCTAAAACTAGATTGTGGTTATGGCTGATGACTAAAAATTTGTTAACATTTATTGAACTGTACACTTCAGATGAATCTTATAGTCCATTAATTATATCTCAAAAAAGCTATTAAAGAAAAAGAGAAAAAGAAAAGCTTTTTGGTGAAGAATTATCTAACTCTACCAAATGTCATTTTTTGCCTTCTCTCTTAGATGTATTTCTGTGTTGGAGAGCAATGTGGAAAGAGTCAACCATCTCTCTCTCTTTACATCTCTCTCTCTCTCTCTTTTTAATTAAAAGGGCAGATCACAATAAGATAAGCTAAAATACAGACTGATCCAAGTATTATATTTATGAAGTGCAGTCTTTGATCAGTATACATTCAGCCATCTTTCTATAGCTTCTATATCCATATTTCTTAATACTGAACAAATAATGATCTGGAGAAGGTGAACTATTGTCAACACTCAATGAGGAAGTCATACGAAATTAAAAATAACTGCTCTTAACCAAAATAAGAAAACATACTCAGGTTTTTAAAAAGTATATTCCCATATATACCTATACCATAGATAGAAATCAAATAGGACTATGAGTACAAGTCACAGTTAGTGACAAATTAAATTAATTTTGTTAGTTCTTATCTCTATTTGTCCAGATATTTAAGACTTAACAGTATGTGTATTCATAATGAGTCCAAGACTGGCTAAAATTTTCTCACTTAAAAAAAGTTTCTATAACATGCTTATCATATTTACCTTTATGCAAAAAAAAAAAAGTGTGCACAAGTGTGAAAATGTGAGATGAAACTGATAATCAAAAGGTAATTCAGTTAGAATAGAGAATAGATTTATATAAAGGAATAACAAAAAAGCAGACTACAAAAGTTTTGGAGCCAAGTAATTGAAAGCTTTGAATTTTAGGATTTTATTTATGAGATATAGCTTATTTTTAATACATTTAAAATATTTATATTAAATATTTTATATTTAATATAAAATGAAAGCAATATTTTATGATAAATAGTGATGGGTAAAAAATGGAAGAATGAAGCATTAGGACATTCTTTTTGTTACAATAAACAAAGCATGGAATAGTAACTAGGAAAGTGGTATTGGTGATGAAAAAAAGCATTAAACACAATTATCAGTTTTTGTGAATTTCTTATATACCAAGCACTATGTTAAAGTTTTAAATTTGTTATTTTATTTTATCTTCTTAGAAGTCCCATTAGATAAATAATAAAACCAGTGTATAGATTTGCAATCTGTGGCTCAGATAAAATTGTGAAAAATTTTCTCAATGTTCATTAATTGGAAATGGTAGAATAAAGGTATACACTGAAGGCTTTCTTCCTAACCCATGGAATAAGAGCAAGAAGTAATTAAGTGTGCTGGACAAAAAATTCACTTTAGAATTATGGTAAGGGTCATTTATTGGCTCTAGAATTTAGGTTGTTAATTAGGGAATCAGAAGAAATCACACTGACAACAGTATATCTAAATAGCAGAATAACAATTCCCAGGTGCTCTTTAACCATATCAAGTACTGACACCAGTGTTGTTTGGCAGGACTATAGAGTGTATTCAATGTAATTGTGAAACCCATCTCATATTAATTATATATTTCCATTTATTTTTGTATATAATGCAAAAATTATACAAAGATGAATCAAATACCTAGAAATGATTTTCTAATATGGAGGCATAGGTCAGGTTTTAGTTTTCATCACATCATAAGAAAGGTTTTAATTACTGAGGATATTATGTTGAGATAAACCTTGAAAACAGGGCTGAGTCCCAAAGCACTGAACCATTCACTTCCCTTTAAACCAAGTTAGAATCTTGAACTGGCATTAGATAAGTTGTAAACCTTGAAGATATTTAAAATTTTGTCAACCTTAGGCATAGCATTAGTTGAAACAAAGCAAACCAATGACAATTCTTCACCAATAATTATCTCAATAAATCAAATAATAAAAATCTTATAATTAAACTAATAGAAAGGTCTATGCAATAAAAAAAATACTTTAAAATATAAATTAAAATTACACCCATAAATTTTACTTTTTAAAAATGATTATTCTATCAATAGTAAATCTGTGGTCTTTGAGGCACTTCTAATTAATTCCAGTTTTGTGGATTTAGAGGCATGTAGAAAATGTACATCCCAAGAACTCATCATTTAGCTTAGTCACATGATCAGGAGACTCTCATTTAATTAATAATCTCACTCCATAGTCATATAGCATTTTATAAATCTGATATCTTTACCTTTGCCAGACATGCTTTATCTGCAACAAAGAAAATAATTAGAATCAAGAATAAGATTTAATGTGTGATGTTTAATACGAGATAAAAGACACCATTACTTTTTTTTCAGCAAAAGGGAAATGTGATTACCAAGCTTAAGTATGCTGTATATTAAGTGAAAATTCTGATCATAAAGAAAGGTACTATCTACTCAAAAGTATAATTTCTGTACTTTGAAAATCATCTCAGCAAGAATTATCATCCCCTATCAAATTGTAGCACTTGTCAAAATCAGCTGTAAAGCATCTCAAGTGCTCTTTTGAATCAACAAAACAGATGTATAGCAATGAGAGGTTGCTGGGAGAAGGAAATAACTGAACCAGATGCCCATCAGTGACCTTAATCTCTTGAACTCACACTTAACACAGTAGACACGGCAGGTCTTTGTGATATTACTCATAAGGGGGAGATATAAGGCTGATTCTTAATAATATGTAAAAATATATAAAAATTATTTTCTTTCTTCTTTGCTGTTAGACTTTTATCATTTCTTTATATCTCAAATAGACCAGAGAGATGTAGCAAGGTATTTTTTTTGGTCTATTAGTTATTATAAGAAATTTTCTTATAATATAATTTGAGAAATTAGATAGTCAGCCTGTAGAAGACAAAAAGGGAGTAATTATTTTATTACAGGTAAAATTTTATCTTAATCGAATTCTTTCTCTACCTTACTGATCAGCATTTCTTCATTTTTGCTTGACCATATATTATAGCATATAAGGAGTCAGACTATGAGGCTTAAATCCCAGCCCTATATTTTATTCTGTGAGCTTGGGCAAGTTAGTTAACCTCTCTATATCATTTTTGTCCCCCCATAATTCATATGTTGAAGTCAAAACTCCAAACATGATTGTATTTAGAGTAAGGAAGTAATCAAGGTGGAGCCCTAATCCTATACAATTAGTGTCTTTATGAAAAGAGACACAAGAGCACACTTGTGGGCTCATGGCCTCTCTGTCTCTCTCTCCCTCTCTCTTTCTGGCCCCTCCCTCAGCCTCCCTGAAGGCATAAACATGTAAGACAGGTCATGTGAGCATATAGTAATAAGGTGGCCATCTGCAACGCAGATCTGCACCCTTGATCTTAGACTTCTGGTCTCCAGAACTATGGAAAAATAAATTTCTGTTTTTTTGAGCAACCAAGTCTTTGGCATTTTGTTATGGGATCCCAAGCAAATTAATATATACTACTACATGTAACCTTGTTTGTTTTTATAGTAATTATTAAAGTCTTCTCTCTGATAAGCATCTCGAGACCGGCTCCTTGTTTATTTCAGTACTAGGATTGGTCAATGACTTGCTGAATAAATAAATGAATGGATGAAGCTTCTTTATTAATTGAACTTATGTGACTACTGCTGAAATAATTCACTAAAAAAATATAGAAATGAATTAACCCCATTTAACAGAAATCTTAAATACCATTAAGTTTATCAGTAACAGTTAAAAAAAATCAAAAAAACAAACATATTAAACTGAGCAAATGATGTAAACAGACAAATCACAAATGTAAATACAAAAATAATGAGAATAATAAATCATTTTATTTCATTAAAACAAATAAATCCAAATTATAAGGTACTCCTTTTAATACGGTAGCAATTTTGAAAAGAACATTAATTCTCAACATTTATTGAGACTATAATTTCCTATAAGTTTTAGAAAATAATGTAGTAATATACATTTAGATGCTTAGCTATTTATATCACTTCGCCTAGTTTTTCCAATTCTAGATTCTGTCCTAAGAAAATAATCTTGAAAGCAGAAAAAATTTCATGTGTAAACATTTGTTTTCCTGTTAATGTATGTAATTTTAGAAAAGAGCATCACAAAGCCTGTGCTTAAAATGTGCATAACTATCACTCATTTAATTACAGAAATCAGGATGGCTTGAATTGATTACTTTTTGTGCAGTAGCTACTTGCCACACAGGAAACCAGAACATCTTTTCTGTACCACATTCATAGATTGTAGAATGACTCTTGCTGCCCTCTCTGTAGTCAAACTTGTGTCTTGAGAAGACTCCAGGACAGAAGTTCCAAAATTTCAAAGTATACAAGTTGAAGTTCCTAAGACCTTTCTTACCATATTCCACTCAGGTGGCAGCATGGGTAGGCCTGTGAATAAATGCACCTCTGCCAGCATCCAGCCAGGGCTAGCAATGTCAGTTTACCCTTCTTGCTATCATGTTTAATTTCTAAGAATGTTGCTTTTTGGACCATAACAATCACTTAAAGGAGTGGCATCCCCTGCCTTTCTCTTAGATATGGGATGGGGTGGAAAACATCCTAGAATGTGAGACTTTCTGCCAACTTTCCTCTTTAACAAAATTTTGTCTTCTCTTTCATAGTCTGGATGCAACGGTGGGGATGACAGCAGAAAGATCAATTTGTTACCTCTTAGAAAACTCAAGAATGGGTAGTCTGACAGTTTTTTGGCTGTTTTTGCTTAGAATATGGAAATACTTACTACTTGTTGTCCTTCATATGAGGTGTTAGCCAAAATTCCAAGACACAGGAAAGGTCCCATTCAACATATTATGACACATTGTCTTTGAAAGCTTCAGAGAAGCACAAAGAAGAAAATTAAAATCATCTGTCCTTTCCCCACAGCTAACATTTCTGTGTCAATGCCTATTATCCTTCTTAACTACTCATAAATATAAATTTTAACTTATATGGTCAGAATAATGTTTTATAGATCCTTTTAATTCTTACTTTTCTACTTATTATATTCAAATATAATTCATTGTTTTCATAAAAAGATAATTTTCAGTAGTGCATAGTTTGTATCATTTTACAAAATTTTCAGTCACAAGAATACTTGGATTATTTCCAGTATTTCCTTCTATATAGAATGCTTTGGTAAATATCTTTTCTCATCAATTAATTCATCGAATATATTTCGAGTGCCACTATGTGCCAGGTGTACATCGGGAACAAGATAAATATAGTATGACTTTCTTAGAACAAAAGGGGAAGAGGAAACTTTCAGGGTGATGTATATGTTCACTATTCTGACTGTGATTATGGTTTAGTAGGTGTACATATAAATATGCATGTCTAAATTTAACAAATTTTGTATGTTTAATATATGTAATTTATTGTATTTCATTTATATTCCTATAAAGCTGTTAAATAAAAAGCAAGAAAAAAAAAAACTAAAGGGAAAGGACAATTTTCTTAAGTATATTTAAACATTATGAGCATTTAAAAGTCAAAGTGCAGGGTAATATGGGAGCATATTACAGGAGCCTCTAACTTAGTTTTGGAGAGGATGTCAGAGAATAATTCCCTGATATCTCAGATGAGAATGAAACATGGATGAGAATTAGGCAAAAAAATGAGCAAAACATGGGGTTGGCGGAGGAGAAATTCCTGACAAAAGGGAGAGAGAATTCCATGATACTTACCTATGAAAAAAAAAAAAAAAAACATGAAAACTTTGATGACATTAGATAAGAGAACCATGACAGTGATTAAAGAGAAAGGGATAGAGTAGTGAGAAATGAAGATAGAGAATGAGGCAGAGACCATAATCTAAAGGAACAATATCTTGAATTATATTATATCCTAAGGACAAAGAGTGTTAAGCAAGTAAGTAATATGATTTATATGTATGTATGTGTCTATGTTTTTAAATATAATTGTGGCTGTTATGTGGAGATTGGCTTATTTGGGAGTTGAATATAATTAAATTAATGCTGCTACATTGCACACTATTATAAGGGGCCTATGCCATAAAACCATTGCATAGTTTTGTCATGTCCCAGATTGTGACTTGATCTAGAGTAGGGTCACTGATATTGACCACAATAGTATTTAAGAGGCAGAATTGATTAGGTTTAGTGATTGATGTATATGGGAGGGGAGGAAGGGAGATAAATTATTATGATTTTCAAGTTTTAGGTTAGAAACATGTAGGTTTTTTTCCTGAGATTGTTCAAAGTGGAAATCAAGCAAACTTGAAGGAAAGAAATTAGTTTGGCTGTGCATATATTAAATCTGATATGTCTGCATGATATTCAAGTTAAGTGCTCACATAATCATGTGCATATACTTAGAACTAAGTAAGGATGGGCTGGAGCTTTTGCTTTCAAGAGATAGAATAGATATGATGCCTTAGTAAATGAGAATTCTGTGGTTTTACACTGTATTGAGAAACTCTAACATTTACTATTTTGATAGAAAGAAAAGAGTAAGCAAAGGGATCTGAGAAAAATGAGCCAAAGATCTAGTAAGAAAATCAGTGGTCTCTAAATTGCTGAGAGTTTGCTACTGATAAGTTAAATAGGAGGAAGACTGGAAATGCTCCACTGTTTGACCTGGTACATGGGTCTGTATTATTTTCTTACTATTACTGTAATAAATTATCACAAACTTGGTGGCTCAAAGCAACAAATTTTTATTCTCTTGCAGTTCTGAAGACCAGAGTCAAAAATCAATTTCACTGGGTTAAAGCAAAAGTGTTAGTGGAGCTAATTCTCTCTGAAGGTAAAGGTTCCCTTGCCTTCTGGTACCCAGAGACCAGCTACAGTTCTGGCTCATGACACTTCCCAAAACCACTCCAACCTTTTTCTTATGTTCTCTTATATCCTGCTACTCTCCAATAGTAGTTTCTCCTTCTTCACATTTTGTGTAAAAACAATTGTAATTACATCATTTGGCTCACTTGGATGATACACAGTACACTTCTGATCTTAAAATAGTTTTGAGTTTGGATTAAACATGGTGAAGTGAAAGACATTCCTAGATCTCTCCCCTTGAAACAACAATAAGATAAATATCTAAAACTCAACAAAAAACACCCAAACTACACACCAGCACATCTGAGCATAAGATCTGTGTATAAGAGCTACTATAGGTCAGAACCCTGGACATTGGGCAGTGGACTGGGAGAAACAAAAAAGCTGCCTCTCATAGCAGTCCAGAGCTACCTAGTAGGAGGAGGGGGCTGGGGGAGAAGAAGTAGTGAGTTCCCTAAAGAGCTTTGCCTGGGAGAGCTGTGAGCACCATGTGACCGGCACAGTGCCCAGACATCAGTGCATGAGGCAGAGAAATGGGGAAGGCAGAAAGGCGGAAATGGCAGAGAAACAACAGTTGATTTTTACTGGCCCCAGTTACAAAACTGAGGCTGAGCCACAGCCACCATCCCCCAAATCAGAGGACCCCTCCCCCAACACCCTGCTGCCGAGCCCCAGGGGAATCTGAGCAAACACTACCAAAACTGTCACTAACACAGACAGGAACTGAGACTGAGTGTAGCGAGAGTGATTAAACTTCTATAAGGAAAAAAAACACACTATTAAGACTTTATATAAAGCAGAGATCCAAGAGGCTTAGATGCTATCTACTGGAAACCAAAAGAAAAACAACTTCTTTGCAGCAGGCTAGGGACCATTATATAAAACATCTTTTTTCTGGAGAAAAAAAAAAAAAAGAAGAACACACTTCCATTAATGCCCAGGCAGAGAAATAGTCCATTAAACACCATGAACAACCAACATGACAAGGCAGCTCAGAAAGAAAGAGAAAAATCTCCAGAAAATAAGCTTACAGACATAGAAATATGTGACTTAAATGACAGAGAATTTAGGATGGTATTTCTGAAAAAACTCGATGAGATCCAAAATGAATATTAACAATTTCAAGAATTGAAAAAAACAACTAGATGAGCAGAATGAGTTCTTTAGAAATGAGTTTGAAACTCAATGAACTGAATAGGCCTTCTGAAAATAAAGAACACACTACAAGAGTTCAAAAATGAAATAACAAGCTTAGGAAATAGAGTCGACCAAATGGAGGAAAGGATCAGTGATATCGAAGACAGAAATCTAGTAACAAATCAGAAGGAAAAAGACAGAAACTGAAGAATGAAAAATAATGAAAGAGAAATACAAGAACTAG
The DNA here is from genome assembly GCA_028627145.1 of Eidolon dupreanum. Taxonomy (NCBI): domain Eukaryota; kingdom Metazoa; phylum Chordata; class Mammalia; order Chiroptera; family Pteropodidae; genus Eidolon; species Eidolon dupreanum. The sequence continues at coordinate 51,047,281 of CM053514.1, read as the reverse complement.
CTGATACCATCAGGAGAGGAAACATAAGAATAATGGGAATTCTCGAAGGGAGGAAAAAGAGCAGGGATTAGAAAACAATTTCAGACAAATAGTCGATGAGAATTTCCCAAATCTAAGGAATGAGCTGGAGTTTGGAATTCAAGAAGTCAACAGAACACCCAATTATCTTAACCTATAAAGGCCTTCACCAAGACACATTGTATTAAAATTATCAAAAATCAAAGACAAAGACAGAATTCTCAGGGCAGCCAGGGAAAAGATGATAACCTATAAAGGAAAACCCATTAGATTATCACCGGACTTCTAAGCACAAACCTTACAAGCCAAAAAGAAGCAGAATCAAATATTCAAACTATTAAATTAAAAGAACTATCAGCCAAGAATAATGTATACAACTAAGCTTTCCTTTAGCTATGAAGGAAAAATAAAGACCTTTCCAGACATACAAAAATTGAGGGAATTCTCCACTATGAGGCCTGCATTACAGGAAATATTGAAAGGGGTCAGCTCATCTAAAACAAAATGACAAAAATAAAATACAAAATTAGGAGTAAGGTGATTAGAAGGGTGATAAAAAGAGAGGAGTGCGATCCTTACTAGCAGTAGGCCGTTATAAGTTTA
>CM053514.1:50947630-51046560 GCA_028627145.1 Eidolon dupreanum | reverse complement strand
AACCTTTACATATTCGTAATGATAACCACATACAGAAGATTCAGAACTGAAGTATATAACACAAAACAAGAAGGACCAGAGGGAAAACCCACAAAAGCCAACCAAAATAAAAACAGAAACACAAGGACAAGGAAGCAATGGAGACACCGAGCTACCAGAAAGCAAAAGATAAAATAGCTATGAGAACCTCATATTTTAGTAATCACCCTAAATGTAAATGGACTGACTCACCAATAAGAAGGCAGAGTTGCAGATTGAACCAAAAAACAAAACTCAACCACATGCTGCCTCTAGAAGACACATCTCAACTCCAAAGACAAATATAGACTCAAAGTGAAAGGGTGAAAAATGATATTTCAAGTAAATGACATTCAAAGGAAAGCAGGAGCAATGATACTAATAATGGACAAAATAGACTTCAAAATAAAAAAGGCAAAGAAAGATATTGAGGGAAACTTCATAATGATAAAGGGAATCATGCAATGAGAAGACATAACACTTATTAATAACTATGCTCCCAATCAGGGAGCCCTGAAATATATAAAGCAACTACTAACAGAACTAAAAGGAGTAGTTCTGATAGCAAAACACTGTTGTATTAGGGGACCAATATAACACACTGTCAGATATGGACAGATCATTCAAACAGAAAATCAATAAGGAAATAACATCCTTAAATGACACATTAGAACAACTGGACATAATTGACATTTACAGAGCCTTTTATCCACAAACAGCCACTCATACATTCTTTAGTGCACATGGAACACTCTCAAAGACTGACCACACACTGGGACACAGAGATAGCCTCAACAAACATAAGAGGGTTGAAATCATACCAACCATATTCTCTGATCATAATGCTTTGAAGCAGGAGATCAACTGTAAAAAGAAAGCAGGAAGAACCACAAATACATGGAGATTAAACAACAGGCTACTGAAGAATGACTGGGTCAGAGATGAAATAAAAGAGAGATCAAGATATATATGCATATGACTGATAATGATAGTACAACATATCAGAACTTTTGGGACATAGCAAAAAGGGTCATAAGAGGAAAGTTCATATCATTACAGGCCTACCTCCAAAAACAAGAATGAGCCCAAATAAACCTAATGCTTCATCTTAAATAACTAGAAAAAGAAGAACAAATTAAGCCTAATTAACCGGAGAAAAAAAATAATCAAAATTAGAGCAGAATTAAATAAAATTGAAAACAAAACAAACAAACAAAAAACAATAGAAAAAATAAATGCAGCAAAGAGCTTGTTTCCTGAGAAGGTTAATAAAATTGAAAAAACCCTGGCTAGACGCCCTAAAGAAAAAAGATAAAGGACACAAATAAACAAAATCAGGAATGAAAGAGGGGAAATTACAACTGACCGCAGAAATACAAAGGATCATACAAGAATACTATGAAAAAGTATATAACACCAAATCCAATAATCTAGAAGAAATGGACCAGTACTTAAAAAAATACAACCTTCTTAGACTGAATCAAGAAGATGTGGAAAATCTAAATAGACTGATTAGCAGGATAAAAATTGAAACAATCATCAAAAACCTACCAAAAAGTAAAAGTCCAGGACCATATGGCTTCAGCAGTGAATTCTATCAAACATTCAAAGATTTAATACAGATTCTCCTCAAACTCTTCCAAAAAATCGAAGAAGAGGCAATACTGCAAACTCATTTTATGAGGCCAATATTACTCTGATACCAAAACCTGGTAAAGATAACACAAAAAAAGAAAACTACAGACCGATATCTCTCATGGACACAGATGCAAACATCCTAGATAAGATGCTAGGGAACCAAACACAGCAACATATTAAAAAGATTTTACACCACAATCAAGTGGACTTCATCCTAGGGGCACATGGATGGTTCAGCATACTCAAATAGATTAATGTGATACACCACATAAACAAGTTAAAAAAAAAAAAAACAAGAATCATATGATCATATCAATAGATACAGAAAAAGCCTTTGACAAGATTCAGCACTCATTTATGATAGAAAAATTAACAAAATCTGATAGAAGGAAAGTACCTTAACATAATAAGGTCATATATGATGAGCCCTCAGTCAACATTATACTTAATGGTAAAAAACTAAAAACCTTTCCTCTAAGATCAGGAATAAGGCAAGGTTGTCCACTATCATCACTGCTATTCAATATAACATTGAATGTTCTAGTGAAGGCAATCAGACAAGAGAATGATATAAAAGCCATCCAAATAGGAAATGAAGGAATCAAATTGTCACTATTTTCAGATGACATGATTCTCTACAAAAAAACCCTAAAGATTCACAAGAACATTAGTGGAAAGAATAAGCAAATACAGTAAAGTTTCTGGATACAAAATCAATGTTCAAAAATCCATAGCGTTCCTATACTTTAATAATGAAGTGTCAGAAAAAGTGGAAAATATAATTCCTTTTGCATTTGCAACAAAAAGAATAAAATAGCTAGAAATAAATTTAATGAAACATGTGAAGGACATATATAATGAAAAGTGTAAGACTCTATTAAAAGAAATCGAAGAAGATACAAAGAAATGGAAAGATATTTCATGTTCTTGGATTGGAAGAATCAATATAGTTAAAATATTACCCAAAGCATGATACAGATTTAATGCAATCACCATCAAAATCTCATTGGCATTTTTTAAAGAAATGGAAGAGAAAATCATCAGATTTGTATGAAAGCACAAAAGACCCCCAATTGCTAAAGCCATCCTGCGAAAAAAGAATGAGGCTGGAGGCATCACTCTGCCTGACTTCAAATTATACTACAAAGTGACAGTAATCAAAATGGCATGGTATTGGCAGAAAAATAGACACACGGACTAGTGAAACAGAATCAAGAGTCCAGAAGTAAACCCATATTTATATGAGCAAACAATTTTTGATGAAAAACAAAAAATATGCAGTGGAGTATGGAAAGCCTCTTCAATAAATGGTGCTGGGAAAACTGGAAAGCCGCCTGCAAAAGAATGAAACTAGATTATTGTCTATCACCACACACCAAAATTAACTGAAAATGGATTTAGGACATGAATATAAGACCTGAAACAATAAAATGCATAGAAGAAAACACAAGAACTAAACTGAAGAACTTTGAATTTACCTTTGACTCAAAGAAGATTTTATGAATTTGACCTCGAAGGCAAGGGAAGTAAGAGCAAAAATAAATGAATGGGACGACATCAAACTAAAAAGCTTCTGCTCAGCAAAAGAAACAGTCAACAAGGTCAAGAGACAACCATCCAAATGGGAAAGTATATTTGCAAGCAACATCTCAGATAAAAGCCTAATATCCAAAATATACAAAAAACTCATACAACTCAATAACAATAAAAAAAACACAAAGTATCCAATAAAAACTAGGCAGAGGACCTGAACAGACATTTCTCCCTAGAGGACATACAAATGGCCCACAAATATATTAAAAGATGCTCAACATCACTAGCTCTTAGGGAAATGCAAATCAAAATCACAATAAGATACTATCTCACATCTGTTAGAATGGCTATAATCAACAACAAGACAAGTAATAACAAATGTTGGAGAGGATGTGGAGAAGGAACCCTCATACACTGCTGGTGGAACTGCAAATTGGTACAGCCACTACGGAAAATAGTATGGAAGGTCCTCAAAAAACTAAGAATTGATCTACCATATGATCCAGCAATCCCTCTACTGGGTATTTACCCTAAAGATTTGAAATCTCACATCCAAAAAGATATTTGCACACTTATGTTCATAGCAGCATTATTCACAGTGGCCAGAACATTGAAGCAAGTGAAGTATCCTACAATAGATGATTGGCTAAAGTAGCTGTGGTACTTATATACAATGAAATATTACTGAGCCATAAGGAGAGATGAAATACTGTCATTTGCAACAACATGATGGGCCTTGAAGTAATCATACTAAGGGAGGTAAGCCAGACAAAGAAGATTGAAAATCACATGATATCACTTATATGAAGGATATAACCTAATAGCAACAAATGAACAGGACAAACAAGCAGAGACTCATGGACATCGACAATAGACTAGTGGTTACCAGAGGGAAAGGAAAGGGGAAAGGGGGGAAAATTAAAAAAAAAAAAAAAAGTTAAAAAAATTATAAAATATAAGCTTGGAAGAAAAAATATAAATAAATAAATAAATAAACAAACAAATAAATAAAAATAAATAATAACTAAGTAAGTAAGTTTATTTAATCACATTTGCAAAGTCCCTTTTGCCATCTAAGGTAATATATTCACAAACTCCCACGATTAGGACATGAACATCTTAGGGAGGGGGTGTATAATTCAGCCTATCACAGATGTTATTGTAGAAATATTAAATAATATATTTTAAGTTAAAGAAGGTTGAGGTAAAAGGTGAGACCATGAAGAAAGCAGGTAAAAATAATTTTATAAGACTTCTGTAATAAGTGGGGAAAAATAAGAGAAATTGGAAGACAGAAGAGAAATGTCTCTGTGGAAGCATTTTGATTATAGTGGGAAATACTGAACATGTTTAAATGCTGATGGGGAAAATCTAAAGGGTAGGAGAGGATGAAGATAGTAGAAAAAGAAGAGATAACAGGTATTGAAGTTTTCTGAGAATGCCAAGCTGCTGCAGTGAGAAGCCAGGAAGGACTGAAGATCTCTATTTACTCAGAAACATTTATGAAATTACTTGAGGATGAATACTATAAATGCAGAAGACTTTTTTCCTCTTTTTTCCAGTTTATTCTTAATTTTTAAAATATATTACATAGCTATTTCTTTACTTCTAGTTTATATTATATTAAAATTATTATATAGTTTTCCTAATTTTCTCTTAAGGAAAATATTAAAAATCCCACACTATGGTTTCTAGAAATCTAAAATGAACAACAAATTTGCTGCTGAAGAAAGCTGTAGTTTTTTTTAGATCTGCATAATTGCTTTCCTTCATACTAAGAATTTTAATTTTTTCCCTAACTGCATTGGTTTGAATTTTCTGTCAGACTTTACTAAACTGTACTATCAAGTAAACTACACTGTATGTATTATTGTTCTCAAAGGTTTACCCTTAACATTTCACATCATGTTATTTTTACCTCTTCTCATTTTCGTTTCTGTATATCTTGAATACAACAGATCATGGCTTCCACTGGGAGCTCCAAGTAGAGGATTTCCAAAGTTTGCTATAATTGGTGTCTGCTATACCTGCTCACTGAACATTATGTAAATCATGGCAGAACCAAGAACCCAAAGGGGTGTATGTGTGTATGTGTTTCTGTGTGTGTGTGTGAACGGATATTTGTATTGAACATGTGTGAGTGAATGTGAATTTGTGAATCATCTCTGTGTATATGTTGATGTGGAGAGGATAGCTGAAAGATTTTAGTAAAGATTTTCAAATCAGGATCTTCCTCACTAGGTTTAGTGTATTGATAAATTTTTCAGTTTGTAATATAATTTTAGGTAATTATTGGGCTTTTATTGTTTAAAAGACACAGTACTAGCAGTGGTAAAGGAAAATAGTTCTGTTTTAGGGAAGCAAAAAATCTACTGGGAGAATGGTGGGAAACAGAAGGGGGAAAAATTGAGTAAATAGAAATATAAGGACATGTGATAGTGGCTTAGGGCCTTATGTTACATTGGGTGGTCAGGCACAGCTTCCCTGAGGAGGTTGTATTTTCAGCTAAGTCCTGAACATCAGAATTGTCCAACTAGGATGCTAAACTGAAGGTTTTATGCCATTAAGGATATTAGACAATATTATGGAATTTCAGAGAGTAAAGCAATCTAATTAGGTATGAGGGTCCAGAAAGTTTTCAGATAATATAACGCGTTTCAGAAAGATGGAACACAGGTGGGGAGGTACAGAAGGTGAAGAGATAAATGGAGCTGATGATGTCCATTTAGAAGAACAGAAGGGCAAGTCCAGGGAACAGAAAGTAGCACATCTTTGTTGAAACTTAGAGTGGAATTTTGTGAAATAAAGTGGACAAGGTGTTTGAGATCAAATTGTGATAAATATTAAATGATTTGTGGGGAATCAGTATGTAAAAGTTTACAGTACAGCAGCATTAAAAGTGAAGAACAAAAGAATGACACAATTGAAATTACAATAATAATGAGAACTGTCATTTGTTAAATGTTGCTGTGTGTCAACTACTTTATATAAAGTATCCCTTTTTATATACTTTTCAAAAAACTGTAGAAGTATATTATTACAGATGAATTAATCTGATGCTCAGCAATGTAAGTAATCTGCCTGTAAATCATAATGCTAGAAATAATTTGAACTGAGATTAGAGTGATGCCTTAACTCAGGGAGGCCAACTAAGAATCTAGTACAATGGTTGAAGTGTAGGAGTAAGAGGACGTGAGTTAGAATAGCGGTCAAGGGCCCAGAAAAGAGAATATGAGGTCAGAGACATTTTTGAATGCAAAGTCTACAAGCTTGCGGATCACATTTGATGTGAAAAAGAGGGAGAAATATTTTATATTATATCTTCCCAGAATGAAATGTGTCATCATTATTTATAATTTTAATGCTTTTCGTATTTTTCTATTATTTTTAGCATTTCATAAGAAATACATAAACTCAATATATGAAGTTTTAAAAAATGTATAATAGTTGGAGAGGGGGAAAACTTTCCTAATGTTCTAACACAAATTGATAGTCATTGTTAATGTTTTGGCACATTCCTGAACTTTCAAAAATGTATGCATAGATATTTGAAAGTTTCTTTTAAAATCGTTGTAACGTGGTTATCATTATGTTATAGGTAGAATTTTACAGCCTAACTTTTCCATTTTCCATTAAATTATCATAGCTTTTTTGTATTTTGTATAAACGTAAAAACATTTCAATGCTCTATAATATATCATTACCTGGGTTTCCATTACCTTATTTAATCATTTACTTATTGTTTCCATTTAGGTTGTTTCTGGTATATTTTTAAGTATAGCTTTTACATGTAGATTTTTTTTTCATTCAAGATTAATACTCAAAATAGATTCTCAGAAATAGAATTATAAAATCAAAGAATATGGCCATTAGAACATACATAAAAATATTGTCAAAATGTTTTTCAAAGAATCTTGCCAATTTAAATTCATGTCAATTTTTGAGAAGTACATTTCACTACATTCTCAAAAGCAAGAAATATTATATTTGTAACAAGATAAGCATTAGGGAAATTTAGACCAATGTTTTAAAATAATAAATGCCAATGAAATAAGTCAAATCTTTCTCAGGATTTGCAAAAAATAGGTTACCAAGACTTGGTAGGATGACTGCTAAATCTCCTACCACATAAAATTTAAATATATATTTGGGGCTAGAGGGAGAGAAGACTTTTAAAAGAATTTTAATTTTGGGAGGGAGCTGCTAGTTAGCTGTATATTAGACACATTTTTCAAGTAAAGAGGGTTGGGATACTTGCTTCTGATTTCAAACCTTTTAAAATAAGCTTCTATAGTACAAATAAGAAACCCTGAGTTGTGTCCAATTCTGTTGGAAAATTAAGTGGATTTGAGTCTGATTTTTTCCTGAGAAATCTCAAGATTGAGAAGTCAAGAGGGTTAATGAATAAGAGATGGCTCTGTTTTCCGAGTTTGTTATGGGATCTAGACAGAAGTCATGTGAGAAAGAAGACAAAATGGTTTGGGATCAGAACCTCTGGGCAGATGTCTGGATTTCATCAGAGACAACCTAGAGAGAAGGTTATATTTTTGGGCCAGTGGGAAGAGGTGACCCTCTGACACAGAGAGATGTATTACTGCTGGCCATGATTTTGTAGGCGACAGAAGCCCAGCCTGGACACAGCTCTTTAAAGCATCTCAAAATGGCTACTATGAGAAAAATCGAGCTTTAATAATTTGCTAGCACCAGAGAGCCAGACAAATAAAGAGAATATTTTTAGTAATTTCTTGCCATTTTTCCCTCCAACCACGAGTTTAGGGTCTGCCCTTTTCATCCAGAGTGAGGGCTCACTTCACTGAACAAATTTATAGGACAATGAGAGCTAAAATAAAGGGAAACTAGGGTCTGCAAACTTTTTTTTTTAGATAATTTGTGAAGTTTAAGATTTTTGACAGTTTGGTTAACTAGCCATATTTCTTTTTTAAAGTATCAATAAGCACAATTATTTTTTCAATAGTAGTTAACTTAAAAAAATAAATAAATATGGTTCCTGTGACCTGAGTTAGATTATACAGGAAATCAAGAAGACCAGCTATTCTTTAACTACCTTCTTGCAAAAATCAAAACTTACAATAAACATAACTATAAATTTGAATGGTAGATCCTTGTCTAAAGGATGCTAATCTAAAATAACTAAAAAATATTATTCTGGTTTATACTTTCTTTTTGAGGAACATGTTGTTTCTGCATGTATATTAAAGTTAAATTTCATTCTAAGTACAGCAAAAATAACAAATTGCTATTAATAAGAGTTATGTGACAATATAAATCATCAGGCAGTGTTGTGTAATGATATACCAAGATTTGACGGCAAAAGAGCATTGTTTAACCCCAAATTTGCTTTTTACTAATTATTTGACATTGGAAGAACAATCTAACCTCAGAGTCTCAGGTTTCAAATATATTAAAATATAGACAGCTGTAACATATAGTATAAAACGAGACAGAAGAATTGGAGCACAGAGGCAGCCTGGGGAGCAAATTAATGACACGGGAGTGGGCCAGGGAGTGGCTTCCCGTTGGTTGGCGGCACTTCGTGAGGGCCTCATGATCACACAGCACCCTAAACTCCAGCCCTGCCCTCCCCGCCAAGATGGCCTTTTCCAGTGCCTCAGCTTCTGGGGCTGGGGGTTGCGTGTGGGGAGGGCTTGCTTCGCTAGGGCTCCCATGCTTTTGACCCCAAAACCTATCAGGTTGATCCTGCCGCGTTTCTGGATTCCTCTGGGCCCGGTGGAGCAGTCCAAAGCAATCGCTGCAGGGGGCTGTGCCAGGACAACTTGAGAGCCTCTTCCTCAGCAATATAGATCGGAATACCCTCAGGCTGCTGGAAGAGGAGTAGAACCTCTGAGGGAAGGGGTGGTGCTAGTGAGAAGCAGGTGATTACTGATCACTTACAGGAGATGGGATGACTCACCTCTTTGGCTTTTTTTTTTCTTATTTTTTTCTTATTTTGAGGGTGTTTAGAAAATACTTGTTTAGATTCCCACAAACAACTCATAGATTCTCACTTCTATTTAGACACCATCCTCCTCTTTTACCTCTCTTGATGCACTGATTTTTTTTGTCACTGACAACTTAAGAAATAAACAACAACAAAAACACGAAGTGATTTTTTATGTGAGGCAAGATGGAGTTTTTGTCTCTTGGCCTTCCATTCCTCTCACCACACTCCCACCCCACACACTCCTCCTATTCGTAGGGAGGGTATATTTGGTAAGATACTGACAGAATTTATCAGCATACTAGCACCAAAGATGTTCTAAAATAGGCAGTCAATATGCTTGAGAGAAAAATCTGTTGATGTTAATAGGATGAGCTGGGAAAATCTTTCAGATGTTAGAGAGGTGCTCCAAACTTTATACATTATCAGCAAGAAAAATACACAGTGATTTCCTAAACTCAAACACACCCTTTCTGCTCTTCTCCACCTACCCCATGCAACGCAATGTGGAACTAATAATTATTTCTTTAACAGTGCAAATTACCACTATCTTAAACACAGAGTGCCTTTTCATGTTATAGCCAGAAGGGTTAGCTTGTTAAAAACTTGTGGCACCGTTCTCCAATTCAGGGATCTACTCATGTGACTCTCATTAATGACAAAGACCTGTGTCTAAAGGAGTGTGCAAAACCCAAGAGAGTATAAAGATTCAAAGTGTTATTGAGGCCAAATCATCTTATCTATAGGTGAGCCTTCTGGGTTATGGTAGACTCACCAGATGAAATAAAGTGTAGAATTTTTCGGGTGCTTGAGCTTCTTGTGCCAATCGCTAAATGCCTAAATGCAAAGCTTTAGATTACCTCCATACTGAATACAAATTACCCAATAAAACCAATAAAAGTTCTCCAAGGCTATATCATACATCACATAAATTGTTTAGCTCCATTCAAAAAAACAGTATTATGCCAGTACAGTAGCAAAGTTAAATATCTACATTTGCACAAAATATTAGTAATTGCTTAAAATCAAATTGCAAATTAACTTCCACATTTCTTTGAAAGCTATTTCATAAAATTAAAAGCACACTTCAAAAAGTGAAATATAGCCCACTTTCTTAATATAACTTTTTATGTGTATATAGCTTTTATTAATGTAGTTTTACAGGTGTAAGGATTCTAAAGAAAACATTTCTATTAACTTAGATATTATAGTAATATGAGGGACTGTTTATTCAGACCCTTGATTAAAACAATACTTCCAGGTTTGAGGATTTTTATAGTCTACTGGAGAACTGAACAAAATCCCTGTAATTTAGTTATGCAACATTACTCAGTTTAACTGGCACTTTATGTTCTCTCATGTTCAAACACAAATGGGGAAGGAACATTCCTCATCCATTGGAGGACGCAGACTGTATTTTGTTAGGATAGTCATCTTGTTATGTCCCATTCAGCTCAGCCCCATTAAGCTTTTGGGCTTGAAATTGCTGCCTGCTGCCAGGATTAATATCTCAGTATTTTTTCCCCTTAGTTTATGGTTACTTTTCAAGAATTAAATGATCATTCAGAAAGTTGGCTTCAGTTTATGAGCTGTTAAACCTATGGTAGATATGATAAAGCAAAAGGGAAAGCATAAAAATTATTAGCAACTTTGCTTTGCAGACATGTGCTGGTTATAGACACCATTCTCCTCTTTTACATATATATATTTTATATATATATATTTTTATTTTTATATATATATATTTTTAGCATGAAGATGCATATTTTTTCTAAGCCTTCCTCTGTGACTACAGGTCTTACATCAATACTGATGTCTCCCCCAGGTAGTAAAATATGCTTATCCAGTACCCATCAATATTTTCTTCTTTAGTAAGGCAATTTTCCACATATGTAATTTTCTCTTTCTCCCATTGTATATATTCTATAAGTAAGATAAAACATTATATGCCATGGTAATAAATTCTAGATAAATGAACAAATGGAATGGAATTAAAAGGGTGTGTTTTTTTGTTTGTTTATTTTTTTGGTGCTCAAGATTTGCTATGTTATTGTTGATAAATCATGTCAGGTCTACAGCTCTGGAAGTTTAAAGTCTGTAGCCTACAGAAGAGATCAACAATTGCTGGGAGCACAAGTCATCATCTGCACTAACCAACATTTGCTGAACTAGATTTTAAGTATTTTGGCTAGTTGAGACAAATCCCTTTAGTTATTGATTTAACTCTCTACAATCAGAGTATTGTTATAGTAAATGGAAATTTATGAATGAATGAATATTTAAATTATAATAGATGCTCAAAGTGTTTTGTTTGTTTGTTTTACTACTGGTCATGCATTTTGCCAGTTTCTAACTTCTTATGGGCTTGGCAAACAAACCCTGCTATTGGTATTTTCTTAGGAATCTACTTACTCTGGCAGTACTAGATTGCTGTGTCATTCATAGATACAAATAAATGCTAAAAAACAAGCAAATAAACAAAAAACCCTTATTTTCTACACCCGCTTCCTGAAACAAAGAGAATAAAAATGAAGCACACAACATTTTTTCAATGTATAAATTCACCATGTGTTTATTTTGTGTAAAGAAGTTGCATAATTAAAGAGTCTTTAATTTTCTTCTACACATGGTTTATATTTGGTTTCCTTAAGAACTCGCTCCCACTTTCTCTTATTAAAAATTCAGATTAATTTGATTCAGAGCTTGCAAAGAAGAGTTTGAGGATATTTAAAACAGTAAAAAAGTAAGCATTTAATTACAGATTCTGTTAAAATCTAAAGGCTTCATTAATCATCATATGTTTTTAACTCACCCCCAGATTCCAGCTCACAGGTTTGTAACACACTGTCCCCATACCACACTCCCATCTCAGCAAATGCCTGTTCCTGGGTCAGGTGACATTGTTCCTTTTTTTTTTTTTTTCTACCACTCTAATTTATTCATATAATCCATGGTATGGAAACCAGTTGTTCCCATGTTTATCTTCTCCCAGACTGAAAGTTCACAGAAGGAAGAATCTTAATTGGAGGCATCTTTGTAAACTCATCCCTGTCACTTCACACAGGATTTGACACACTGGACACTCAGTCAATATACATAGACTAAATACATGCATCTTATGATAACATCTGCCCCGTTCACTCATAATCACCATCACATTTCATCTTGTGCTTCCTTGCTGTACAAACTATAAAACTTTGGATTGTTTTGAGGAATAACATAAGTTTTCTCAGAACTAATATTGTCAGGTCTTGGGTACACTGGGCCAAATCTCCTAAGTAAGCAAATAGTTTTCTGGGAAGCAGGCTACCATCCAGCCCTCATTGGCAGGGTCTAAGCATCTCTAATGAGGGCTGCTGCTCTTCTGAGCCAAGGGCCCTGTCTGTCTGTTTCTGTTTGGCAGCAAAATCCCTAATCTTCATCATTCTCAAACCCCTGTTTGTTTTTCATTTTTTTCTCACATTCTTGCCATAAGCCAAATAAAGTAGTTCTATTTCCTGTCCATTTTAATATTACATTTTTACAGAATACTCATGGATATCATATTTTTCTGCATCTTCCCCACTAGCTAAACCATTTTTTTTTTTCTGTTTTCAATCTATAGAGAAAAATTCTGCTCCACTGGCTTTTAATTTTGATTGAATAGCTTTCTCTATTACAGAGAACTGATAGTATAGGACTGTACATGAATATTTATGTACGTAAATTATTATACTCTAATTTTGATAAACATAAGATGTGAAATATATCAAAAGACCAAGGAATACAGTGGAGACAGAGATGATCATTGCCTAGAGGTGTCAAGGACTGACTGCAGAGTTTATCAGACAAACTACAGGACAAAGAGCATTTCTGAAAAGTCTGCAGCGTGTATGAAGACCCAGAAGCAAGAAAGAACATGGTATGGGTGACTGCAAAAAGTTCTATATCTCTGACACAAGTGATATAACTTTGGAAGTTATAGGAGATGGGGTTGCAGAGTTGAAAGAGGTTCAATAATTTGAAGGATAGTACTATTGATATCTGTTTTAGAAAGTTAAATTTGCTATCAAGGTAGAATCTAAATTAAAAGAGATGAACATCACCAGTAAATCTAGAAGTGTTCTAAATGCATTTAAAGAGAAAATAGTAGGATTGCAGGGTTAAGGGATGAACCATTTATTTTTAATTCTGAAAAAAAGGAGGACATTTACAAATTTACATATCGAGAGGAAGGGTAAAAACTCAAAGGAATAACTGTGTACAGTAATGGAGATGTTAGATATTTGGCAGTCTAAGGCTGAATTAAGTGTACATAACAGAATTTTCTGGTTGTATGTGTAAAATAAAAAAATTACAAAATTACACACCCATATACATGAATAGTTCTGATGTGCTCTGTGCCATGCTACATAAAAAAGATATGTGAAAAATAGAGAAGAAAAGCCTCCTGATTTTCAGGAGTTGGGGACTAACAGATATAAATCTGAAACAGGTTTCAAGTAAGTTCTGAAATGAAGATTTTAATGTTGTGGACTTCAGAAATAAGTTGATCAATGTCTTCATAAAAAATGCCAGATGTGCAAAGTTTGGAGGAAGTGAGGGCATAACATTCAAACCCAGAGGGATCATGGGAGTAAAACTAAAGAGAAAGGATGGAGACTAACTTATAGTGGAATAGGAAACTTACAAGACCATAAATGGTTTAAAATTAACAGAGCATGTGAAGGCATAAAAAGGAAAAGTTTGCATAAATACAGTGGGAACAGATTACAGAGATGGCCTCAGCACTAAAAGAGAGGAGATTAAATGATAAGGAGAGTAACATAATGACGGTATTGCAGGAAGATTGGTCTGGGTAAGATGTGCATGATAGATTCACAGAAGGCCAAGAGTAACCTCCAAAAGGAATTATCAATCACCCAATTGCCTTGGCAACACAAAACCTCTAAATCTTTCCTTTTTTTCTCTTCTTGAATTTAGACACGACTTCTGTTATAACTTTTTAAAAGATACATTTTGATTCATTGCTCATAGCTAGAATGAAACAAATATCCCACCTCTGTGGAGAATGTAATGTCAGGAGTTTCATGTTATTAACTATGAAGATCCTGCTGCTACACATAAAAATTCTTGCTAGTAGTTTCTCCCGAATTAACTTGAAATGTTTTACTGTCCTGCATTTTTGCTAAACCTATAAACATATTGAAAAAAGAAAAAAGAAAATCAGAAACGATACAGTATTAAACACCTTGTAAGCACATAATACGTATTTTCTGAAAAATATAATCCATAAAAAATAAATCTATGAACAATTAGAGAAACCTCCTCATTATGAAGGTTGAAACCTTTTTTTTCTTCCTGGGCATTTAGCTAAATTGCAAGCAGATGGAGTAAATCCTGCTACCCTACTGTTCTAATGCGTATTGTAACTACAAACAACTGAGACTAATTTCAACAGCCATACAAAAATGTCAGGACTGCTTTTGAGTTTTACCTTTGTAACACTTGGTTTTCATATAACAGTTTTTCAAGCTTCATTTAGTTGGTACTAAAGAGCCCATTGTTGCTATAATATGTATGGAAAAATGATTCTAGTTCAGCACACTGAATCCATTGAGTAAATATGTATAGTGTAAAGGAATAACATTTTAGATCTGGTCCTAGTTTGAGGCCCGGCAAAAAATAAAATACTCCATGAACTTCTAGTTTTAAAAAGTGTAGTTAATTCTGAAAATCCATGCTCTGTAGTGGCATTGCCATGATTGGCTGCTGTCGGAAAGCTGACAAACAGTTCTGATAACATTATGTTTATGTGTACCAAATCTGTGAATATAGGAAGGAAAAATTGGAGCGTGTTTAAGGAGGGCATTAATGTCAATTATACCCCAAAGTCTTAAGGCTATATGTGGAACACATTAATAAAGTTCTGAATAGTAAAGAGCTGGGAAACTGCTATTTAACTGGAAAATTTACTATATTTTAGAAGTAGCAAACTGGCAGCAGGTGGTCTGAATCTGGCTTGAACATATGTTTTGTTTGGCTGTGGTGTTTTAAAACCAACACAAACTTGTCTGTCTTTATGTAGGGTATATATTCTCTGCCTCTGCACTTTTACCATCACACTCTGTTGTCTTATACTCATCACAGTCAATTCATTTATGCATCTGATGTTATTTGATTTTTCGACACCTAAAATAATTTTTTGAACTTTATAACAGTATAGTATTGTAATAGAAAGACTTTGGAGGCAAAGGACTTGAGATAAAATTTGAATGAAGTGATTTATTAACTGTGCAATGGCATCATCCTGAACTTCATTGTTCTCATCTTTAAAAGAGGAGACTAAAATTAATACTACCTACTGTGCTTACCATATAGGCTAAACACAGGTTAAATGTAACAAGATGAAGTATGAGGAGATTTTTTACCCTAAGTGCTGTATGGTTAGCTATTATTTTGTGACAAAATAAAGAACTTAGTTTCTTGAATTCTTTAATTATACATACATTTCACAACAATTTTAACTGACTTTGGGAACCTTAAGGCTGGGCCCTTTGAAGTTTCTGCTCTGTACACATTGGTGGATCTCAAACTTGACTCCACAATGCAATTAATGGTGGAGCTTTAAAAAATACTGATGACTGAATTACTTCTTCAATAATTCTAGGTTAATTGATCTGGGAGTGGGCTGGGCTTTGTACTTAAAATTCATTTGTTTGTTTTTGAACTCTTCTGTTGATTTTAATAAGTAGTTGAAACTCCAGAACCATGCTTACACTAATTCAGTAGGAGCATCACTGAATTGTAAAATTTAGCCAAAATTTATTTAGTTATTCTCAGACTATCTTGTAATAAACTAATACAGCAGATATTGTTGGTTAGGTTTTCTATCTTTTAATTCAATGGTTCACAAAGTGTGGCAGTATTAGTATCATCTGATATGATAAACTGACTAATGTCCGCACCTCCCCAAAGATGTCTTAATCCCCAGAATTTGTGAATGTTGTTTTACATTGCAAAAGGGACTTTGAAGGTATGATTGAATTAAAAACCTTAAAATGAGAAAGGTAACCCAGGTTATCCATGTGGCCCAGTGTAACGACAAGGGCCCTTATAAGAGGAAGAATGCTGTAAGGCCTGAAGCAGAAGTCAGAGGGAAGAGGCCACTGCTGGAAGTGTTGCTGGCTTAGAAGGTGGAGAAAGGGATCATTAGCCAAGGAATATACGTGGCTTCTAGGAGTTGGGAAATGGTAAGGAAATGGATTTCCCTGAAGCGACTCTGTCAACACTTTGATTTTTGCCTTTTAAGATCCAATTTCAGGATTTTGACCTCTAAAACTGCAAGATAACAAATTCGTGTTGTTTTAAGCTACTAAGTTTTTGTAATTTGTTATAGTCACAATAGGAAACTATAAACCTGGAAATTCACTAAAAATGAAAATTATCAAGGCCTCCTCCAGACCCATAGTATCAGGATTTCTAGGAGGTAAGCCCAGCAATTCATGCTTGCCTGAGCTCTCTTGGTGATTTTGATACACAGTAAAATTTGAGAACTGCTTCAGATTATGGTGTTTCAGTAAGTTTCTTTTTTTTTTTCTAAAATGTATGGTTTGAATGGCTTCAAAGTGGGAGAGTATGTACAAACACTCAATTCATCCTGATTACAGAAAGTTTTATATCATGAAATAGATTAAAAATAATCCTTTGAAGAAAGAATTTAAAGTGAAGACAGTGATGAAAAATTCTCAATGTCTAGCATGATTGCTGGGCTTGTAAAAATGTGTGTTTTAAGAGAGTTTTGATCTTTAGTATAGAAATTACAGACTTCAATTTAATACATTCTTATTTGGTGAGCACACAATTGTGAATATTACTAGACATCCCCTCTTGCTATAGGAGGTTTTGAGGAAGAGGCAAAGTCAACCTAAGAATCCAAATTATATCTCCTTTTCAGTTTCAGTGCTGTTCTCACAAGTTTAATTTGAACCAGAAGCGAAACAGCTAGCATATATTCACATGCTTTAAATGTCTATGCATTGTTAGAGTTGGGGGGGGGTAATTTACATTTTAACAAAATGTTTGTAATTTCAAAATACTTTGATTGACTACCAACCAATGAGTGAAAACCGTAAGCAACCAGGAAGTGTGGAAAATTCTTTGCTGCTTTGATTCTCATAATGAAAACTTCAAGCGGCCCACATCTATTCCCTTAGGTCTATCTAATCCCATTGTATCTGTTTAAACAGTCGACAAGTGTGTGCATGGTTTTGAAGACTAGGCGCCTCTCTGTGGGGAATAGCATAGAGACTACCGATTCATATCCCCAAGGTTTCTGATATATTGAAGGCTAAAAGTTTCCACTTTGACATTGACTGGTGACTAGTTTAGCTACTATAATATTACCAATCCAGCAGCCCTTGAAACTGTCTGTGTATGAACTTTTCATTTGACCCAACTGGGTACTCTACATTTGTCACTTGAACCTAAGAACAATCTTCTAAAAACATTGAAGTCGCTTCTTCTGTTATTTATAGCACAGTCGGTAATTTCTTTGTCAAAGTACTTAACTGCATTTTATCATACTTTTAAAAATATGGTATGAAGATCTAAAGTTCAAGGAAGTATAACAATCAGTTGAAAAATACTCACCAGACAAGTACTCATACACTCTTGTGTCACCTGACATGCAGAGAACAAGCTGATAAATGAGTCAGGATTTAAATGGTAATTATCATTTATCATTATAATAGACTTATTAATTCATAAATTCTTGGTAAGCCAATTTTCTATAAAAAGGTTAATAAAAGTGGAAAAGAAAAAAAATAGCCCCAATGTGATAAAAAATGTAAGAGCTAAAATATCTTTCCTACCACACATCTCTCCTAATTATCCAGCAGTTTTATATTAAAATGTTTCTTAATACAGAACTATATTTTTTAGTACTTCGAAAGAACAAAAAGTACAATTCCTTTTATTATTTGCCCCTTCAAACTTCCCCATATGAACCAGTATACATATAAGAATGAAACTAATATAGTATTTGAATATTCTACATTAATATAATCTCAAATAAACTGAGATGGTTTTAAAGAGTGATTCTTACTATTATTAAAAGCCAAAGTTGTTTATTGGACTAAATCTTGCATTGCACTGGTAGCTTACACATATTCAGATTTACATGGATAAAAATGTCAAATTAAGCCAAATATGAATATGATTGTCTTCTTTAGTTTTAAATGTCAATCAGACATGTTGAAATCAATTTTAATATCATTAAAAACACTTTAATTATACTTTGCATCCCTTAATGTACTAGAAAAGAAAATGCAACCCTGAGAAGCAAATGCAGAAGAAAAAATAGAATTGGTTTTAAATGCTGCTAAAATATAACTGCTAGAAAGTCAAAGAAAAGTTTTTGAAATTTCTTAAACCTGTTTGAATAGTCATGTAAAATTGTCATTTGATTATATTGAAGAAAATAAGATAAATATTTTAAAAATTGTTATACTCTTGTTTATATTCAGGGAAATAGGATGGATATCTATTCGCATAACTTTTTTATAGTTGGTATACAATAATATATTTGTTTCACTTGTACAGCATAGTGATTAGAGATCTATGTAACTCATGAAGTGGTCAGTCCACTAAATCTAGTACCCTTCATCCCTCTAATGTATTTTTTACAACATTATTAACTATTTTCTTTATGCTACATTTTATATCTCCATGTCTATTTTGTAACTATCTATTGGTAATTCTTAATCCCTTTGCCTTTTTTTTTGCTGTATCCTAAACCCCCCTCCTATCTAGTAGCCTTCAAAATATTTTCTGTTTTCTTTTTGTTGTTGTTGTTGTTGTTTATTTTGTTCTTTACATTCTGCATATACGTAAAACCACATAGTATTTATCTTTCTCTATCTGACTTACTTCATTTAGCATAATATCTTCTAGGTTCATCAAGGCAATATCTTTTTCTGTCCCCTATCTTTTAGTTTGTCTGTGTCTTTTAATCTGAAGTGAGCCTCTTAAGGGTAACATATGTAGAGGACTTGTTTTCTTATCCATTCAGCCACTCTATCTTTTGGTTGGAGCACTTAATTCTTTTTCATTTGAGGTACCTGTTGATAGGAATATAGTTATTACCACTCTTTATTCATGTTTTTGATACATGGTTTTTCTTCTTAAAGAAGCTCTTTCAACATCTCCTATAATACTGGCTTGGTGTTGATACATTCCTTTAAGCTTATTCTTGTCTGGAAAGCTCTTTATCTATCTTTTGATTCAAAATGATACCTTTGCTGGATAAAGTATTCTTGGTTATAGATCCTGGGTTTGCATCACGTTGAATATCTTGTGCCAAACCCTTCTGTCCTGCATAGTTTCTTTTGAGAAATCAGCTGCCAGTCTTATGGGTGTTCTCTTGTAGGTAACTAACTGCTTTCCTCTTGCTGCTTTTAAGATTTTTTCTTTGTATTTAAACTTTGGCATTTTAATTATGATGTGTCTTGGTGCAGGCCTCTTTGCATTTCTCTTTCTTGGGACTCTCTGAGCTTCCTGTGGTTGTAGGTATATTTCCTTCACCAGGTGAGTGAAATTTTCCATCATTATTTCTTCAAATAGCTATTCAACATCTTCTCTTCTAGCACCCATATGACATGGATATTTTTACATTTAATAGTGTCCCATAGGCTTCTTAAATTATTATATTCTTGGATTTTTTTTTTTACCATTTTTAAAATTTTAATTAGTTTCAAGTATACAGTACATTGGTTAGACATTTATATGGTTTATAAAATGATCCCTCTAATTGCTCCTCTCTTCTCTGGTTTTCCACCTAGCCAATATATTAATGCTAACTACATTCCTTATGCCATTCTCCCCATTCCTGTGACCATCTATCTACTACTAATTTGTACTTCTTTAACTCTTCATCCTATTCTCTCAGCCCCTCAACACCCCCTCTGTCCATCACCAAATTGTCCACTATATTTGTAAGTCTGTTTTTGATTAGTTTGTTCTTTTTGTTTCTTAGATTCTGCATATAAATGAAATCATATGATATTTATCTTTCTCTGTCTGACTGATTTCACTCAGCATAATAACCTCCAGGTCTACCCATGTCATTACATATGGTAGGATTTTTTTTTTTTTTAATGGCTGAGTAATATTTCATTGTATATCTGAACCATAACTTCTTTATCCAATCATCTGTTGATGGGCATTTAGGTTGCTTCCATATCTTGGCTATTGTAAATTGTGCTGTCTTGGCTTCTTTTTTCTTGCCATTCTGATTGGATGTCCTTGGCTTCCCTATCCTCTATATTGGTGGTTTGATCCTCTTCTTTATCCACTCTGTTTATTCTATCTAATATACTCTTTATCTCAGATAATGTGTTCTTAATTTCTGACAGGTTTCCTTTCATAATTTCTATTTTCATTTTTATGTTTTCACCTCTTTTTTAAGGTTCTCACTGAATTCATCTACACTTCCCCTAAGTTCAAACCAGTGTTTGGAACTCTGCATCTGTTAGATTGCTTGATTTCATTATTACTGGCTCCCTGTTCTGTTCTCTCATATGGTTTCTGCTTCTTTGTATTCCCATTTGACTGTCTGTTTCTATGTACTAAGCAAGGCTCCTAAGTCTCCCAGTCTTATTAGCATGGGTTTGTGTAGTAGGTGTCCAGTGGCACAGTCCTGAGTAGGGTTGAGCTGCAGGTCAAGTTTAGCCCCAGCCTCTGCCCCTCCAGGGCCACCTATTAAGATTCAGCAAGCAATCCACAAATGCTGTGCTTATAGTTGCCTCAAGAAACCACACCAGAAACAGGCCAGCTGCCACTAGTGTGTGTCTTGGCTCTGCTCAGCAAGGAGCACCTGACTTGTCAAGGACATACCTGCATGTGGCTTGGGTGAGGCCTCGAGTTTGGAGAGTTTTAGGGAAACCTCTAGGCTCAGCGACCTACGTTATCCAGTTTGATGAAGTCTCTGCTATGGCTGTGCTGCATCTGCACACTGGGAGCAGGTAGGGCTTAACAGAGGAACAATGGATACCACTGACACTTCTGTCCGGGAGAAATCCTCACCTTGGGCCCTCACTCTGACAACTCAGTGTCCCCCTGTAAGTTTCCAATGTCCCCCAAGCAGCCGACCCAGCTCTGGTTCTCAGAGCGAGCACGTCTGTCACCTCGAAAGTCCACTCACAGACATGGCCCTTGTAAGAGGAGTCTGCAGCTGCTGGCTGCTGTTGCCACTGCCAAGCCTCTGTCCCACTCAGCCACTTGGGACCAGGTAGCCTCTGTTTTTGCCCCCTCCTACTTTCTACCTTTTGTAGGTTGTTTTATTATTTCTCTCCCAAGTTGTACTGTTTCTGTTCATCTAGATCCCAGGCTACCTTCCTTGCTGTTTGCTCCATGTTTCTGTCACAACTTTGATTTGGTTGCAAGACGGATGAACAAAGCCTCTATCATCTATGCCATTTTTTCCCAGAACCTGCATAATTTCTGTTCTCAGTTTGGAACAAACTACAAAATTCCACGATTAACTATTTTTACTTTTTGTTTTCCTGGAGATAGCATAAAATGGACTATAAACCAAGTACAACTGAATTAAGTAGAATAAAATCAAAATAATTAAGTTTATTTAGGCAACTACAAAGTCAGTATATGGGATTTCACTTCAGAAATTTGGATCTAATTTTTTTTAAAAAATTTTGATCATAAGTAAAAATAGTGCATTTTCCATAAAATTGGGCACAGGCAGAGTTTGAAAAAGAAAGATCACATTTGTTACTATGAAACTGTTAGGATAGAAATTATGTAAGATCATAGATAGATAGATAGATAGATAGATAGATACAGATATATATCACATATATCCTATAATGGTATTTTAAATAACAAGATAATTACTCTATAAATTTAAATGTTTTCTTTATATTCAAGTAAACATTATTAATAGGGCACAAGTCCAAATATCTAGTCCATTGACAGACCACCTGCTGTTAACATTAGTTTTGTTTAAATAATGGTTCTATAATCAGGATCATATTACCTGACAAATGTTTGACATGTATAGCTTTCATGGTTTCATTCACACATCGTGTAAGGAAAGAAGGGAACACATAACAAAAATAAGAGCCAAAAACTACATGGAAAAATAAGACCCTTCTCCCTCTCTCCATTCTCTCTTCCATTTATTTTTTTTCTGTTTGTCTCTGTCAGAATATGTGTGTTAGGTGAGTGCCCTGATCTTGCCTGGAGGCTCATGCTTATGCTTCTAAAACCAAATAATGGAATGGCACATCAGGAGTAATTTTCCTTTGTAATCAGAATTCTGAGGAGATATGTTATAACCTTGTAGCAGTATCATATTAGAAAAATAAAACAGGACCTACATACCTTTCCCATCTACCCCTTATTCTCTCTTAGTGGTCAAGAGCAGAATTTCCTGAGGAAGGACACTCTCTGTCAAGTAGAAAACCCAATGCCAAACCAGAATAAATGAATATATAGATTAATTAATTAAAAATAAATAAATCTCAGATTCAAACTTGCTGTTTTATCACAGACTGTCTTACAGTCTTAAACACCAGGCTGTGAAGGTTCTTAATCCCTTTTTAGGTGATTTTTCCCAAAAGTTTCTTCAGTAGCACTGGGCCTGTCTTTAAATGTTATGTGCCTGGTTAGAGATAGAAAAGCCGTTGAGCTGTCAACATCGATGTTATTGCTCAGACTCTAGAGGACTAAGCAGTGTTCTATAATAAACTTGAGATATATGAAAATTAAAACATTGTTTACAAACTATTGCAGTATGAATTTCTTAATATATTCAAATCAACACATATATGATTATTAACAAAATGACTTCTATAGGAGTGTTATTTTGCTTCTATGAGCATTCTAGATACCTTTGAGACCATTCTCATGTAGAAAGTTTATAGATGTGGAATAGAAAGTTCATTATTTATGCTGGTGTTAGAATTATTGACCTGTTACTTATTCTCATATTTTTAATATACTCTTTTGCAAACATAAATGAAAAGTTCATGTACTCTCGAAATTGTTAAAATTTTTCTTTCTCCATATAACTTCCTACTTCGGTGTTTTAAATTTTTTTAAGTGGTACTTTGTTATTTATTTGCTCAGCTTAGTCCCTGAAAAGATGTGAAAGTCTGATTGCTTGTTTTTGTGCACATGTGTGTGTGGAAAGTAACAGAAGTGCTGATCAAGAAAGGGAAGTGCATTTGCACTGTAAGCACAATTCTCAGGATTCTGGCTTCCATCTAGAGACCGAAGCAATCAATCATGACTGACATGATGAAATGCGAAGAGTAAAGATGGCATGGCACGATCACCTACAGAAACTGTTATATTTATCCCATCTATAACTCATTCATTGTTGCTCCAATTTTTCTAACGTTCTCCCTCTCACCCAGAAGATTCAGATGGGTTTATTTTTATGACCTTGTAGTTTCACTCTATTCAATATTTTTTGGGGAAATACCACCTCTACTGCTGATTTCTTTCACAAAATATATTTTTAAAAATATACATGTTCTGAAAACTGAGAATTTTATATTTATCTAACTAGTCTACTTAGTGCATAAAATACCTAATCTCCCAGCACTTAACAGCCAGGTGCTCCATCATGTTCTTTGGAAATGAGAGTATGCTTATTGTGATAACAATGAAACACAGTTTTTAGACTAGATTCCCTATCATCTGCCAGCACAACACATGGAATCCAAGTCTAGACTGCTGGAATACTCATCCTCCAAGCTCCCTTACTCTAAGTAGTTTCTCTTTTGCTGTCTTTTGGGGTGCTCATGAAAGGGTAGAACCAGAGTGCACACTCTCCTACCTGGGTTTTGACTATTTACATGTGGGAAACAAAGGTAATATGACCCTCTCCATTACCAAAGAAAGTTTGGAGTCCTAGAAGAAAGTCAGCCTCAAGATGGAGAGGAGTAAACATATATTCTTGCCTTTTCATTCACAGTGATCTCCCTCTCACCTTAAGTTTGCTAGCATAGGTTACTGAATACTGTAGCATTTGGTGCTTGCAACACCGTCTTTATACCTAATAACACTCTATATGTACTTTATTTAATTATTTTTTGCAAACAGCATTTAAGCAGTTCCATCTAAGGGAACATTTCTTTTATTTTTTTATGCCTTTGCAGCACAGAACATTTCTGTTTTTCTTTCTCTGTATATGTGCAGACTTACACATGTGCATACTCTTGCATGACATACTCAGTAAAGCAAAGTTTGGCATGTAAAAATTTGACACTAAAAGCATAGCATGCACAATTAAATGCACATACCATAATTTTTTTTATGACACATAATTTTGACATTTAAAATTTTACATTAAAACCTCTAGGTTAGAATATCAGCTCCCTGCAAACAAAAATGTCTTTCATGTTCACTGCTATATTCTCAATGCTTGTCATTTACTAGGCACACATTAAGTATTTTTTGAATAAATTAGAAAAATACCATGAAACATCATCAAATAAGAAAAAGATAATTTGTAATATAAAAACTATTACATAATTTGTTATTAGTAATTCATAAAGATTAAATAATATCGAGTCGAAGGCAATACAAGCTATTATGTGGGTTCCTGACAGCCTGAACTTGGCAGTTTTTTAAAGAGGGAGTTGCTTTAAAGTTGAGACAGAGGAGTCAACATTGTTTCTGTTTGCAGGGAGATAGTCTTCTTGTAGATTTGATATGAAGCTGGCACACACAGGTATAGTTATACCAGGTGTATAAATATTTAAATGTTTTTATACTGGCTGATAAGTAACTGCTGAGCACTCAAGTATCCCTTGTAGTCTCCTTAAGAATTCTTTTGGACTTTCCTCCAATCTCACAAAGAAAGAGTTAATGCCCAGCATAGCAGGGGACCTTTAGCACTGTGACCAGAGATCATTCTGATTAGTCAGTGCCTTTGCTGTCCTGGTTGTGAAATATTTTGAAAACATCTCTGTCTTCCTGTTACAGTTCTGACAGGAAGCCAGTCTTTTCCCTTCCCAAAGGGGAGGAAGATGAAAAGTTTTATGAGAAGTGAAAAGTTGTCCTACCCTATGTACAGAAGTTCATTCAAAGGTTTGTAAAAAATAAAGGAAAGAATGTATAATTTTAATAGATGTCAACAGAACAAAAGGAAGTGAGATGGGGAGCACTTAAGAGAGAGCCATACAGATTTAGAACAGAAATCAGAGAACAGATATAAGAGAATAATGCCTTGCCTTGAGCTGCATTGGTTAGGCAAGTTGTGTGAAGAACATAAAAGCTTGATTGCATAATGACAGGAAGAAACTAGAGGGGTGAGGTCAGAGACTGGAGAAATGAATCTAACTACAAAGGTTTGCCTCTGTGGGCATCGAGGCAGGCTAAGGCAGGTGTCTAAGTGTGTATTCACCTATGAGACATAGCTATGATATGCATCAATCTAATGGATAAGCAGGGGTAGCAAATATCCAAGCAATAAGAAACTATTGAAGTAAGACAAAGAGTGGCACAGCAGTTCTAGTGGCTTCATCTGGAATAGGAGTTGATGCCAAAACCTGAGAAACAAAGGAAGCTGGAGAAAAAAGTTCTCAGTGTCAGGATTGTATGTGTTTCATGATCCATTGAGCTAGCTAGAATTCATTGAACACCTTATGGATTTCTGCATTTAAAATTGGTATGTGAAACAATCACTTGAGATCAATCTCCTTTAAAAAAAAAAAAACTATTTTCCACTGATTTCTTCTATATTTGAATTTTAACTCTATAGCTTTGTCTCTCATTTTTACATTTACTCTTTTCAGGTTTTTTGTTTATTTCTTCTATTGCTGAGATTTTGGCTCTAGCAAGATATAATATATATCATATATGTGTAGATATGTATTTGTGTATATATACTCTGGTTTTCTCCAGCCCCTCTGTCACACACATCCTCTAGCAGTCCTGATAAGTTTCTTGTTTGAAATGGGGAGACCTACTCTAGCTTCATCCTTAATGTCTTCACCCTGGCCTAGAAGCTGGCAACCGGGAACACTGTTCCTCCCATTGCTTAAAGGTGCAGGAATTTTTATACAAACCAGTCAAGCTGAAGACGAGGACAGAGTGTTAGTGCCAGTGTGGAAATGAAGTACAAGACAGAAAAACTGAGGCAGAAGCCTCAATTTTTATTGTCTTGACCAATTTGGAAAGTGTATAATTGATGCTGTAGCTCAGAGTTTATTATTTGATACTGGTTTTATGAATGATAAGATCATTTCTAGGTCACACTGACTGGTTCTGGCTAGTTTCCTATGTGGGTCAGTTGAGACTGCAGCTAGGGCTCATCAGTGACCTTGTCTGTAGCATGGTGGAGAATGCAAAGTCACCTGACTTCTCAGGTGAGGAACGCACACCACACAAATACAACATAGTACATGAGGGTAAAACAGCATACAATATTCAAGAAAGGAAGAATGACATATATAGTAAGAAAGACAACACTTGAGAATAGATACCATTAGACATAATACAGACAGAGTCAGTAAACCTCCTGCCATACATATAAGAACGAAAAAACCATAGAGAACAGGACTGAAACATTGGCTTGGACAATTTCTGGCAAGAGAATAATTACCAACTCCCTACTGAGGAGGAATTGGTAATAAATACTAAACTCATACACCTGCAGTGTAAGTTGGACTCATAATTCACACATAATTTAATCTAGTTAATATAAGTTTATCCACAAATTGACTAAATTATTCTTAAATAATTTTCTTAGATTTAAAAGCCTAATTAAAGCAACCCATCCAGGTGTTGCAAGAAGCTTCCAATTATTTTATCAATAGACTAATACCTCAGAAAAAATCTGAGCTGTTCTTAATTAGGTTTTTTACATCCATTCCTTCTTTGGAAAAAATAGTGGTGGAGACAATAAGAGGCCTATATGATTGATACCTTAAGAAATTTTAGTAACAAATATATGAGGAGGTCAATTTTTTAGAAGTACTAATTAATAGTTAATGCCCAATTTGACACATGAACACCAGAGTAAGTTTTCATGGCTCTACCTATGAGTTTTTTTTTTATTTTTAACATTAATTTTTGGATAGCAAAGGATGTTTTTAGTAGCAGTATTATTCATTTATGAAATGTGGATTTAATTAATAAATGATATTTATACTCAGTCTGTTAAATTCCTGCTTTTAAACAATTAAGTTCACTGAGCAAGCTAATTTAAAACCTTACTAAAAAGAAAAAGATGACATTCTCTAGAACCAAAGACACATGTGGATAAAATTTAAGCAAGCTTTTTCTCTATGGAATAAAAACATATAACTGAGTATATATTTTAAACACATACACACAATGGAAGAAATCAAACTAAATGTGTATGTTTAACCTCTTCAACTTTCTGAATATTAAATGTAGTAAGATGGAGTATGACAGTCAAGTAGCTGAGTTGAAAGTTTTTTCTTTGTATATGTTATTTTTACCCTTCTCTTTTCAGAATCTAAATGGAAACAGATGAATTCTTCAGAAGTACTTAGCTATTTTTTTTAAAAAATCTGTCAGTTTCACAAAGATGTATCAAATAATTGGTTATAGTGATAATCAATAATTAAACAATAAGGCTGGTAAAATTAACCCATGTTTGCCATTGATTATTTAATTATGTCTGCTTCTCATTTTTGTGCTACATATGATTATTTTTGGAATAATAACCATACATCCAAAGAAACAAGGGCAAAAAATAAGAATGAATTATATTTTCTATTTTATATTTAATACATTTCCTTTTTGTGCAATAATACAGTTTACCAAGTTTTTCTCTAAAATCAGAGACTAGTAGAGATGCAATAATTATCATCTTTTATTAATCCAAATAGTCAAGAAAATTAAAGTTAATTCTAATTATCTCAATTCTCAAAAAATATTTTGTGAAAATTAATGTTTGCTATATATACATAGTTAATACTACACATACACACAGAAAATTTGGGGGAGAAATACTCATAGGTAGTAGTTGTAAATATGTTTTAAACTATCATATTGCATCTACCAGAGGACACCTAAATGCTAATATGATTTATTTCTAAATGCAAGAAATGACAACTATAATTTGCGAGGATTGACAATCAGAACTAGGCAATAGCATTTAATCCAATGAGTAATCTGAATAGTTGACAGCTGTTCTTTAAGATTCAAATTTCCTATGGGCATGACACTATTTCAAAAAACTGTTGATGAACTATGGCCCTATGGAAATTAATTTAAGATCACTAAAATTTATGACATGCCAATACTTACCATAATATACTTTATAAGCTGTATAACTTTCATTACAAAAAAAACTGCAAAAAATATCTGAAGCTATAATTAGATGATTAATTTTTTTATCACTAGAAGTTTCAATCACTGAAAAGCAAACACCTTCCTCAGAGCTACTAGAGACATTAAATCAATTTGTAAAATGCCAACATGACATTGC
The DNA here is from genome assembly GCA_028627145.1 of Eidolon dupreanum. Taxonomy (NCBI): domain Eukaryota; kingdom Metazoa; phylum Chordata; class Mammalia; order Chiroptera; family Pteropodidae; genus Eidolon; species Eidolon dupreanum. The sequence continues at coordinate 51,017,944 of CM053514.1, read as the reverse complement.
AAAGTACATCCCTACACTGTCAAAGAGCATTCTCTAGAATATTCACAATGGAGAATGTTACAGTTTACTAAGTAAGCCACCATCCTAGCAAGCAGTGAGTCATCATCTATAAAAATTGCTTGAATCTGAAAGTTTGCCAACTATGGCAGGGAAATAACCAGAGCAGGAAAATGGAGAGAATCTGAGTCATAGCCTTAAGTTGGCTCATGTATTATCCAGTGGTCTACATCATCAACTAAGAAATATTGAGGGAATAAAAAAAAGGACAACAAGAAGAGGAATCAAGTAACCAAAGTCAACCCTTTAAAAACCTCAAATAACTGATTTACCCCCTCATCTCATTTCCACTGTCCTTCTGATTTCATCCTTACTCTGATTCCCTTCTTAGAATCAAACAATATGCTTTACCCTAAACTTTTCTCTACCTTTTGCTGTTGCATTAAAACTAATATCTTTTCTATCTTATATTCTATAAAACTGTTCTTTGGAGATAGTTTTTTTAATCAACTTTAAAATACTTTTAAATAATTTTAATTAGTTATGCGATATGTACTAATGACACAAAAATGAAGGTAAAACAAATTTTTTTCATCAAGGAGTTGCCTATCTAGATGAAAATATTTCTACTAATGAGTTAAAAATATATTATTTGTAATATCTGTCAAGTTTTGCATTTTAATATAGTACTTCTGTAAAGATTTAATAACATTAAAAAGGTAGTCTTAACAAAAATAATTTTAGATATTCCATGGAGATTGAGGAGGTAGTTTAGGTGTGGATTAGAAGATGAAAATGGCAGGTCTTTAAATAATAGTCATATATATTGGCTCTTTCAATATTATTTTCATGAAAATGGAGGACCATTACTAAGTAAATATAATACCTGTTAAATATTAAAATTCTTTAATAAATGTGGAATAGTAATATATGGTTATACTGTAAGATGTGCAATAGTAAAGTCAGCCTTGTATGTTGAGAAATGAGTCTTAACTAATAGAATAAGCTCATTCCCATCACTAGTCACCTCATTAAGAGCCAAGTGAAGAAACTTCCAAAGATAGAGAGAAATAGTTCTCAAACAGAGGTGACTTTGCCCTCAAGGAGACATTTGACAATGTTTGGAGACATTTTTGATTTCACAACTTGGAGAGGTGCTACAAGCATCTAGTGTGTAGAGAACAGGGGTACAATGCACAGGACAGCCCCACAACAAAGAATTATTCAGACCAAATGTCAATAGTGTGGAGGTTGAGAAAACTTTTGTGGCATCTTTTCCTAAAAGTATTATCTTTATTTCCTGAGATTCCTCCTGGAATGGGCTAGAAGCAAGCTCATCATGATCAGATTAAAAATGTAATATCCTCATAACCCTATCTAAAAGCATTCAATACATTTCTCAAACTTGAGTAAACATTTAAATATCTGAGATACTTCTTTAAAATACGTGTTCCTGAATGTGCTCCCAGGAATTCTTATTCAGTAAGTTTAGAATAAAAGTCGGGAATCTTAATATTTTAGGTAATTATAATGTGAATGATTGAAGGACCATTCAATATGAAACACTGCTTTGTTGGATAAAACCCAAGCTCTTTAACATTCATGCCAGTCTCTTCCATGTCCAAGCCATGATCTAATATGCATATTTTCTTTTGATTCATATATTGTCCCTTTCTTCTCACTTTGTGTTCCAGCAAATTAATCTACTTGAAGTTCACTGAAACTGTATGAATTTCACAAATTCCCCACCATTCATACATTTTTTGTGCCTAGATCCCCATTTTGTTCTTTGTTCTACTGGTGAATAACTAGTAAGTAGTGTGCTGGTAGACATTTAGCATCTATTCAAAAATAAATGAAGAAAAAAGTCCCAGATTTGTAGTATTTATCAATTTACATGCTATAAACACTCCTATCACAGGCAACTTCAAACTATCAATATGATATTTCTGAATGAATTGGAAAGGAATATGCACAAGTGGCTGTTGAGAACTGGTATGAGTAGCTTTGACACATTGCAAGTAATCACTATCTTTTATCCTTTCTTGAAACCCTTTCCAATAACTTCAGACTATTTTTGCACATTTAATATTGCAATTATTATGTTTTCTCATTCATATTTCTTAACATGTGATTTACTCGAGTAGACTGAATTCTTTGAGACAAAGACCTGTGTTAATAAAAAAACATGTTCAGTTAAATTACCTTTTAACTCAAAATGTTTGAATATTTATGGTGATTTTTTGGTATGTTCTCCTTTTGATATATCAGATTATTTAATAAAGTATTAAAATGTTTACATTATTTTCTAAGTTTCAGATTTAGTCATGTTAAAGTATATCAAGCCAAAGTTTTTTGTTATATTTAAGCCAAAATATTAAAGAGGAAAAGTATATCTTCTGGAAGCTAGCTTAAGTTCTAATAAAAGAGAGATATGTGACATTGGGAAGTTAACTTTGGGCCACTTCTCACTAATAGGAATTATCTTCCAAAGAATTTAGGTTCTTGGTTATTTCAGTCTGAAGAAGTTGCATTTATTTATATAGTACTTTATCTATAGTCAACTATAGAACTATTTCTAATTTTAAATTATCAGGGACTCTTAACCTGGAACAATATTTCTCAGAAAAGATTCTTTTACAGGTTCACTCCTAAGTAATTACTTTCCTGAATTGGAATGTATTTTTGAGGGCAGAAATGTTTGGTAATTGCTTGATGCTCAGAGAAGATAAAGACTTTTTATGCTGCCATAAGAAAGTGCAATTTTTAAATACGTGGGTACATTATTTCATTTCACCTGAAAAGATATGTAGTTATCTTTCTGAACCCTGAGAAAAATCACTATGTGTATATATTATCCCAGTCATTTGTCCTCTCTAGTCATGTAGATATAAAACAGTATATTTGTTTTACTCAAAGACCTATTCTAAAGAGTTTTACACAAGTGAATGTTCTCTATCTATCTCTTTCTTTCTTTCTCCATATATGTGTGTGGTGTACATGTTTATGTGTATAGTCATAGATTCAAATAGATCTAACAAATCATAATACAGTATAAACAAAGGAATTGATCTTCCACGAACATGAAGACAAATTGAACAAATCATAACATGCTATGATATAGTATGTTCTTTCAATATTTTATAGAATTGTAAGTTGCAATCCAAAGAGTAATGTCTCTTCTGGGAGGTAATGGTGATTATAAACAAAAGGCATGAGAGAGGTTTTTTTTAATCCTTGGTTAGAAAATGCATTTATTTGGTACGCATACCAATTTTTTGCTTATTTGTCTTTCAGCGGTTTATGGAAACATGCAAGACTCTAAGTACATCTTCTAGATGTACTTCAGCAGAAGCAGCAATTTTTTTTTTAATCTGTCAGCCAACTCAAACTATTTCCAACTCAAAAGCAAAGCCAAATAATGTTTAACTTTTCTGGCTTAAATTACTTATTTAAAAAAGTAAGTATAAATTGGCAGTTAAAACAATTCTATAAGTGCTAGGGCAGAAATTTCAGATCAGTGATATATAAACTTAGATTACTGAATACTTGATAAGATTGAAGATTATTTAAGAAGATCATTTTTGTTTTGATCATTTGTCATTCAGGGTTATTTATTTATTTGCCATTGAAAAATGACTTGCTTTCTAGCTTGCATCTCAAAGAGCTAGGAACAATTTTGAAAGACTAATATTATACTAGGCAAGCATCCCAAAAGTTGATAGGACACAACTGTACAGTAGAACTTGGTGATGTAAATGGCATATGTTTCTTAGAAATAGACTTTATAACTTTCTTAAATTTTACTTCCTTTGAATGATGGGCCTTTTTGCCTATGAGTGAAATAATTATGTATGGTACTATACCACAGCATTCTCTTAAAAATATATTGCACTAGGGTCATGATGTTGTAATTTAGAATTTTAAAGGTAAAACAGTGAGCTTTTAAATTTAATATCTCAGGGATTTTGGATCCCTTCCACCCAAAACTTGGCTTGCAATTTGTCTCCACAGATGATTTTAATGGTTTAAATTAGTAATGGATTTTCAAATACTGAAGTAGCCAATAATTTAGCTTTGACCAAAGTATAAACAATTAGTTCTAACTAGCTTCAATTATTTAAAAAGTCAGGTTTTAGAGGAAAAGAAGTAAATGTGGTTAGTTAATTTTTTATTGCCCAGAGCTTTATATATTTAAAAACAAAATTCCAGAGATTTTAGTCCGAGGAGGAACTCCTTGTTTCTGTGAATAGTTTTTCAATATATTGTTATGTGTAAATGAAATGGAGAGAAATACTTTCAAGACATAAACCCCATTCTATTCTCTTTCATACATATATATACATATGTATACACATATAAATACACACACACACACACACACACAATATTCTTGTTGCCTAGCTAAATTTCAGAGTTTGCAGCTGAATTTTGAAGTCAGATATCATTTGCAAACTAGAAAAGAAGAGAGAGCTCAAATGATGGCATAGTTTTCTTGACTTCATCCCATTGCGAAGTTTAGATTTTTTTCTTCTTCCTTGATCCAGACTCTGCAAAGCCTTCAGTGGCAGGTTGCCAGTTTCAGTTAAATGTAACAGTATTAGTTTTATCTGAGAGTTTTCAGATTGCTATTAAATACTTCAGCAGACAGAGGGACATAATGCCCATCTCATATTTCCTGGATCAACAAGTGTACTCAAAGGCTGTTAACAGAGAAGCTGAAAGAGGCTGCATGGGGGGTGCCAAATCTTAAGAACCTCCTCATGGTTAACTATACGGTTTGCACTTGTGTCTTCTATGAACAGTTATGCTGTGATCTATTATTCCTATTTATTTATAAAACAATTCAGATTAACATTAGTATCAATATAAGTAGAGATGATGGCTTTGGAAGGGGACAACTAATAACACTTTCCAAGTAGTCTCCTTTCTTGCTTAGGTATTCTCACCTTGAATAAATGTAGCAAGAAAAATGAAATATTATGTGATTTACCAGGAATTAAACAAAGTATGTGTCTCCCACCCACACCTCTGAGTATATGTTTTAAGAAATAGAGGTTCAAGCAATTCAAGGTCTCTTGGCTTTTCTGGAGATTTTCCATAATAAAGCTGATTTGACTCCATAACAAGGGTCTATCCATCTAAAAATCTTTAAGTTTAATAAACATCAGAGTTGAATTAAGTTAATACTATCTTATTTGAAAATAATGAACAGGAAGTTGAGTCATCTGCTACTGTCATTGTGATCTAAACTAGTCACAATCTTTAACTTCAGGTTTTAAATCTGTCAAAGGGAAGAGGTTACTAAGTAATTTTCCAAACTCCTTCCCTGCCACAAAACTAATGGCACTATGACAGTACTTTAAAGACCATGGTCAAGACAGAATTGAAAATTAAAAGAAAAAGAAGCACTAATGTTTGTTTAGGGACATTTAAATCGAGATTTTTGCAACTAAATTTAATAATGGAAGTGGAAAATAGAACAAAAGAAAGAAGTATAATGTTGATGTTTCTATATAATTTGTCCTCACACTCATGGCTTCCACAATCACCCAAAACACATACAAGCATGATAGAGAGGAGACAGCCATTTCATATATTAATTTACAGAATTCCAAAGCTTATCATTTAATAAGTGTAAACAACTGGGAAGGAAGCTGGACTTTGACCCTTGCAGATGTTCTATGTTTCTCCTTTGGTGGTACAAATAAGTCAGTTCATGGAGATGGAAACTGAGAAATGGGGGACAATGAAGAGGAGGCTGGATTGAAATGGGATTGAACCGGTGCCCTTGTTGAGTATACATGGTATGTAGAGCTCTGCTTTACTCATTCACATTTTAAAAGCGGTAGCAGAATAACATCCAAAGAGTAAATGAAACAAATAATGAAATCTCATTAGGAATTTTGAATTGGGTCTGGTGTAATCTTATTGATGCAGAAGCACCTAATACTGATTAACTAAATAAGTAGAGAAAATAGAAATGTGGTGGAGAATGCTTTGAAAAATGTATAATTTTCCTTGTTCTTAATATAAAAACCATGTGTCAATCAATTTTGTTTTGTACACAACATATAAAAGATTACCTTTATTTATTTCAGTTATCATTTTTTATGTTCATTTGTTAATTTATGTATTCAAATAGTAATTGAGCAAAAACTATGTGCCAGGCACCAAGCCTGTACTGAGATATATGATGAATGAAACCCAGTCCCTATCTCCTAGGAACTTTATGTATAGTTAAATAATGCTAGATTGTATGCTCTTTGTTGCAATGTCAAGTTTCAGCAGTTTATGACATAATTGTAATCTGACAGAAAAACTAAGTGTTCTATAATCAAGCAACTTCTTTCAGTGCACATGAATTCCATGGTGCTCAGCTACTATGTGAAATACTCATGAATGCTCTTTAGTAGCATTTTTAAAAGATGAAAAGTGCCTATACACTAAAAAATAATTCCAATTCATTCTAGATACTATTTCATGTAGAATTAGAATATGAAGATATTAACCAAGAGGATGAAAAATGAGTGAACCTGCATGCAACTGTGTATTCCATTTTTCAGACTCAACAGCTTAGCTGTAACATTTGTAGATTAGCTAAATAACATCTCAAGGGGAACTGGAGATAGAACCTTGATGTCTACTGATTGTACATGTGTGAGTCTGTGCTCTCAAAGGATGGTCCTTAAAAACTCTCTGCTGGAAGCTATTGTGCATATTGTAAAAGGACCATTGCTAAGTGCCAATTGAGCTAGTACTGTATACTTGTCATTTAAAAAGGAAATTTTATACCACTTGATTATGTTAAATAGAAATGTTTGAAATTTATACAGAATTGCATCAAAATGGCACAGTAGCTACATGTCTAAAGAGCTGAAACTATTCTATTCTATAACTAATGTCAATCTTTCTGATAGTTATAATGTAAGACTGTCACAGAATGTATTACATGAGAAGTATAAAAAGTTTTAAAATAGTGAAGCCATAAATACATATTGTAATAGAACCTAAACCCATGTTTGTATTGAAATGCACCTACATACATATGTGTGTTCATATGTGTATATATATGTATATATGTATATTTGATGTTACAAAAAATATGAATGAAACTGAATTTTTAAGTCTGTAGAGGTCTAAATGAAACAAGTAAATTTTTTGTGTGAGTACTTAATAGAGTGAAAGTATCATGTTTGGTACTATAGAATATAGAATTCTTGTGTGATAGCAATATATTATATTACTTTTAATAAATTCTGAAAATGTCATATCTTCAAAGACTTTTAATTTTCCTTCCAAAATGGGGAGGAGAAAATTCTAATAATATTGTAAGTGAATCTTTATCAACTATATTTTCAGTGAATATGTGCTCTATGTCCCTTATTAGCAAAGTATACATGTCATAAATACAATAATAAGCTACCTTAAGTCATAATAATATGAAAATAGAACTGGGAAAGACATAAACTAAGGCCTGTGACTTTACTTCTCTTTCCTTCACAAATGGAAATATGCTGCATAGAAATTTTTGAAAAGGGGTAGCTATGAGCCAGAAAGTTTGAGAAAATCTTGGAAGGTAGAATAGAGGTAACAGAAAATATAAGGAGGGAGGAAAAAGCACAGCTCAAAGCTCCAGGGATAGGTGCAGACTTTCAAAGACACCAAGATAAATGCTAGAGTCAGCAAAAGAATTTTATTCCATGTGAATTATACCTCAACAAAACTGTTTAATTTTTTTTTTTTTTCAGAGAAGAAAAAGGAGCATTAGGGCATGAGGCCAGCAGGATCACGTACTCCCTTTCCCTCCCACAAGGAGTTTACTGTTGCAGAGAAGTTCTAGTTTCATAAGCGTTCTTTTAAAAACAAAAACAAAAAATGTGAACTGGGAAAGGTTTCTTGGGTCAGCATCATGGTGGAAAGGAAAAGTGAGCAGAGTTTCACTTAGATCTTTAACAGCACCAGGAAAAATTGAAAGGGGAAAGGAAGAGGAATGTATCTGCTCAAGATGCAAAAGAATTAAAATGTTCTGTTTTCATAGGGAATATTGCTCAGTAATGTTGGCTTTGGGAGGGATCTCCATCTGCTAACCTGCCCAACCCTCACAAACCCCAGGCAAAGTCTATCAATTGTCCTGGTTGTCCAATATCACAAATATTGCTATTGGTACCCCTCCTTCCTGCCCTGTCCCCTACTCCTACACTAGGAAGACCTTTTTAAAAACTACTTATCTTTGGGGGAAGGCACGCCTGCTAAATTTACTACTTAACTTGGTCTTTTACTTACAAATATGAACCTATAACCGTGTATCATTGGACATTTGATGAAAAAACAATAATTGAAAAGGGAGGATAAATAAAAAATAGAAATAATCCTGAGAAATAGTATTCTTAGATTTGAGAAAGTGTCTCACAGCTGCTGTAATAAAAGTGCCAATCAGAGAACAAAATGAGTCCCTGGGAATTTAAAATATGATTGTCAAGATTAAAAATAAATCCCCAAATTACTAATGAATCAATTTAATAGAAATATTTCTAAACAAGTGTTTTGAGAAAGAAGCTAAAGTGTCAGAATTTTGAGCAAATGACAAAAAATTGGAAAACTGAGACAAAAGTGAAAATGTATGGGAGTTTGACCTGGAAGGTCCAAAATTTATCGTACAAAGTTTTAGAAGCAGAGGACAGAGAAAATGAAGGGGTATAGAACAAGAGATGAAAGTAAATAAATAATAAATAAATAAATAAATAAATAAATATTTATTTATTTATCATCATGTCTCACGACTACTAGAATGACAAAATTGAATTTGATATTAGTATTGAAAAGGATGTGGGAAGAAGGTAATCTCATAAATTGCTCAGAGAGAGTATAATGTGTGCAACTTCTTTGAGGATAAATTAATTTACTTTAATCCAGTATTTTACTTTTAAGAATGTGTCATAGATAATTTACTCAAATAGCAAAGATTTTATTTCAGTATTCACTTTGGCATGATTTTAATAAGTAAAATATAAAACACATATCTGTCTACAGTGACAGTACACCTATATAGTCATTTAAAAAGGATACAATTTTAATATGTTAATATGGAGAAATATATAAAAAAGTTAAATATCAGAAAAATTAAGGAAAAATGTATATATTAAAAATAGAACATAGGTATAGGTACAGATTCTTTTATGTGCCTAAATATTTTTTGTAGAAAACTAGTAAAATTTAAATTTAAATTTTGCTTTTAATTAGATATGTTAATTAATTACAGTATTATTAAAGGTAAGAAAATGATTATCATAGAATAAAAATAATCTTAAAAACTCTGATTCATTTGATTAATTCCATGTATAAGTAATTTTTAATAAAGATGGTAACTTAAAAATAAAGCATTAAAAGAGGAAATTCATACATTCTCTTTCAGAACAAACAGTGTATATTCCTGGCTTATTCATAACTCTGCATTATATAGTGAACATATAAAATATTTCAATGTATTTTCTGATTTCTCCATGTTTGAATTGAAGAAGACTCACCTAAAGAGTAGAGAAACATTTTTAAGCTCACTTAAGGAAAAAAAAAATTTAAATGGGTAATAATGGCTCATATTTATCTAAAAATAAACAGTCTGTTTATTTTATATATTAAGGCTGTTAGTAACTTTCTCCTGTCCTTTCAACTATAAACTTTTGGTCACTTTATTCTTAATCATCAGAAAATTGTATAGATTTGAAATTCAAATGTGTACCTTTTCTAGTTGGTATTCACTCAAGAAAAAAAACTGATAAGGGAGAAAATTGAGTCTAAAAGATGAAATATATGCACAAATATGTTTTAATAGAAGAATTGTTATAGAGTAACAGATGAAATCATAGTGGAGGAGATGGTATAATGATTAGAACCTGAGTCCTCTAAAATATAATTAGTATTTTGGACATTATATTAGTTCCCAAGCTGTGTGCTTTGAAGAGCTTGTGTTTCAAAAATGTTAGTGCATTTTACTACTGTAAAGGTTTCTATACTTCTACTTCCAGCATTCTGGCTGATTAGATGTTCTAATGGAACCTTTCACTATAGAGTAGCTATATTACAAGGTACTCTTTGAGGTATTGCTAGTTTCCTTAGATGGAGGGAATGTCTTTAAGACCTCCGTACTGTCCCTCCCGCACATATACACACATTGCTAGTGGACTGGAAGCAATAGAAGGGAGATGAGTCAAAAAGGTGAGAAGTCAAGATGTCAATAGCAGCATTGCTATTATGACTCTGCTGAGGCTCCTCTGGTAAGGTGCAAAAGTTGGGACTGGGATTCCCTTGCAGAATCAAGATGAGGACTACTAAAGAGATTTCAAGTTGGGATTCCTCTTAGTCATCCATAAAAGAAAATACTCTTTAGATGAAAGTTTTCCCAATTTAGACTCAATGGGACAGATAAAGGTCAAGTAAAACTTTTACAAATGAATCACCAAGCATATAAGGAGGCCAGCCATGATAAGAAAGAGTTAAAAGAAACAGTGAATAAAGATTTAGATATCAAGGAATACTGATATTGGAATTAGCAGACAATACATATAACTGCATATGAAATGTTTAAGAAATAAAAGATGTATTAACTAAGATAAGCGTAAAACAAAACTGTTAGAAATGAACTGATAGTTTTGAAGGGGAAACATTTATTTCCAGAATGGAAAAAAATGTAGATGTGGGGGAAAAATGCCTCAATGAATAGTTTAAATAATAGATCAGACATAGAGAAATGCAGATCAAAACCAAAATGAGATTTTATCTAATATCCTTAAGTTGACTATTACCAAAAAATAAAAAATAAAAAAGTAAGTTTTGGTGAGGATGTGGAGGAATTGGAACTCTTGTACATTGTTGGTGGGAATGTAAATTGGTGCAGCCACTATGAAAAACAGTATGGAGGTTACTCAAAACATTAAAAATAGCACTACCAACTGCTCCAGCAATCTCACTTATGGGTACTGTATACATACAAAAAAGTAGAAATCAGTAACTCAAAGAGATATCTGCATCCCAATGTTCATTGCAGCATTTGGAAACAAATCTTCACTGACAGATGAATGGATAAAGAAATTATATATATATATATGTGTGATTTAGCTGTAAAAAAAAAAAAGTAATCCTGCAACACACAGCATGGATGAAACTGGAGAACATTATGTTAAGTGAAATAAGCCAGCAGTCACAGAAAGACAAATACTGCATGATTCCACATATGTGAGATCTAAAATAGTCAAATTCATAGAAGCAGAGAACAGAATGGTCATTGCCAGTGGCTCAGGGGAGAGGGTGGATAGGGAATAACTTTTCTAGTAGTAAAAAGATTTTATTAACGAGATAAACAAGTTCTAGAGAGCTGAAGTACAATACAGAAATTGTATGGTATTGTGTACTTTAAAATATTAAGAGGATAGACCTCATGTCAAGTAACCTCACTATATTAAAAAAAAAAAGATTTTTGGAGGTGATGTTATATTGATTATTGTGATGGTATCACAGATGTATCCATATGTCCAAACTCATCAAGATGTGTGCAATTTTTTATATATCAATTATACTTTAATAAAGTTATTTTAAAAGGCATATAAAAGACACAAATAAGAAATGAATTAGTGAACTGGAATTATATATTTAAAAAATGACCAAAATGTAGTATAAAGATGCAAAGAGTTAGAAAAATATATAGAGAAAATGGAGCCTCAACACACTTCTTTGGATTTAGAAACAGCATGTTTCCTGGAAATTTACCTTCAGTCTCTATATTGTCACCAAATAAGTTACCAAATGTGAGAGTAGTCCCCTGTAAAAGAAGTGTGGAAAGAATTCAGGCAACAATAAAACAAGCCTTGTCCTGGAGCTCTTCAATTCCTCATGAAATTTAGGTGTTTTAGAAAAATCTCACAGCTTATTGGAGACTTTGAAATTAGATTATCCTCTTGGTGACTGGGCTAGGCAGCAACCACTACTTTGTCATTAATCCCTAATGGAGAGAGAGAGTTTCTCATTAAGTGAAAAGTTAAGAGACTTTCTAAACTGACAAGCTCTTTCTCTGCATTAAACACTGATTAGAAGAGATAAATTCCCCCAAATTTTACATCGTGAAATGGAAATGGTACAGCCAATATCCTAGCTAATTTTATGAACAACCTCACTATTGCTTTACACAATCTTCTGGCTCAATATGAGTCTATAAGACTTGCCGTGATTTACTATGGAAACAGGATCTCTGCAACATGAGAAATTTTCAGGAAATTCCATAGCCTTATGCCATAATAATAATATGTTGCTTATATTTTATTGCAATTGATACTCTCATGGTAGTCTAACTTCAAGTAGTTGTCCTGAACATAAAGTGCATCATCCCAATATTAATAAAAAATATACTTCTGCACAAGTTCATGGGCCATCTCAAGTGGCCTAGCTATTTAAAGCCATACCAGTACAAAACAATTTTATGGAAAGATACAAGTTAGTCACAAACCCCAGTGTATCTGTTATGTAAATATATGTTCATATGAAATGACCACCTCTAGGAAAAAAGTGAGACTGAAATAGTTAAGCAAGCACAAGCAGCTATTTCTATTATAGCCTATTTGATCCATGTTCAAACCCACAGTTGTAAGGGAACCACCATAAATGGATATCCAAAACCCGCAGTTGTAAGGGAACCACTATAAATGGATGTCCAAATTAAAAAAAATATATATTGTGACATGCATAAAACACACTGTTGATTGAAAAAAAAATTTATTACTTGCCAACTATGGCAGTTTTTCAAATGAGAATCTCTAACAGGGCTGATTGGTCCAGCTGTCTTCAGCTACTTATGAGTTACACATGACATACTTCTGTATTGGCTGAACTCCACCCAAAACATGGGGGAGTGGGATATGGAAGAGTCCCAGGAGACTTTGAGGAAGTACAGTACAGCTGTCTCTCTTTTTCTGAACAGCATTCTTCTGAAAGAAAAAATGCATTCTTTTTCTCTTATTAGTATTATTTTTAATGCCTGTTTTTTTTTTACTTCAAAGAATACTTGAATACAAATAAGTTTAAACATTGACTTTGCTTGAAGATGTTACTTTTTTCCTATTCTTGAAGGTTGCTTATAATGACAAAATAAGACTTTTTTGACTCGAGTTCTGGTGGAACTCAGCCTGCTGAAAAATGGCAGGTAATCTGGCTCATTCCCACCCACTTCTGAAAATAGTAGCCATTATATTCTAAAGTTGAACATTTTAATATCTAGATACCTCGTGGTACATAAAGAACCCTTTGTACATTTAGGTACTTACACTTACACATATGCACATGGAGAGAGGTACAAGAATATTTATAGGAAAGTTGCTCGAGTTAGCAAAAAACTGGAAACAACTCAAATATATACCAATAGGAGACTGGATGAATTGAAATATATTTATGATGAAATTTTACACTGCAGTGAAAAGGAATGCTCCACACATACAGGTTACATGAATCATATGGAAGAATCTTAGGAATGTAATTTGAAAAATTAAAAGTCACTAGTCCCAGAACACTACATATCATTTTGTTTTCATAAATCTCAAAGACAATATAACTAGCCAATATATTATTAATTCATCCATCATATAGGATAAAAAACACTTAAAAATAAAGTAATGACAAACACAGAATTTAGTATAGGGATTAGTTACTTCTGGAGTGAGATAAAGGGTTGCATAGATGCATGTGAAGTTATTGCTAAAATTTTCATTTTTTGATTGTGTGGTAAGTTCATAGGTATTGGATATACTATTGTTGATATATGTAATATTTGTATATGTCAAGGTAATGAAGGAAATAGGAGAAGGCTTATTTAAATAGTTTTTTGAAAAAATATGTTGGGGGAACTGAGTTAAATAATAAATAAGTATATTTAAAACTGAATTTTTCAGTTTTCCGTAGAATATTATTCAGTATGGCTTTCCAAATAGGGCAAGATTTTTTAATCAAATTCTTTAGGGGAAAATAAATTTCTAATTAGGAATGCTCCTATCTCTCCAAATTACTCTATCATTGACCTACCATTTTATTTAAAAGTGTACTATTAGTTATCCCCTTAATGCATTAAGTATCCATTAGTCCACTGACAAATTATAAATATCTTTGGGTGAGTTAACATGTTAATCAACAACCTTTTAGTAAAAAAGAGTTTATCTGGTAAGAGTTTGCCTGTAGAGGAATAAGAAACATTTCCTCTGAAAATGTGTGATATCTACATATGCTAAAGTCTGAGGAAGATATGAATAGAGATCAACTGTGAAGCACTAGGTATTCTTCTTTGATCTTCCTTCAGGACAGAGCAGTCCTGATAAAAGTGGTTTTCTTGAGAATTTAGCCAAGGATATAGTAAACATCTCAGGACATACAATGCCTCCTTATATGTCCACTGAAAAAAGTATCTCTGAGGAAATAGGCCACAAGACAGGTAAGTTTAATTTTGAAAAGAGGAGAGAGCTAGGTCCAGGGAATGTAGAAATGGGTAGGACTCATGGACTTTGGTGATTGCAAGTATACGGGAGTTTAGTGTGAGATCAGGGAATCTGTTGAAGGAAGAGGAGCAATGAGGAAGAGAGCGGAGAGTGGACTTATATGGCTTACTCAGTAGCTACCATTATCTCCTTTGCATACCTAGTCTTTGCTTTTTGATTCTTTCCAAAATTGAACCAACCATGTTTGAACGAGGTTTGTTGTAGTGGACACATCGGTGCTCAATTCATATGCCCATTTAGCCTGTTCCTGGGTTCACCTTTAGCTTTAATGCACAGTCATTACATATACCAATGGTTTCTTACCTTAAGCACCAGCATTTCTCTCCAGCCTGAGATCGTGTTCACCTGAAGTATATTGCAAGCCAGTGTTTTGTCTTTAAAATCCCAAAGAGCCATGCTCAACCACTGAAAGAAGAAAGATGGCATAGTCTCCTAGCTATCTCCTACCTTGAAGGCGTGTTTACCTTATCTCTTAAGAATTCTTAGGGGACTGAACTCCAGTTGCTCACAGAGGTAACTTATCCCTAAATGTATCCTCTTTATGGTTCTCTTTCCTTTCCTAGTCATTCTGTCATTCTCACCCTGTGCTTCCAGGGATCACTTCCCAATTAAACCATTTGCACCTCAACCTTTATCTCAAGTTTTAGAGGACAGAAAATTGACATTATGTAGTCAAACATTTTAAACATTTCTCCCTTTATAATGTGTTAAGTAGCATTGCCTTTGGATACAGAGAATGCCAAAGTAAATGTTAGATGCTATAGTATTTTAAGTATGATATGTTATTGTGGTACTCATCCTACAATATATTTATATAAAGTTCTTTAATCAATTCTGTTTCTCTCACTCCCACCACCAGGGCAAAGGCTCACCATATTGCACAAGGTAAAATTATTTCTTCTGCAGGCAGGTTACTTATCATTAAGCCTCAACTATTAAGCTCAGTATAGAAAAATCTATAAACCATTTCCTAAGTGACTAGTTTGAAGCTGTGGTACATGGTGGGGAGGGTAAAACTATGAAAATGAGAAAGAGGAGGAGGATCATGCCTTTCTAATCAGGAGCTGATGCTTTCCAGCATTGTCACTTTTTCCACATGTCAGAAGTGGATTTTTTAAATTATTCATCATCTTTAAAGAGTTCAACAGGTAATCCTATCTTGTATTTTGAGAATTTTGAGCACTAGTGCCTCACATTAGAATCAGACTTATAGATAACCAGTTATGCTCTACCAAGTCAATCTGATCCATAACTAAATAAATGTCTAGGGTACCAGAAGGTTTGATAATAAGGTATCAGTATAAACTCTGGGATATTTTCTTTCAGTAAATGCAAAATGATACAATAGTACTTAGGACATTAATATAACAAGCAACTATAATAAGTCCTATGGGATAATTGCTCTGGGCAATTTCACAAGACAAATCAGAAAGTATCAGAACTCTCCCAAGCTCTCTTAAACCAGGTCTGGAATCCATGTTGAATACACTGGATGTTCATAGAAGTGATAAGGAAATCAGAGGACAATGCCTTTCTCTGACCTCTCAGCAATCAGGGCCACTCATGCTTGCAAGGATCAACAGCACTGAAATGGAGAGGAATATGAAACATTTTCTCTGAAAATGTGTGGTATCTACATATGCTAAGGTCTGAGGAAGATCTGAATAGAGATCAACTGTGAAGCACTGGGTATCTTTTGATTTCCCCTTAGGAAAGAGCGGTCCTGATAAATATGGTTTGTTTTTGTTTTTGTTTTTGTTTTTTGAGAATATAGCCAAGGACATAATAAACATCTCAGGACACACAGTGCCTCCTTAAATGTGCAGTGAAAAAAAGAAACTCATAAGCATCTCTATATGGTTCAGGGTGACACTAAACCAAGAAAGAATAAGATGTAACTGGGAAATTTTATAACTGAGTGGTTATTCTAATGTGAGATGGCTCTAAAGTCTTAAACGAAAACAGTTAAAGTTGACTGGTTAGACACAATTCTTATACAATATTGCTAGAGAAATAGCTTCAATGTTAATTTAAACTCTGGGCCAACTATGGGCAAAATTTTCCATTTGTGGGTATTTTTCTTCCTTTATGTTTCGTGATGTACTGAAGCCAGCCTATACTGGTTACAGAGAGTCCATCGTGCTCGTCTCTTCCAAACTCTATACTGACTTCAGACTGGGAGTGTGAAATTGGCATAGTGGGTATATTTATACCACAGAAACAGGAAATGGGCAAATGTTACAAATCAGAGTTTTTTTCTGCCCCAACCTGTTGTTTAACACATGTAAGTATATGCCCACTTAAATTGAAATAACAAACGAAAATAAGCAGAGAGATCCCCAACTTCTTGCCTTTGGCCAGGGAATTCATCTGACGCAGATACTTTGGTCATGATGAGCATGGGCCCTGGGGCAACATTAGACTATTCATGAGTCAGGGTTTTCATCTGGTAAATGTCTAATTTTCAAACTGTGGGCAAGTGACCCAATCTCTGTGAGACTTAGACTTCTTATATGCAAAAATGGTTGTAATACAGGGCCTATCATCTATCTCACAGGCTTGTGGTAAGATTTTAAATGAATAATGAATAATGTATGTGAAAAAATTATAATGTACATATAATTATACACTCTATAGTGCAGATATATCTGGTATATTTGTACATAATATGACAGTAATAATAGTTAATAATTGACATTTATTTGGTGTTTAATATGTACACTGTACTCTGCATGTTTTAGACTGTATGTCTAAGTGCTCTGCATGTTTTAGTCATTTTATCCTCATCAACCATATGAGGTAGGTGCAATTATTATTCCCATTTTACACAGATGAAAATTAAAGTTCAATGGGTTTAAATAACTTGCCCAAGATTACACGATTAGTAGGTGGCAGAGCTGAGGTAACAAACCCATGCAGTCTAGCTTCTGACTCTGACCTCTTAACAACTATAGATATTAAATGCCTAAGTTCTCAGAGGGATCTGAGAGTGTATAAAAAGGTAAAGTACAAATATATACATTTTTAAAGTATAAATATTTTTGATAGAAAAATTATTTGCTCTAAGAGTGTGAACCTTAATTTCTACATTGGCACCTTATTATGTAAGCCCCTAAATGTCATAGTAAAAAGAAAATATTTAAACACAATGGATAATTTCTGCTTGCTTAAGATTTTATACCATATTAAAGATAAAAAATATTGAAATTACCATAATGTCTGAAAACACCTAAGACTTAAATTTTCATGGATCTTTAAAAACAAGAAAAAAGATATTATTTTCTTCTATTATAAAGCAATATGATCACATTATCAAATATTGGAATTGGGATCCCAAAAAAATCTCCTTCCTAAAATCAGTCTTACCCTGTTGTTGGTGACTTTTTTAAGTGTTTTTTTCTTTTGAAAGTCAGAGATGAAAAACATAGTTTTGATCGCAGTGTATATGCAATTTTATATTATTTTTCATCTTAAAATCTAAACATAAACATTTTTTATATTGCTAAAATTATACATAAAATTATTTAATGGTTGAATTGTGACATTTGAAGTAACTATAAAAGTACATAATACTCTTTTCTCTACTTTCGGACATTTACATGTATATGTTTATCTTCTTTTTATTATATATGCCAACATAGTCACCTCTTGTATATATAGCTATTGTAATTTTTGTAAATTTAATTTTTAGAGTTTTAGAAATAAATCAGTTTAAATGAGATAAAAAATATTTATTGATTTTGGCATTCATTGCCCAAAATTCTGCCTCTCTCTCTCTCTCTCTTTCTATTTATTTTCAATGTCATTAGCAGAGTGGCAGAAAATAGATGATAGAGGTAGGCAGTAGTTCTTGTATGTCATACAAAGATACTTTGTTCGGCAATGAAGCCTTTGAGTTTGGGTTAAATGGCAGCATTTGGTTTCTAGGATGATTGCTCTGAATGGAGATGGAAAGTGGTCAGAGGAAGTCTATAGTGGTGGCTAGGAGTCCACAAGAGAGGGTTTTACAATAGTTCATGAAAGACATAACTAAGTTCTGAATTAAGTCACTAGTAATGAGGAGCAAAAGAAAAAAAAAACATGTTTGTAAAATAATTGGAAAGTGAAACCAACAAGAATGATGACTAATTGAAGAGAGTATAAGGAAACATTTTTGTGGGGAGAAAGTGTCTTGATATAGTTTTGACTACATTGAATTTGAAAGGCTTATTTTATATTTAAGCAGGTATATTCTGTAAGAAGTTTAATATATGAATATATACATACATATAAGCATTTAAAACTTTGGGAGAAATTTTCATTAAGTTTTTATTAAGCCAGGAAAGTGGA
Source organism: Eidolon dupreanum (assembly GCA_028627145.1). NCBI lineage: Eukaryota > Metazoa > Chordata > Mammalia > Chiroptera > Pteropodidae > Eidolon > Eidolon dupreanum. Next base: position 50,999,090 of record CM053514.1, on the reverse strand, counting down.
TGAGATATCATTAAAAATAGTGTTAAAAAAGAAGTTGAGAAACAGAAATCAGATAGGCACAGAGAAGTCCAAAAGCAAACAAACAAAAACAACCAACTAAACAAACTAAAGCCGTGGTAAAAGAGATATGAGAAGAAGTGGCAGAAAATAATGTCATGACAGTGAGAAAGGAGAGACGATAATGAAAGGATTAAAGGGCAAGTTATTGGGAGTGTCAGTATAGTCAGCAAACTTGATGTCTGAAAGGTGTCCTTTAGATTTTAGAAAACACATGCCACCGGGGCATGTGGAAAGTTTTTTTTTTTGGAAGGGGGTAGAAGGATATCAACCTGCAGATACTTTTGCATCAAAAATGACTTGATTTTCATTCTTAATCTTACTTATAATATCTTCTATAAAATAAATTTGGTCTTATTTTTTCAACTTCTTTTTGGGTTTACCAGTGTTTCTTAATCATTAGTTCATGTAAATCAATGATTCTCAACGAATTATCTGGGAACCCTTAGAAGTCTCCAAGGTGCCTACCTTTAAGAGGTTTACAAAGTCAAAACTATTTTCATAATAATACTAAGACATCATTTTCTCATGAATGTACAGTTGAATTTTCCAGAATTTACATGACAAGTGATGTCATTCAAACAGTTAATGAATGTGTATTTATCTATAACTGTGCTTTTAAAATTGTCCAGTTTTAATTTAAATATGGTAAGTGTTAAACCATATATAACTAATACACATACTAGTTATAAACATCAAGAATTAAGTCACACTATTTACATAACTAATATAAAAGTGGAAATACTAAGATGATTTTAAGTTTTTTTTTAAGTTTTTAAGTTAATTTTAAATTTTAATTCCCCTTTATCGCTCTTCTGTCCATTTGCTAGTTTTGGAAATTCAAATCAAAGGTGTAATTACTATTTCTTTTTCTTAGGTTATCTATCCACTCTCTTTCAAGCCATGTTTTTAACATGGCTGTCATCTTGTACACAATTTTTTTTTCATAATTATTGGATTTTACGTCTTGATCAATAGGAATAAATCTTCAGAGCTATTATATAGTCGAATACTTCTTTAAGTTGTCTTTATATATGAATTACAGCAAGATTAGTTATAGAATTACTAATTAAATACTTTTTTTTCACCCCACAAAATTTTGAATTAATTGTTTCATATTTTCCAGCTTTTAATGTTGGATAGAAATCTGAGAAGAGCTTTATTTTATTTTTAATTTTTTGGTAGTATTATGGGCTGAATTGTGCCCTGCCCACATACACACACACTAATTCATATATTGAAGTCCCTAACCTCAGAATATCGTTATATTCGGGGAAAGGGTCTTTAAAAAGGTAGTTAAGTTTAAATGAGATTATTGTGATGGATCTAACTCAAGATAACCTATGTCCTTATAAGAAGAGGAGATTAGGACACAGACACACACAGAGTAAAGATCATGAGAAAACACAGGAAGAAGACGGTCATCTGCAAGTCCAGAAGAGAGGCCTTGGAATAAACCAACCCTGCTATCACTTTGATCTTAGATGTCTATCCTCTAGAACTGTGAAAAAAAAAAATCTGTTGTTTAAGCCACATAGTCTGTGGTATTTTGTTATGGCAACCCTAGCAAACTAATATAGGTGAGAATCTTAATTATTTTTATTCAACAACTCTGTAAAGGAATTTTATGTAACATTATTCAAAAAGTTCACAACATATGATTGGTTGGCATTTATAAAACTTCAGTATGGAATACTGCTTTTGCATAAAGTTAATTGAAAGAAGAAAATTTATGGTTATAGAATTTTAGAAAAAAAGTATTATAGCATAAGCTCTTAAAGATGCTGATATATAGTTTTCCATCTTGCATCTCTAAGATGGGTTACCAATTTGCTACTATTTTCTGAAACTTGCCTCTTTTATTTGGAATAATAATCCAATAAATATATTTTAAGAATTAAAAAAAAATTCTTTTAATATTTGTTGCTGAATGGGATCATTCAGTTTGTAGACTTGTATCTTTCTCTAAATACAAAAAGTTATTTTTTACCCTTCCCTTTTACCTTATGTCTAATTTAGATGGAAGTTTATTGCTCCTGTCTCAATTGATCTAATCCCTTTCTCCAAAATACCAGTTGGCCATAAATGCAACTTCATTTCTTTCTATTTTACATTTATAATCTTCTCTCTTATCTTTTCATCTTTTTTTCTTTATACTCTGTGCTCTAGAAGAGTTCTCCAGATTTCCATAATCAATGATTTAATTTTATATAGTGTTGATTTTGCTTTTTATTCCTAAAGCTGATACATATTTAGATGTTTTATTTTTAGTTTCCCTACAATAGTTCCTTGTTTCATCCTGCTTTTCTACATTTGCCTGCTATTCATTCAGCATCCCTTTCATCTGAGATTATTTTGTCTTAGTTAATATTTCATCTCCTCCTTCAGTGTTTATGTTCTTCTACTTAATGAGTATAAAATCTGCTTCCACCAAAACACTTCTGTTTGCTGCAGCAAATCTTTCAAAAGTTCCTTTTTGCTTTTCCTCTGGTGTAAACTTATTTTCCATCTTAGTTTGTGATATGAATTTTCTTTATAGGCTTCATGGTGAGTGTGTGTATGTGTACTGTGTATTTAAAAGTGCATTTGCATGTACGAGAATGCACATGTGTGTGTTCATTGATAATAAAACTATTTAGGTTAGCCAATATTTAGGGTGAGAAGACTTTTCTCGATTGTCCCACTGCTTATTCAGGTGCTGTCAGCATCTATTTTAAGTTATTAAGTCATAAGGCTGACTCTCTCCCCACATGAATTTCTAGTGTCCAGTTATTAATTATTTAATAACAATAACTGATACTTACTGAGTGATTATTATGTGTCAGGTATTATTCTAAGTATTTTAAGAGAGTTCACTCATTTAAGCCTCACAAGACAAAACAAAACAAAACAAAACAAACAAACAAAAAAACAGCTGTGGGGAAACTGTCACAGAGAGTTTAAGTGACTTGCTCAAGGTCATGTAACTATTAAGGAGACAGCTCTGGGCACTTGATTACTGTGAAATTCCATCTCTCTTGTATGTGCTATTAGACTAAGGAGGGGTCTCTCTCTTTCTCCCTCACTGCTTCCTCATATGACCACAGATAATTATTTTAAGTATTTATTAATTATTTGAAGAGATTTAATATTCCTCCCCTTGCTTGGAAAAACTACAACTTCAGGTAGACCATATACGGTTTTCTTCTACCTCACTACTGTAAAACTGCTATTATTAGATTATTAGAGGAAATGTTGCTCTGGCCATGCCTCTCTATGACTGGCTTTGTTCTGTTCTCAGGGAATAGTCCTCAAATAGTTATAGAAAGAGAGTTTTTGATGGGCATAATGGTGTGTAATGGTCCCATTCAGCTCAGAAATGATCTTTGGTATAAAGAGAGGTACATGCTGAATTTTCTTTGTTAAGACAGCAAGTTTTTGAGAAAGAAGGGTTTCCAGTCAGAATGGTGGAGTGGATGGGTGCTGTGTTTGCCTCCTCTCGCATCTACATCAAGATTACAACTGAACCATGGAATAGCCATAATTGGGATTCGTCTGAGGTTCGCTGAGTGGAGGTCCTATAGCTGGACACATAAATAGAAGGCCACCTAGAGACTGGTGGGAGAAGTGAAGATGCAGAACAAGCTGGTCTCACATTTTCCTGAGGTGGTTGGGAATCAAGAGGGATATCTTGGCTGTGAAGATATCCCCAGAGGAATGAGGAGTCCAGCCCCACACTGGGCTCTCTAACCCAGAGTTCCAGTGTTTGAAAAAGAAGTCCCCACAATTACTGGCTGTGAAAGACAGTGCAGACTGTGGCTAAGTAAGACGGATCTGGCAGAGTCTCAGATATTCCTCTTGAGAGGCCTGCATGCACTAACTAACTTTTGACAGACTCATTTGCTCAGCTCTCCAGTGCTGGGACACAGCTTGGCAGGTGCCAGGGACATACAGGGAAGAACTGACTTGTCTGTCTTTGGAGCAAAGGCTGGAGGGATGGCTTTCTCCCAGACAAAAGTGCTGATGGAGGGCATTGTTCCTATGTTGGACTCTCCACTGCCCGGCATGTGGGCTTGAGCCACTGCCATATCTGAGTCTCTATCAACCTAACACCATCATCCCCACCCTGGTGATTCCCTGAAATCCTGCCCTTCCCAAATTGCAGGCCCACTCAAGTCTCTTCCAGTGGATTTCCTGCCTTGGCTCATGCTGCAAGTTTTTGTAAAATCTTTCAAAGGTTTGCAAAACCTAAACAAGCAGTAGCTGGCTTCAGTGATATGCCCTGTATCACTTGCTGAGCAAACCCAAGACTGGCACTAATGACAGCTGGCCTCACTTTACAGCTTGGCCTCTCAAGGAACATCCAAGCCCAGTATGGGTGGCAACTGTCTATGAATTGTTTGGTGATTCATGGAAGGTGGCCCGAGGCAGGGCACAAACTACAGTTATATTTGGCCTGTGGCTGGGCCCCTCCCAGAAGACCCCAACTTTTATACCCAGTGGCTGGCTTCAGTCTGAGCTTGAGTACAATCCAGGGTCACAGCTGAGGATGACACACCCAAAGAACAGCCACCAGATCCCTAGTAAAGTGACTCCTTCTCCACAGAGCCAGCCCCTGTAGAAAAGCTCCTCTACTGTAGTCACTGGCCTTCCTCACAACCAGTCGCCCAAATATCAATTTCACTCGCCGACATGCAAACAGCCACCAAGGCTCAACTACAAGAAGAGGGCACACACAATGCATAAAAAAGACACACCCGGAGCATCTAGCCCATGTTACCAGGAAAACTGTGCCACTGAGCCCCACAGGACACCTACTACATAAGGCCACTCCAGTAAGACCAGGAGACATAGCAGCCCTATCTAATATATATAAACAAATACAGAGAGGCAGCCAAAATGGGAAGACAAAGAACAATGTCCCAAATGAAAGAACAGAGCAAAGCTCCAGAAAAAGAACTAAACAAAATGGAGACAAGCAATCTACAAGATGCAGAGTTCAAAATACTTAATATAAAGATGCTCAATGAACTTAGGGGGAGAGTAGATGAGCCCAGTGAGAATTTTAAAAAGAGATAGAAAATATGAAAATAGAAATAGAAACATAAAAAAAGAACCAGTTCAAAATAAAGAATGCAATAGCTAAAATGAAGACTACCTTAGGAGGAATCAATAGTAGGTTAGATAAAGCAGAGGGTTCAATCAGCAATTAGATGATAAGATAGTAGAAAACTCACAAGCAGAACAGCAGCAAGAAAAAATAATCCAAAAAAAAAAAAATGAGGACAGTTTAAAGGGCCTCTGGGACAACATCAAGCAAACCAAGACTCATATCATAGGGCTACCAGAAGGAAAAAAGAGAGAGCAAATAATTAAAAACCTATTTTAATGATAGAAATAATGATGGAAAGTAGACATACAGGCCCAGAAAGTGCAGAGTTCCAAATAAGATGAACTTAAAAAGCCTCACACCAAGACACGTCATAATTAAAATGCCAAAGGTTACAGAAAAACAGAGAATCTTAAAAGCAGAAAAACAGTTACTTACCTACAAGGGAACTCTTATAAGACTGTCAACTGATTTTTGAACAGAAACTTTGCAGGCCATAAAGGATTGGCACAAAATATTCAAAGTTATGAAAAGCAAGGACCTACAACAAAGATTACTTTATACAGTAAAGCTATAGAATTAAAGGTCATGTAAAGAGCTTCTCAGACAAGAAAAGGCTACAGTAGTTCATCACCACTAAACCAGTATTATAAGAAATGTTAGAGGGACTCCATTAAAAATAAGTAAAAAGAAAAAAAAGATAAAAATATAAATAATAAAATGGCAATAACTATATATCTATCAACAAATACCTTAAATATAAAAGAATTAAATGCTTCAATCTAAAGATAGGATGGCTGAATGGATAAGAAAACAAAACCCTTATATATGTTGCCTACAAGAGACTTCAGAGTGAAAGACACACACAGACTGAAGGTAAAGGGATGGAAAAAGATGTTTCATAAAACTGGAAACAAACAAAAAGCTGGAGTAGCAATACTTATGACTGACAAAATAGACTAAAACAAAGGCTATAACAAGAGACAAAGAAGGACTCAGTTATCCCAGTTCTGGGTATTTATCCAAAGAGACCAAAAACACTACTTCAAAGAGACATGAGAATTCAGATATTCATTGCAGGAGGCAATCTGGGTGTCCATCAATGGATGAATGGATAAAGAAGTGGTGATACATAAATACAATGGAATATTATTCAGCCATAGAAAAGAATGAAATCTTGCCATTTGCAACAGCATGGATGGACCTAAAGGGTATTGTGCTGAATAGAGTAACTCAGACAAAGACAAATGTCATATGATTTCACTTATATGTGGAATCTAAAGAACAAAATAAACAAACAAAACAGAAACAAACTCATAGAGAACATTTCAGTTGTTGCCAGATGAGAGGGGATTGAGGGTAGGTGAAAAAGGAGAGGGGATTAAGAAATACCAATTGGTAGATATAATACAGTATGAAGATGTAAAGTATAACATAAGTAATATAGTCAATAATATTGTAATAACTATGTATAGTGTCAGATGGGTACTACATTCATCAGGGTGATCACTTTGTTAGTTATATAAATGTCTAATCACTATGTTATACACCTGAAACTAATATAATATCATATGCCAACAGTAATTAAAAAATAAAAATAAAATTTAAAAAGACAGCAAGTTTTTGATATAAGTACACAGTGGGATTTGATGGACATGTTCTTCTTTGTTCCTGCCTAGACCTGGTGATCTGCTTAGGACTCCTTGACTGGTCATAAGAATTCCTCCTGGAGTCATGAAGACTATGAAGAACATGTCTAGTTACTAACACTATTGAAATTGTGCTGGTCTTGTGCATTTGCATAAATACATAAAAGGGAAAATTTAACCTTATATTTTACATAAAATGGTGAGCTGGTCTGGTGTTCTGACCAGGCAATCTAGAGGGTTGAGAGCCAAGATCAGTGTGGCAATGAGATCATCGGGGACAAAGGTCCATGAGATAGATGAGGTAGTTTCAAGATGAAAAAACATCCAAAACATGAAGTCTAGAGCTATGATGGAAAGCAAAAAATTAATTTAAAAAAAAAAAGGACTTCTCAAAGTGAGATGCTTGTAGAGCCAACCAGGAGAGTGTTTCTTTCCTGAATGGTCTCCCCTTTGGCTGATACTGATTAGCATAATTCTTAAACCAATTTTGATCTCTCCAAAGCAGGTGGAACATTAACTTCCATCAGAGGCCTAATGTTTCACTCATCTTCTGACAGTAACAGTGGATATAGAATGTTAGAAGGGGTCAAACTACTGGAACCATGAAAGGAGCATTCTGGAAAGAGATGGCAGTGAGTTGAGTGTGTTCTTGGCAATAACAAAGTAGGTAAACTAGTTGTTTGTCAGTGAGATATATTCTGACATGTATACTTTATTTACCTAATCTTACCAACCAGGAATGTATGGGTGGTGAGTAATAAATAGATAAATGTGAATTTAAAAAGTCTAAAAGAAAATGTTTTCAATGCTTTTTGATGAACACAGGGCCACAGAAATAATGTAATTAGATTACTCTTGGATATAAAAAATATGGCCAATGAATCACTAATTGAAGCTACATATGATAAATGTCAATAAGAAAAAGAAATGTGTCATCATCATGTTGAATACCAACCACCACCAAGATAAGTTTGTGTTCATGGAAGGTGTTACAAAAAGAATTAAATCCAAAGCAATCACATTCTATAAATGGAAGCTCCCAACATACAATGACTCAATGCATATTGGGTCTATTGATTTCTCCAACATATGCTACACTAAAGCACCTTTAAATGATGTGCTCAGTTTTTCTCACTTAAAAACAATTCTTATAGGTAGATTGTTATATTAAATAAGAACATAGATGCACAGTGGTTGACATGTAATAAGTGTTCAAAGAATAATAGTTACCCTGCATAGTATGTTCCTAAGTCAAAAGCAATTCTTAATATTCTTAATTCACTTGTATAATTAGCTGCAAAATGAAAATGTTTTAGCCACTTAACAGGTTTCTAAACTAAACATTGGGAATCAATCCACCTGAATCGTACTCCAAGAAACTTTTCTTTAGTACATGTAGTTGCAATTTGTTATTCCTGTTTTCTCCCATATAACTTTTATAAATAGTTTTATTAACTTTGTGATAGACAAAGTTTAGGCTGGCCCTCAGTGACCTCATCTCCTTGAATTCCTATCCACATGTAATTACCCTCCCCTTGAGTTTCAGCTGCATCTAGTGATGTGCTTCTAACCAAAAAAATATCACGAAGTGATAAGATGTCACTTCTATGATTAGGTTACAAAATATTGTGACTTCTATCTTGCTAATACATTAATTAAGAGATAATTGTCTTATTTGGCTTTCATTCTCAGAAGTAGGCTGTCATGCTGAAAATGCTCACAATACAAGGAATGAGGGCATACCCTGACCAATAGCTAGGGGAAAACTGAGGCCCTTAGTTCAACTATGTCTAAGAAACTGAATTCTACCAACAAATGCTGAGTGAATTTAGAAACAGATCCTTCAGCAGCTGAGGCTTCAGATGAAACTGCAAATCCTCAACTAATATTATATTTAATGGTGAAAAACTGAAAGTGTTTCCTCTTAGATCAGGAACAAGGCAAGTATACCTGCTCTTACCACTCTTCTTCAATATAGTACTGGAAGTCCTAACTAGAACAATAAGGCAAGAGAAAGAAATAAAAGGCATCTTAACTGGAAATGAAGTAAATAATCACTTTTTATAGATGAAATGGTTCTTTAATAGAAAACCCCAAAGACTCCACCAAAAAAATATTAGAAACAATGAACAAAGGATACAAAATCAACGTACAAAAATTCTTTTCATTCCTATAAGCTAACAATGAAATTTCAGGAAAAGAAATGAAAAAAACAATTCCTTTTTTCAATTTCAAGAAAAAGAATAAAATACCTAGGAATAAACTTAACACAAGATGCGAAGAACCTATACAATGAAAACTACAAGACATTATTAAAAGAAATTTTAAAAGGCATAAAGAAATGAAAATATTTTATGTTCATGGATTGGAAGAATTAACATAGTTAAAATGATCATATTACCCAAAGCAATATATAAATTTAATGCAATCACCATCAAAATTCCAATGGCAATATTTAAAGAAATAAAACAAACAACCATCATATTTGTATAGAATCACAAAAGACCCTGAATAGCCAAAGACAAAAAAGAAAATAGGCTGGAGGTATCACACTGCTTCACTTCAAATTACACCACAAAGCAGCAATAATCAAAACAGCATGATATTGACAAAAAAAAAAAAAAAAAAAGAGAGACACACAGACCAGTGAAACAGAACTGAGAGCCCAGAAATAAACCCACATACATATGGGCAAATAATTTTCAACAAAGGAGTCAAAAATATACAAGGGGAGAAAAGAACGCCTCTCCAATAAATGGTGCTGAGAAAATTAGAAAGTCACATGCAAAGGAATGAAACTAGACTGCTATCTGTCACGATACACCAAAATTAACTCAAAATGGATCAAAGACCTGAATATAAGACCTGAAACAATAAATTTCATTTAAGAAAACAGGTACTAAACCCACGGACTTTGGTTTTAGAGAGGATTTTTTTAATTTAACCTCAAAGGCAAGGGAAGTAAAAGCAAAAATAAATGAATAGATTCGACTTTATCAAACTAAAAAACTTCTGCACAGCAAAAACAAAACAAAACAAAACAAAACCATCAACAAAACAAAGAGGCAACCTTCTGAATGGGAAAAGATATTTGCAGACGACACTTTCAAAAATGGGCTAATATCCAAAATATATAAAGAACTCATACAATTCAACAACAACAAAAGAAATCTAATTAAAAAATGAGCAGAGGACCTGAGCAGATACTTCTCCCAAGAAGACATACAAGTGGCCAACAAACATGTGACAAGATGCTCAACTGCACTAGGTATTGGAAAAATGCAAATCAAAACCACAATGAGATAACTACTTCAAACCTGTTAGAATGGCTGTCATCAACATGACAAGAAATAACGTGTTGGAGAGGTTGTGGTAGGAATGTAAATTGGTACAACCACTATGGAAAATAGTATAGAGGTTCCTTAAAACTTAAGAATAAAATTACCATATGACCAGCAATTCCTCTTCTGGGTATCTACCTAAAAAAATTGAAAACATTTATATGTAAAGATATATGCACCTTGATGTTCACTACATTATTATTCACAATGACCAAGTCATGGAAACAATCGAAATGTTCTTTGATAAATGATTGAAGAAGATATATGGTACAGATGTACAACAGGATATTACTCAACCATAAGGAAAGATGAAATACTGCCATCTGTGACAACATGAATGGATCTTGAGATAATTATGCTAAGTAAACTAAGTCAGACTGATAAAGTTGAGAACCATATGATTTCACTCATGTTGGATATAAAACTGAAAGCAACAAAAGAACAAGAAAAACATAACCTCATAGACACAGAAAACAGTTTAGTGGTTACCAGAGGGAAAGAGAATTGGTGAGGAAGACAAAGGTAAAGAGAGTCAAATATTTGGTGATGAAAGGAGATCTGACTTTGGGTGTTGAACACACAATGCAATATACCTGTGATGCATTGTTGAATTGTACACTTGAAATCTGTATGGTTTTTGAACCAATGTCACCTCAATAAATTTCAATGTTACCCCAATAAAAAAAAAAAAAAAAACAGAAAAGAAACCACAGACGCTGGGTTGACACCTTGGTTGTAGCCTGTGAAATGAGAGAGTGTAAGGCAGGAGATCCAGTTAGGCTGTGCCCAGATTCTTGATCCCAGAAACCATGACATATTAAATATGTAAAATAGCTACCCCCATCCATGGAGGATATATCTCAAGTCCCTGAGTGGATACCTGAAACCGTGGGAAGTACGGGACCCTGTATATACTATGTTTTTCCTAAACATGCATATATACCTATGATAAAGCTTAATTTATAAATTAAACATATTTAATAAATTATTACAATATGCTAAAAATTAAGTAGATGTGGTCTTTCTCTCTCTCTAATAATTTTTATAATTTTTTTTTACTACAAACCTATTCCTGAATCTGCATAACCATTTCTTTCTTGCAGTAAATGGCTTGGTGTCACTTGTTTTAGGGAATCCTTTGCTTAAGTCCTTGTATAGGCTCAGTGCTTCCTGGCTCAATACACTGCTGTCAGTTGGAACAAATTTAATGGCTTTTCTGCCTCAACTAAGGACTTATCACTCACCGTGGCAATAACTTTTGCAGTCTGAGGTGTGACAGCAAAACTAGCAGAGATTTCTTTTTTCTTTATAATTTTATGGATAGATGATATGTTCTTATTGTAGATCTTAGAACATCAGAATTACTTTTTTTCTTTCCTTATTTTGTCAAAATCTCTCATTTTTTTCACTTAAAGGAAACATTTTATGGCTTCTCTTTGACATCACTATTCTTGCATTTTGGGGCCAAATTATTAAGTAAAATAAAGATTACTTGAATAGAAGTACTGTGATACCATGACAGTCAATCTGATAATCCAGACAGCTACTAAGTGTCTAGTGACAAGTAGAATATACTGTGTGGATATGCTGGACAAAGGGATGATTCATATACCTGTGGTTGACATGGGTGATGAAAGATTTCATCACTCAGGATGATGCACAATTTAAAACTTATGAATTGTTCGTTTCTGAAATTTTTCATTTAATATTTCAGACTACAATTGACCATAGGTAACTGAAACCACAAAAGCTAAACTGGGGATAAGGAAAGACTACTGTATTGAAGTTGCTAAATTTGGGTACAATTTCTTATGCAGCAATAGATAATAGATGTATGTGAGGTGTTAACAGGCTGACCTGTCCCTCAGTTACTTTTCTTTAATACGCACAGTTGAAATTATCATATCTTTGTTTTTGTTTTCTGTTTATATTTCTTAACAGAAAGTATACCTTTTGAAGGGACTGATAATATCCACTTTCTTTGTGTCTTTAATAATTTGGGCCCAATGTATTATAGGTATTCAGTGAATAACATAAATGTTAAAAAAAAGTTTATCTACTATTTTGGAAATTTACATTTATAACTGATTTGGAATATTATAAATTTCTTTTCCAATGAAAAATACTTTGTTTCACTCAAATTATGGAGAAAATATTTTCTTTTTGCAATTAAAATTAAATCTATTCTCAAATATATCATGTGCAATTAAGCTTTCAGGATCATTGTATATTTGTACAGTTCTACTAAAAGTATTATTAGAATATTTTTCTAGAAAAATAATTTATCCATAGAACTTTTTCTTTTGGCTTTAAACAACAGGAGTTTATTGTCTGATAGTTCTGGAGGCCAGAAGTCCAAAATCAGGGTATGGGCAGGGTCAGTTCCTTCTGGAAACTCTAAGGGAGAATCCATCCCATGCCACTTTCCCAGCTTTTGGTGGCTGCTGGCAATCCTTGGCTGTTCCTTAGCTTGCAAACTCATTGTTGCAGTCTCTGCCTCCATCTTTCACATTGCCTTCTCTGTATTAAAACTTTTTTTCTTAGAGTCAGCAGATGGTAAATTTAAAGAGCATGGTACAGATTTACTAACTAAACGCAATTTCTTTTTCTCTCATAGTAGCAATATAAGAAACTTTATAATACACATACAAATTTTATCAAAACATGTAGAAATACATAAAGATCTAGTAATTCAGTATCATCAATGTAAACTAAACATGAAACCTTAAAAAGTACAGTTTATATCCAGAGATAACCCATAGTAATAAATAATTGAATATAGGTGAATGTGTATATGTGTGTATACACACATGTACATATGTGCATATATATTTATGTAGAATGAGTTAGAATAATTAAAATGTAGTTTCAAAATAATAAAGGGATTTTGAAAATATTTGCCTTGTCTTTTACATTGTTTTATTAAAACATGTTTAAGTCATTTATTTTAGTTATCCATTTTTGTCAAATTATAATCATTATCACTTAATAACAGAGGAAAAAAGCCTTTTAAGCACATAAAAATGATGACATTTTGATGGAATGTTGAGCAATAATTTTATTAAATATTTTTCTTTTAAAAATACTATCAAAGAAAATATCACACACAAATTGGACAGAATAGAAAGAAAAATGTCATCTTAAATCATCTATCCCACCTTACAGGTAACTGTGTATAATTCTGCAATTATATTATGTCTTGGAACACATGAATATGGAAAAGATAAATTTATCAATACATTATGACAATTATTTTATGACAGATATTCATACTATTTCTATAGATAGGAAAAATCTGTATAAATGATGTATAAGTACTAAAGCAAGGAGTTTATAAAAGAAAAAGCTAGAAATTATACTACCAAATGAACAATATTCTTCATATTAATTTCCTTGAGAAAGTTCATTCTTAGTTATTTAAGCACATTTCAGTTTAGATATATGTATGTATTGCAATGATGTTGTCACTGTTCAAAACAATTTTGGAATATCTGTTTTGGTGTTAGGTAAGAGTCATTCAATAAGCTCTATAAGAAAATCAGTCTTCTTTGTGAACAACCATACCTATTCATCATGGATAAAATTTTGCCATTATTAAGCCTATTAATATGAAAGCACTATAGGTTCTGAAGGTGATTCTAGAAGACCAGTTGAAATGCTGTTTGAACAGCATTGTGATTGCTGAAATAAAATTTATAACTTTACAAAACATTGCTTCAAGGGAGACAGAATTGCTTTTTGATTGTATAAATATTGTTGTGTTTGCTTAAAATGTTCTAGCAATATTTTCCCAACACTGCTTGCTTGTGTAACACTATATGAAGGATGTATGTAGTCAGGAATATGTTTATTTGGTTATTTTACAGATCAGTTCTATCATGCCATCTCTAATACTTATCTGAAACCTAAATCTGAATATTAATAGAAGCCATTAGCACAAATTTGAATCCAAAAGATTAAAAATATAAAATGTTGTCTAAAATTATTCCTACAGCTAAAGGAACAGAAAGTAATCTTTAAACAAGTTATTAAAAGGCAATAAAGAAGAGAGAAAATTAAAATCTTTCTATTCCATATTAAAGATGAGAAGAATAAGACCTAGAGGAGTTAAGTGATTTGCATGAAGAAAATAAAACCTTCCAAATGTGGAGGACACTAGGGGACATGATCTCTTGTACTATAGGAATGGCATCTAAGTCACTTAGGCTTTCATTAGATGATATAAAAAGGCAAAAATGAGTGGTAACTTTTTGGGGCATATACACACCAAGACAACTTAGGATATTGACTCTTTGAAGATTTTAGTGTTTAGAATATTTTAATATATTTAACAAATAGAACTAACACAAAATGAAAGAAGCCAAATACTGACTCTTCACATTTTAATAGCTACAATCCTTATTTTAAAATCATCAATTGTTTTAAACTTGGACAATCTGAGCTGACATCTTTGTCACCTGGCTTCCTTCTCTAGTGCATTCTAAAGTGAGCAGTATGATCTTTCTTTTAATGAAATTCTAAGAATCCAACTTTTCTAGTTCCTAATGACTTTTGGTAACTTTTCTCAAACAAGTAAATATGAATATACATTATTTATATAACAGGGATTCTGAAAATGTATTAATTACCTCTTGGATTGCCCTAATCATATATTCTTTCCTTTTACTATAAATCACTTTTAGTTGACTTGGAATATAACTAATAACTCAACATTGATTAGGAAACATAAACAAGTAATTACACCAAATGGAGGACCACAGGATAGTATCCAGTGAGGGTAATAACAGCAGTATTAATTCATTTACATTGGGCCCTTGCAGCAAAACTAACCACATGAAATGGGAAGTGGAGATGAAAGTAGGTTCTAGACTGGGTTCCTACCCTTAATTATTTTCTGTTTCTTCTTTTCCTACACTTCCATTTCCTTTTTTTTTTTTTTTCATGTGCAACCTACACTTTCTAGACCAAACAAGCCTGAAGTACAATCAAAAGATACAATTCAAATAACAAGAAAATTGCCATTGCTATACACATTTTTCAGTGGAATCCTTGGAATGCCAGCTCCTATCCAGGTTCCTTCTTCTATGCATAATGCTTTCAATAAGAGGTTGTATTTTAGTGATTAGAGCTAGCTGCCCTGAGTAAAGTCTAGGTCCAATCCTTAGTAGGAGGGTTGCTTTAGGTAAGATCTAAGTCTCTCTGTGTTTTAATCTTCTTATGTATAAAATGATCATAGTAATAATATTAAAAACATCTGCATCATAGAATCATTGTGAGGATGAGTTAATGCACATTAAGCACTTAAGATGATTCCTACCATAGAGTAGGCACCTAAAAATGCTAGCTACGATTATTATTTTGACATTTTCTACACACACATTGTGAAAATGTTTGAAGCCTCTTCTATTAGCTTGGGTCTCTCTTTATTTTTGACTATGTATTTTATATCTTTTCTTTAACTTAATATTTCAGTTTCTTATACTCCCCCTGAAGCATGATCTCCGTTACTACATCACATGCAGATTTTCCCCCTGATATCTCTTCTACTGGGATTCAGCTAATGAATTGTGACTTGCTTCTTCTTTAAGGTGGTTTCTTCTACTACCTGGGGCACTGCACAGCACTTACAGAGCACAGTGGTTTGAGAAACTAAGCTATAACTTCTAATATATTTAACTATTGTCTCTGTCATGAGATCTTTATGACGTTCACACAAATAGCTCAGGGAGACTAGTACCCAAATACCTGACTTCCTATTTTGAATAAGCTGAGTCTAACTACTGCTGAGGCCTTTAAAACAAAGAAACAAGTACAAGATATATGTAAGTAAAAATCCCAATCTGTTGAAGATTCCTTCAATAAGTCACTTTTTAAACTCATATTTCTATTAATGGATAAATTAGATACAATTATCAGATTATTTTCCATGTTAAAAATAGATTTAAATTTCTCCAGATGTATATGGCATAGCACATGTCTCAGAGTATAGTACTTCCCATTCTTATGCCAACTTCATACCTTATTTTAGAACTTTGAAATTTCATTCCAGCTTCCACTAGACAGATGTTTGACTATTTTCTTAGTTTTTTTTTTTTGTAAAGTACTGATAATAACAGGTCTTTTTTCACAGATGTGTTGTGAGAGTTAAATACATTAATGTATACAACCCTATATTACATTGCTACTAGAGCTCAAATTGTTGTTCAGAAGTTGAAGATCTTGACGTGGCAAAAATATTTTGGAATGAAGGTATGAAATTCAACTTCCGTAAGATTTTAAAGTCTCAAGTTGTTAAATTAGAGATGAATTTCTCTAAATTTGGAATGGTCAGATTATTATGGAAAGCACAATAGACACTCAGATAATAGTATTTACATATACTTTTATTTAAAAAAATACTTAAATTTTTTCAGTTTGCTTTAACTGTGGAAAACTGACTCTTGAAAATATTTTTTAATGACTACAACAATGAGTTGTTCTTCTGACCTTTATAAATTTATTTTAATTTTACAACCTCTAGCTTATCTGTCATCTATTCATATATGCATGTACACACATACATAGGAAGAGCTGTGCTATTTGTTCTGTACCAATAGCTACAATGACAAATTTTGTAACTATAGAAATTGCAGCAGGTTTTTTATTTGCCTTTGTCCAACATAAGTCATTTATTCTTGCTTATAATCTAAGATTATCACAACACAAATTTGAGGAGTCTTGGTTATACTTCCTACACGATTCTGTGGTATAACAATTATATTTCCTTTAAAACAAATCCTTTCTGGGAAACTCTCTAAAGCCTGGAGTTCTAGCAATTATTAGGTCACAGTTACACTTTGTCAGGACTAAATATCTTACATTCTTGCTGAAAGAGAAGAAAACCTAAGATTATAATATATTCAATAAGAAGGTGCTAACTTTGCATTATTTTCCATTCTTCTTCCTGTCTTTGTCAGGAGGATGGATCCATGCTGTGCTATTCTCTATTCTAGTTGCCACCTTTGTCATAAGAATGAGGCATCAGAATCACAATGTTTCCTGTGAGATATAATAGCATGCTTCC
Source organism: Eidolon dupreanum (assembly GCA_028627145.1). Classification (NCBI taxonomy): domain Eukaryota; kingdom Metazoa; phylum Chordata; class Mammalia; order Chiroptera; family Pteropodidae; genus Eidolon; species Eidolon dupreanum. Next base: position 50,981,891 of record CM053514.1, on the reverse strand, counting down.
CTACTGTCACCTCTCAGGATGTTGTATTTAGTTAGGTTAGAGCCTCTGAATCCCTTAGGTCATCAGTGAAACATTCACCATTCACACAAGGTGTGTTTTTGCTTGTATTCATTGTAAAGTGTTTGATGTCTTGGTCAGTTTTGTAAACCTTCTCTATCTCACACCCTTAAAAAAGACTTGTTTTTTTTTTCTTTGTCATTATCAGATCAATCAAATGTATTTTACATTCTGTGGTATACAGAAACATATATATGGTTAAATTATTTTTTAAAAATATCTGTCACATACAAATATTTTAATATTCCAGTTACACATAGGAATATAGAACAAGTATATGATATGGTGAGACAGGCACTTAAAAGTTCATCCCCTTTGAGATGTATTTATTTTGTATTGAGAAAATTTATACTTTTTAATTTTTATTTTATTTGGGCATATTTTCAAATTGCTCTTAAATTTGCCTCTTATCCAGAATGAAATATAAATACTATATTGTATTTTTAGACTATGCTTCTTTCCTACACTGTAAAATGAAACTACTACTTTTCACAAATATTAGGTTGCATGGAGCCAAGGTGACAAATATCTCTATACAATTGCATTTTTCAATATAGACAGAATTTCATAATGACACAGGACAAAGGAAGAAGACATGGTAAGCATGGTAAATCCTTTTAAATTAGAATAATGTACATATAAGAAGGCAAAGAACCATATGGATCTAGTCAACAATACAACTTCCTGTATTATGTATGTGAGAAATATTTTTTGAGAAAATTGTCTTAAGTTTTAGCCTCTTTTTTTTCAGAAGAAATTGACCTAAAATTTAATTATGCATAAACTTTTTCTAGAATTAAAAACAATATGATTATTGTCGGTTTGGACCAGATAACTAGGAAAAACAGAAATCACATTTATGCTTCACAGAAAGGTTTTAATGTAGGTGATTGGTAATTTAACTCAGACTGAGTAGGAAACAACTGGTCTCTCATTGACAATGAGGAATTGCTTGAGTCTTGGCCACATCCTTCACTTGGCCCTTAGACTAGGCTGACTCCCTTGTAGTATTTGTTGTATTTCAACCTCTCAGCATGATCATGGTGGTAACATCCATGGCAGCTCCATTGGCTCACTCTCAATTCAGAGAGTTCTGTAACCTTTCTCCTCCATGTTAGTGAGAGATATATGATGATTTCCTTCATACCTTATAAAAGCCAGGAGAAGCTTAGGTTTAATAAAATCAGATTCTTCTTCTGAATAACCTTGATGGGTGCAGTTTTTCATCATGTATCTCCTGCATGGACGGGGAGTCATATTATGAAGCAATCTTCTTTTAAATTCCTGAAAACAATCATGGAGCAAGCTCCTCACTGCCATTTTAAGCCCTCTCAATCAATCTAACTCACCTCCTACCTCTGGGCTTCTGTCTAGACAAGGGAGATCAGAACACGCATTCCACTAGCAGTTTTCCTTATCTGCCTTCTTCCTTGTCATCGAAATATCTCAAGGCTCAGAGTGGCAGACTTTGGTTCTGCTCTGGACTTACTCTATGCTGAACCCTATGGTGTAACTCACCAGGTCTATTGGACAATTTGTTCAATATATGCAAGTCATTATTTAGAAAAATAATTTATTCTTAGATAAAGCTCTGTTTTAAATATATTTGGTTTGTTGTAAATAGCACAACATTATGTATAAGAAAATGGAAAGAAGAGAAGCACATTGTCATATTTCCTATTTTGAATAAATAAGCTTGGTTAAGAGAAGTGCCAGATAAATAGGCCAGGAGGCTGACATAAAAGTACTTTCAACTCCATCATCTGTTCACTTCTATTGTGTTCTAACGTTACCCTAGAGAAGTGGGAATGGTCAGGTTTTGCTTTTGTTGACTCACAAGCCTGAAGTGATAGAGATTTGAGACTCAGTGCTTGTGCCACTTGAGAATAAATATTTCTGGCAGAAGCTGCAGGTTGGCAATTTGTTAAGTCATTCTCACACTGAAAGTTATTTTTCAAGGAGGGTTTTATTACTCAATGGAAGCAGCTGATCCTTTACTTCAGCTTGTATCAAGAGGAGAGAACCCTTTCACAACAGTTCTGCTAATAGTCAATGTTAAGTTTAGTTGAAATGTCTTCATACCTTAGGAGGTCTGAGGATCCAGTGTTATGTCTACTAAGTCTTGCAATTTGATGTCACAGCTTCCCAAGATGTGGATCAGCTATCTTTCCCTGGGACTCATGTGGTCAAGGGTAGTTCCAGAGATCAGCTCTAGAAACACTGTTTAGCTTTCTACAGAGCCACCAACAATCATGTCTCAAAGCTACTTAAAGCATAACTACATTGCTACTTTGTTTCCCAGGACAATGGGGCTTGCTTCTCAGATATTTCATCATCTGAGGAATACTACTCAAAGTTGTTCTTCCAAGAGCAGAAAAGATCATTAAAGGTAATTTGCTTTGTATATTTACATAGCTAGAGGAAACCATTTGATCAATTTTTTTTCAGAATAAAAGAGTATCTTCTCTTTATAAAATTATTCATTTCAAATGTATGCATATTCTGCATAGTTATTGGATTGATATCTGTATGTACCTCACTAGTTGTAAACTCCACTAAGGCAGGTGTCTTATCTTTTTGGTTTTCATTTTGTCCCCAGTGGCTAAAACAGAATCTGGCACAGAAATGGGCTAATAAATATTTGTGGAATGAACAAGTGAATAAATCTACTTCAAGATGATGCTTTTCCCTTACTATATTGTGAAGTATTTGGGAGCATTTCCAGCTAAAGAAGAGAGGAAAATGGCACCAACTTAATCCCTGATATGGTACTCCTCAAGTTGAGATATTTTTCTAAAAATAGATAGCTTTTAAAAACTCAGATTGATTCAATCTATAAATAAATATTTTAGGAAATAACATGACATAAGCCTAGTTTTAAAATCCAATAGACCCATCAGTATTTATTACACTGTATCAAACTGTGTTCTACAAAATATCAGTTATCTGGGATTTTGCTATATGTGTAGAAAAATTAATCTAAAGTTAAATGAGTTTAGAACCAATAGGACGAACAAGTTTCATTATCGAAGTACTTTTATAGCCACTGAGGGAATAATATACTCTGGAATATAGTATGCTGGTATCTCAAACTTATTTGAACAAGAAATTTTATTTTTATAGTAACTTTCCTAATACTTATATTCCATTTTGAAAATATTGGGTTAGAAACATTTTAAAATTTCAAACCTAAACTCTAAAAAGGCTTATTATCAATCAAATTGTGAACCAGAGAGTAATTATGTTTTATTCATTCTTGTTTCACACATTTTAGCATTTTCCAGTTTTTGGCACATAGTGTTTAATAAACATTTGTTTAATAAAAGAAACAATGAGAGCTATCTCAAACCTAACTTTTTGCTATATTGAAAGTAATAATTATACTAAATTGGCAATACTACAAATTCATGCCAATGGAAATATGAGTTGTTAAAAGTTAAATAAAAATTCTCGAATCATAAAGAAAAATGTGTATATACATTTTTTTTCTGTAGAAAAGGAAAGAGTGAATTTATTATGCTAAAATTTATTATGACAAGAATCAGTTTTAAAAATCTATGTATAAATTAATTGATAATGTATAATTCCAATTTAAAAATATAATAGGTCTCTCTGAAGATTTTATAATGTTGTTTTATATAAACCAGATTATTATTATAAATAGTATATTTTCCTATGGAATAATTTAGTAGATTTGGCTTCCTAGTTTTTGATCAGTTCTGTGGAGTTTACCATGCTGAAAGAATTCCATTTGGTGACTGGCAAAATTTCAGAAATTAGATTGTTATATACCTTAGATAAAACCAGGACCTATCCACAGCTAGATAGATAAATATACCTAAATAATACTTGGCTCGATCACAATATTGACTATAAACATCTCAATAATTATTATTTAAAGTGGAGTCAAGAAATAAGTATAACAAGAGATTGCTAACTGTTCTTACAAAGTTTGTCCCCCCAAATTTGAGAATATATCTAAATATCTCTCATTTGACTTAATCAGCAACAACAGGCTCCTTAAACACAGGTGTTGGAAGATTTACTAGAAAGATTATTCATAAGCTTTTTTAATTTTTTAAAGTTTTTGGAGGGGATTGTAATAAGTAAAGAACATTACAAGTACCCTATTTTGCCTCAGTGAGTTGTCGAGAACAAATGTGGTTATATGTAAATAATTTAAGGGATACGACATGCTACACAAGTAAAATAAACTTTATTAAATTAATTCACCTAGACAATTCTTGAAATACTATGTTTTTAAGCTATACATTATACTCTGGAGGAAAAGTATTATTTGCCTGATCTGTTGCCTTTTCTTTAGCCTGAGGGGCATCCAAGAATTTGACTCTTGCTTGAATTTTCTTTGAAGTTATTATGGAGACTATGTTAGTGTGCATCAGATGTAAGAAAAATGAGCCTTGCTTAGATTGATATATAATGAATCATAAATCTATACTTAGAGTGTTGTTTACTGTGTAACTTGTAATTCAAGGGTAACCAGTAATTAATAAGTAATCAGCTGAATTAGAGATGGGATTTAGTTCCATACCTCTGAGAAGATTAAGTTTAGCAGGTAGAAAAGCTAATGGGACCCTGAAGCTTTTGTGAGCCAAGGTAGTTCGTATCCACTAGGCCTCATCCCCTGTGGTCTTGTACATCTCATCTTGGAGAAATTGGGACATTCAGCAGCCAAGCTGGGAGTCATGAGTCTCTGCTCTGTTTCCTGTGCATGTCTAGTTGTCTATCATGTATGCTTTCTTAAAGGTTGTATAAAGCCTATTCTTAGAGGCTGAGTGAAATCTATTTTGTTTCATGAGTTTGATGTGCAATTCAAACCCAAGACCACTGTTGTTGGTTGGTATAATGAGTATTGTCCTATGGGAAAGATTTTAAATATATGTCTTTAAAACTTTCTATTTAAAGATTCTGTTGAACTTCTGACATTCTAAGATTTGATGAAAAAGAGTATAACATTCATATATTACTTTCCTGGGGTCGCTGTAGCAAATTACCAAAAACTGTGAAGCTTAAAACAACAAAAATTTATTACCTGCTAGTTCTGGAGGTTTGAAGTCAAGATGTCAGTCAGTCCATGCTCTCTCTTAAGGCTGTAGAGGAGGATCCTTCCATGCTTTTTTCTCTCTTTTCAAGATAATGAACAATCCTTGGCATTTTTTGGCTTGTAGACACATCCCGCCAATCTCTGTTTTCTTCTTCACATGACATTTCTCTCTATGTATATGCCTGTGTTCAAATTTTCCTCTTTATATAAGGACATAAATCAGTGGATTAGGACTCATCTTAATTCAGTATGACCTCATCTTAAATTGATTACATCTGCAGATGAAGCAAGAGGGCAACTTCTTGCTGTTGAGTTAGTCTGAAAGGTTAGCTGTTGAAGCCTGATAAGTTTCACTAGAATATCTGTCCTAGGGTATCACCGATGAGCATCAAGGAGCCTTGAGAGGCAAAGCATAAAATATCTGCATAACAGTATCAAAGGACTGTCTCTATCACTATGCATGCACAGTAAGGATCAGTTGTGTCCCTACGGTGAACTTTCCTTAATTTAAATTATGTCCAGGGGTGAAGATCTACCATGCTAATGGAACATGAGATGTATGAAGAAGCATAGCAGTTGCACTTTGCAGGCACCAAGAAAGCCTCACCGTTATGTGCCTAGACACAGCTTTTACCCCACTTAGCTCCCTTTAAAACCTTGCCCCAACTTCTCCTTTCTCTGTGTTGTTTCCCTTGTGCACAAGCTTAATAAACTTTTGCCTCTTGCCTGAACTGTCTTGTGGTGCTCTCTCTTATTTCCATCATGGGAGATTCCAAGAATGTAGGATTCCAGAAACACATGATCTTATTTCTATATATAGCTGCATTCACAGGTTCCAAGAATTAGGACTCGAGTAGATCTTTTTGGGGGACACAATTCAATCCATAATAATTGATCATGTAATAGAGTTCAGTCACGGCTCTTTAACTTTGTTCTTGTCATTATTTGTTGTATTTATTCATTTAAAAATATGTGTTGAGCTGAGTAATTTTCTAGGTGCTTGGAATAAAGTAGCAAGTAAAATAGACTTGTATCAGAGAAAATAAGACAGGAAAATAGAAGGTCAAGGCATGCCAGATAAAAAATGTTATTTTATATAGAATGATTGGACTGGGCCCTACCAATACAACACTTTCAGTCTGGTAGAAAATCGTAAGGGTTGTGAGCAAAGAAATTATAAATTTTGAACTATGTTTTAAAAAAATAATGAGACTTTCGTGAGACTAAAATACAAAAGGGCATAGAGATTATAATCAGTAAGAAAGATAAGAAGTACTCTACCCTAACAGAAAGTGGGAAAAGCAGGTTGGAAGTTATGGGAATTGAATAACTAAATGATGATAGTGGCTTTTAACAAGCTTCATTACTGAAGGTGATAAAAAGTGGTGGGGTTCTGATTATTTTCAAAGGATTGAGCCCAAAAGATTGCCTGATGGAAAGGATGGCTATAAAACTTTTGACCTCATAAACTCAAAGCATAGAGTTGCCGCTTACTAAGATAGCAAACTGTAAGAGCTGATTATGTAAGTTGTGTGTGTGTGCATGTGTGTGTAAATGTGTGTGTGTGCATGTGTGTGTAAGAAGATATGTAGGCTTTCAATTTTGGACATGCTAGGTTTTAGATGAATATTAGAAATCCAAATAGAGATAATAAATAAGGAGTTAGATACACAAATCTAGAGTTCAAGAGAAAGATGAGAGCTAGAGGTATAAATTTTTAAGCCATAGTAAAATTAAATTATATTTAAAACTATAAAACTGGATAAAAACATCTTCTTTAATAAAACATTTGACAAGTTCTACAGTGTTTGCAAAGTTGCATCAGGTATGGTTATCACAATATCAAAGGCATTTCTTCCTCTTAAACTTGAGATAATATTTTTTGAATAAATTGGCCTCGTGCTCTGGAGCTATTTACTAAAGCTGATTGCAAGAGGAAATATATTTTATAGGAGGTATTAAAAGAGACTAGCCAGTTGACTTTGGATGATTTCCTTTTACTGGGTTAAGAATGGCATGAACTAGTTGACTTACTGAGCCTTAATTCACATCTGTTATTTTAGTCACTAACTTCTAATTTGAATTTGAATTATTTTTCCTCCCCTATATTGTCAGATCATTTCCAACACAAAATGGGCTTTCAAGTTTCTTTCCATCTTTATAGGATGACCATTTTCAAACAGAGATATGATGTTAAAAAGTATTACTCTTTGTTCAATACTAGCATTTCAGTATAATTAAAAAATAAGCTTTTTACTATTTATTTATACTGCTTGTCCACCTTATTCTCAATACTGAAATCCTTTTCTCACCTTTTTTTGTATTAAATACATTTGAATATTAGTTCATAATTTTCTTCACCAAATTCTCAGTGACCTCATTCATGAAATATCTCTTGATAAATAAAGAATATATGGTGACAGAAAGAACTCTAACTATGGGCGGTGTACATACAATGCAATATAAATATGACATACTGTTGAATTATATATACTTGAAACTTATTAGATTTTGTTAACGAATGTTACCAAATATATGCATGCTAAACCAATTCTGATAGTTCAGAAGTACAATAATTTTTAAAGATAATGTTTACTATTTTTCCTTCTTAATAGAAAACGCTGAAGGGGTATCTTCAATTTTGTATTTGGATAAAGAAAGTAGGCATACCCTTGGTAGATTAACTAAACTCTGAGAAATAATTTAAAATATAAGAATCTATGCAGCACTGCTCATCTGTAACAAGGTGTTTGTCTTCAAATTTTATGTCTTGCTTTCAAATATATTTAATCAAATACACGAAACAAACAAAAAATTCTAGTAGCAAATGAAATATAGAAATAGTTAACAAAATGTGATCATCTGGTTCTCGACTGTATTGATATTTAGGATAACATTGCCTATTAAATCCATAATCAAATAGGAAAATCTCATCGAATTAAAGTATTATTCACATATTTATATTCTCCTTCCTTTAGGCAAGATGCTAGCTTTTCTTTATAGATGGATCTAGCAATAAAATGAAAATAAAAATTGGGAAAAGAGTTGAAGCAACACATAGGAACAAATAACATGTATCATTTCTTCTTACTCCTCAGAAATTTCTGCATACTGTATCTCTAAGAATGTTTTTAAGACCTAATAATTCAGAATAATTATGAAAAAGTAAAATAATGATAAAATAAAGTAACAATATAATAGTAGTAAGATAACCACATCTATTTTTTTTACCTCAAAGATTTTAAACATGAAAGAATTATAAATATCCTTGACTTGTCTTCTATGTATAGTGTTTGATAATCATCGAAATACCATTAAAATATTGTCAAAAAAACAATATTACTATGGCTACATATATGATTTCATATTCTTGTTCTATTAAATGACATGTCCCCCATTAATTTATCACAATGATTAACAGTATCTCTTGTTAATCATTGAGATAAAAAGGCATACTTCAAAGAGGCCTCTTCTAGGAAAGTAAGATGAAAAACATGGAAAAAGTCTAAATAAAAAGAGGAGAGGAGAAATAGAAAGTAGGTGGATCATGATGACTTGAAACGAGAAGAAAGATAAAGAATACAAAGGCTAAAACAAAATCTTGAAATTGAGATGAAAGCTCCCCCAGTACCCCCTCTCTCAAGTAATGTATACCACCAAATCCACAGCATCTCATTTTCTTAAGACCTTAATTCTAGTCTTTCTAGGGAAAACATTTTTTTCTAGATATTTATTTGACTTTCACTTTTTTTTGCAAGTGTCTAATGTCACTTTTATGTTTATATATCCCTGTTGAATTTAGCTATGTCTTGTAATATAAGGCAGAATGCCAAGCTTCTAAAGGATCTATTACATTTCTAAGACATCTTGATTTTCATGAGCTTCACAACATTTCTGGGTAAATTTTTGTAACTCGTGTAATAAGACTTTTAAATAGTACAGTGTATTTGTGTTAATCAGTGCTGTATGCTGTTATTTGTTGGGAGGCAGAAGTTTGGCACCTGGTATCTTGTTCTGGTCCTTGAAATTATTTCTGACTCAGAGTCTTTAAGAACCTACTATAATATCCCTCAGTTTGTGTTTGTCTGATGCTTTCTCGTGATTAAATTAAGGAAAATTACCTCAGTATTATATTGAGAAAGTATCAGACTCTGGTGAATGCTAAATATAGTGGATGAAACTTTAAGGAGAAATGGGATGTTTGCATAGCCCCAAATTATCTCCCCTAGATATATATTAACTGTGATGATTTTAGCATATGTCCATAAAGTATTTGATACACTTCTCTCCAAGAGGTGGAGTTTAATTCTCCTGTTGAGTATAGTATAGCTTGAATTTAGTGATTCACTGCTAATAAGCAGAGCATGGAAAGGGAAAAATAGTAATTTTACAATGCAGAAATCTGGCAGATACCACCATAACTAAGTGATCAAAGTTAACATCACCAGTGATAGGTCATGCTGGCATCATATCCTCCCTATTATGATGTGATGAAAAGGACTCCAGAACTAAGAGCAATGAAAAAGAAACATAAGAAATGTTTTCTAATTTAAAATATTCTTCAATATCTGTGAAGATTGTTTTTTAAAGACTGATATTCACAGACAATGTTTTACCCAGTGAGTTTTAAGATGTAGGTATTAAGGGTTATCAGAGCTCAAAGAACATAGAAACACAAATAATAAATATTTGCCTAGTTTACCTGACTTACACTGAAGCTCTTTTAGTTGTAGGGATCATAATAATTTTTCTAAATAAAAGACTTCAGTGGTTTTGTGCATTCTAATTTTAATATTGCATGTTAATATAGATCTGTATATTAATATAGCCAAAGTTTTTATATCTTAAGATTTTTTTTTTAATTTAGTAAAAATGGTTGACTCAAAACCACACATAAGTCAATTCCAAAGACATTCAGTAACTAAAAAATAAGTTCAAACATAGGACATGTGACTTGGTTGATGTTACAAAAATTCTGCCTTGTTTACATAGTACGAGTCTGAGGTTCCTGTGCTAAAAAAAAAAAAGGGCATTGCCTAGGATGGAGCAGGGTGCACACTCGTTGACAATCAGGCATTTACTCACAGATCTAAACACATGAGTAGATGGCTGGATGCCACAGTGATTGGTAAGGACCAGAGAGTCTACTATTTCTCATGCATCTGAAGACTCCTGTGTTTTATTTATTCTGATTGAGATATGGATTATATTGTCTTATCCATGTGTGTTACTTTGAAATGATGAGATTAGCATAATACACTGGATTTTACAAACTTTCATTTTCAAGTCTGTTTTGCAGGGTTGAAACTAAGAAGTAATGACAAAAGAGCCAATGCTCAGCAGCATCTCTGCAATCAGAAAGGATTCTCAATACACTGCCCACACCCAGGAGAGAGCATCCTCTTACAGACGTTAGGCAAACTGAAGAAAAACAAAAGTTGTAAACAGAGGGGAAAAAATAGGGAGGAAAGTCATGTCAGAGATATATTTATGCTATTTCATTTCATGTTGAGGTGCTTGCTTACAAGAGAGCTTTTATGTCTAGTCTATATAACGGTATGCATTATGATCACTATGTTGCTCCCAAATTTGCCTATGTATAAATAATTTTATATCATGATAGATATATGAAAATGAACACTCCTGGGAGATTATCCTATATTAGTCATTTCAGTTATTTCTAGGGAGGTAAAATGGAAGTTGGTCTTTGAATGTACTGCTGGAATCTCTAGCTCCCACAGTGGGTGATGAGGCATCCTGAGCATACCAGCCCCTTGCGGAAAGAGCAATCATTTTCTTGCTTCGTAAGAATGAAGCCTTCTAACTTTATTAGAGGACATAAATTTTTGTATTCAACAAGAATGAGCTTAATTTACAATTAAAGCTTAGTAAGTTATCCATGAACATTTTACATATTTGCCCTAAAATATATTCTATTAGATTATGAAAGATAATTTTTGTCCTTCAGGCATCAGCTCTTTAGAACCTGCCTTCTGGCCTTAGAGAAAGTGCTATAAATGGAAGAGGGAGTCTCCTCCCTTAATGTGATATATCAGGTCACCATTAAAATATTTATTTCCTGATCTTCCCACACAAAAAGTGACAAAAGGTTAATAAGAGTATGAGTGGAAAATAATTAAAGATGAAAATACATACAATAAAATACAAAACAAATTAGAATAAATAAAGTTTAGTGTGACTATTAGGTTAAGATGTCTTGATGCTCACTCAAATCATAAAGTGATGTTGTTTTCTCTTTTGAAAGACAGAAAACCTGGCATATAGAGTTAAACTATTTCTTATTGATATATCTAGGAAATAACTTGAAAAAAATGATGAAAATAGTAAGTTATTTCTTCAAACATTCCTCAAATCCCTTGCCTTTACCTATAGGCAATGTGATAGTCAGATAATATTTTGCTACTATTTTCATCATATTTCCTTTTTTTAATTATTTCTTAGGTATTTTTTTTCTTTTTAACTTAGGACTAGTATTGTCTGAAGTCAAGAAATCAAATACAAAAATGGCCAAAGCGAGATAAAGTTTTACTTTTCTTTTGCATGAAATAAGCCTAGAAATGTATCATAGAGCAGCCTCAGGAAATACTATGGGACCCAGAATCTAGCTCGCTTTTTCCACCATGTTCAGATTTGGGCTCCTGCTTTCTGGTTCTCAGTGTGTTTGCTTCAGTTCCGGCCTTCCAAATTATGCTGCATTTCAGCCAGAAGAAAAGGGAAAGACAGCTAGAAGACAGCTAGAATTGTTAAGAAAAAGTTCAAGTAACTGTATATAGTGTGCTTCAATATGCGAGGGCTGAGTACACAAAATTTACAAGATATAGGTAAGCAGCACTACTGATTTTACCTAAAATTATGAAATTCAATCAGTATCTATATAAATTCAGATGAATTAAAAATGTAATAACCTTAATAAAAGTAGATTAAAACACATAACCCCCCCCCTAATTTTCACAAATTATAATGTGTTGAAATAATTTTTGCACCAATACCAACCTTGGATGCTGAGAATCTTGAAAAAAATAATTAAAATTAGTTAAAATTCAGATTTAAGGTGTATCTCACCTGAGGATAAAATAAATTCTATTAAAAATATTTTTAAAAGGAAAAAAGAAATGTTATCCATAAAAGAATGTTTATTTTGTTTATTTTTGTGAAGTTTCTTGCACATCAAACAAGCATTTCTGATCATTCTGAATAATTTAGTACAGATTAATAAAAAATATATATAAATTGCCCTCAAAGTACAGAGGCTTAAAAAAGATAAAACTGAGCAAAATAGATGTGAGATTTGTTTAAAACCAAAATGTTTTTTAAATGTTCCCTATGTGAAGTATGTTGCTTTGCTTCATCTAGTCCCTTATGCTTGTTCTTACATCAAACGTTTATGGAGCATCTTTGATTAGCCAGGTTCTTTTCTAGAAACTGGGGACTGCAGCTAAGGAGACATGGGATTTATAATCCAGCAGGAGGACAGAGCCTAAATAAGTAATTAACTGCAGGTGTAATTAATTACAAAAGGGACATGTAGGGTGCAAAGAGAGCATATGAAAATATACAACAATGTAAAAAATTTAAGAAAGAAAAAACTGATTAAGAACAGCATGAAGTTGATGAAATACATGTACTGTATTTACAATTATGAATTCATTGTAGAACTTAAGCCAAAGAAACTATAAAAAAATTTAAAAAATAAAATAATCACATTTGCAACAGTGAAAAACTTATGACTGGATTTCCCCAGTTAAATCAGTCAAGATTTCTTTATGTCTATACTTATAAGAGGAACATTTGGAAAGTGGAGAGACTGCAGTCAGCAGAACAATCTGAAAACTTCTCCTTGATTGATAACTCCACAACAAACTATTTGTTTAACCTTGAAGCGTAGTGAAAAATCATAGTTTTTCTCTTTGTAAGATCCAGTATAAGTTTCTAAGTAATTCTCCAGACAATATTTTACTTGGGTAGTCAACGCAGTAAGGAAGAATTGCTGCTTTGACAGACAGTTTATCAGGCATCAATCAAACTTAAATATAAGTGGAATAAAATAGTGATGGTCTTTAAAGAGAGGGGTTTTAGAGAAGGAAGGGCTCTCTACAGTCTTTCATGGGCTGCTAAATTACCAGAGACAAAGGCTGAGATAACATTCCGCTTTGCATTTATAACTCATCAAAAATGTAACATTTTGTTGAACTTGATCTCAAGCTATTTAAAATAAATGAATGAGATTTAAAACTTGTTATAGAATGGATTTTGCTTCTTTTGCATTACATTAAATCTATTTTTTTTTGTTTCTCTTCTATTCTTCAAAATTATTTGTCATTATTGCTAGACTCTATCACAGTAACACATCAGGGTAATAATGTTATTAGTAAGAATATATCTGGGATGACTTGCCAGCTTTTACTTCAGAGACTGGAATTCTTTGGGCATGGAAATCAATTATAATTATTGATGCTATCCTATTTGATAAAAATAAAGATCTCATATAATGACACAGAAAATAGAAAGATTGAACCCTAGACGTGAAACAAGAGTTTGAGAGAAAGTAGAAGAATCCTCACAGTTGCAAAAGGAACTAGACAATTTATTCAACATCAGAGAAGATGCTATCTATACAGTTAATGATAAACTATGAATGCTGTATGTGTGTAGGGAGGAAAGAAATGTGTTATAATTATAGGAAGGTAGCCATGTAGGACCATAAATACCAACTGCAAACTCCAAAGAACATCATTCACATAGACCACGATGTGTTAGCCTTACTCCCTCCACAATCTTTCCTAACGTCCTCAAGCTATCAATTACTAATGTCAGAGGTAGCTCCCTGCTTTGTGATCTCCAGACAGAGGCAAAAAGTGCAATAAAACCAGTAAAGCAGATATTAAGAGTTTCAAAAGCTCTAAACACCACTTTTCAACATAGATTCTAGCGATAAACCCGAGGCATACTTTAGGTTGTGCATTTTAGTCTTATAACTAGGAGGCAATTCCTCCTTGATAATTGAAACTTTCCACAATGGTCAATGGATTTTCCTGGAGAATACTAAAGAATATTAATTTGAATCTTTACCAAAAGCCCAGTTGTAAGAAGTACAGTTATAAAAAATTGAAGAACTGAGGTAAGCTCATCTATATTTTACCAGTCACAGATCTGTGCACTGGAACCTCATTATTTGGCTCTTGGGTAAATGCGGCCTTTATCATATCAGAAGTCAATATTTAAGAACATGACAAACATCTAAGATGAATTTATTGCTCCCAATGGTGAGAAATTTTTGGAGTTCTATGAAAAGAAAACTCCCATTTTTAGATCCACAAAATGTCCTGCTGCACATGAAAGATTGTGTTGTATTTATTTTACAAACAATAGCAAACTTCAAACTCATCACATTCCTTTCATTGCATTGGCTTCTAGGGAGCTCAGTGCCACATTTGTCACCCACCTCTAGCAAATATAGAGGCCAGAACAAATATTATATTTGTTCTATATTATAGTCTAACATAGCTTTACTGATATCTTAACTTTATTTTTCTTTGCTCCATTTTCTCAACAATTTTTTTCAAACATTTTTGGATTTTCATAAACTACTTAAGTACCATTATTGATCAGGGTGAAATATAGATAAATCCATGATTTAAAAAGTGTAGGACTTCTCTATAAATAGCCTAAAAACAATAAAGCTCAAATTCAAAGGTCAAGGTCTATTGGAAGGAAAGGTAATTATTTGTCTCTTTTAATATGTTAAATGTTTTTTTCCCATTTATAAATGATATAATAATAATTATGCATACATGCACAGGTCCTCAACATCTTATCACATTTCTAAAATATAAAACACTCTGAAAACATTTTCTTTTCAGGTTTGCAACTAGTTTGGTACAAAACATGACCTGAATTGATATAAAACTAAAGTTGTTAATTCATCCCAGGGAGTGTGAATATTCTTAAGTTTCTCTGAGCAATAGATTGTGTTTGATTACAGGGTGATGTTTCAGGCCCTGGGCTATGGTATATCCACACTATTTTCTTTATAAAATTGAAAAAAAATATGACTTCTAATACACATATGATTTTGGACATGAAATGTTATTTTTAAGGTTTCTAAAGACATTCTGGTCACATGTCTATAGTGACGTGAGGGAATATTACTTTCCCCTTTATTTTTAAGTCATGATAATTTTTCAATAGGCAAAAGAGAGACCTCAAATCTTTTACCAGGGTAAAACCTTTTTCAAGGTAAGCTGTTCTTATTTAGTTCTATAGCTTTAAAGACCAGTTACCATTTAGTACCCATAAAGCATTATACTTAACTTCTCACTATGAGAAGATGTGCCCCCTTGCTTCTCTTTTGGTTATAAGATACCTCACCAAATGCAGCTCAATCAGTCCAGTCAAATAGAGACCAGAAAGAAATAGCAATATGATCACAAGCCATAGAGCAGAGGTCCTTCTGTAATGAATTAGAAACATTTCATCAGTGTTAAAACAATTAGTTTTCTGAGAAATTATATTAACTTTTAAGAAAACTTACAAGGACATAATTCAAGTTGTTAAATTAGGAAAAGGTAACTTTTAAGAAGTTGGGTACCAAGGTCAAACTTCTACCACATGGGTAAAGTGGAAGTGCATTAATTTTTGTAGTGGAGATATAACTTTTATTTTAAAAAACTTTAAAAGCTTTATTTATTTATTTTTTAATTTTTATTTTTCAATTAGAGTTGACATTTACTATTATTTTATATTAGTTTCAGGTATACAGCATAGTGGTTAGATATTTATTTAATTTACAAAGCAATCTCCTCAATTAGTCTACTATCTACCTATACATATTTATTACAATATTATTAACTATATTCTCTATGCTGTACTTCACATCCCCATGACTATTCTGTAACTATCAATTTGTACTTCTTAATCTCTTCACCTTTTTCATCTAGCCTCTTAACTCCCCTTCTACCTAACAATCACCAATGTGCTCTTTCTATGAGTCTATTTCTGTTTTGTTATTTATCTTGTTTTTAAAATTCCACATATAAGTGAAATCATATGATATTTGTCTTTCTCAGTCAGACTTATCTCATTTAGCATAATACCCTTTAGGTTCATCCATATTGTTGAAAATGGTAAGATTTCATTTTTTTATGACCAAATAACATTCCATTATATGTATGCACCATAACTTCTTTATTCAGTCATCTTTTGATGGGCATTTAGGTTGCTTCCATATCTTAACTATTGTACATAATGCTGCAGTGAACATAGTGGTGCATATTATCTTTCTGAAGTAGTTTTTTTTTTTTTTTTTTCAAATAAATACCCAGAAGTGAAATTGCTGGGTTATAAGGTAGTTCTATTTGTGAATTTTTGAGGAACCTCCAAATTGTTTTCTATAGTGGCTACACCAATTTGCAATCATACAAGGGTTCACTTTTCTCCACATCTTCACCAAAACTTATTTATTGATGGTAGCCATTCTGACAGTTGTGAAGTGATATCTCATTGTGGTTTTAATTTTTGTTTCTCTGATAATTAGTAACATCGATCATCTTTTCATATGTCTCTTGACTATCTGTATGTCCTCTTTGGAGAAATACCTACTCAGGTCCTTTGCCCATTTTTTAAATTGGATTTTTTGTGTGTGTGTATGTTGAATTGTATAAGATCCTTATAAATTGTGGATATTGACCCCTTATCATTAACAAAAAGTTTTAAAATGTTAAACAATTATATGCACTAGGCACTGTGTACAACGATTTACATTTATTATCTTATTTAATCCTTGTATCATGCTTAAGATAGATACCATTATTATCTGCATTTTACTGGTAATTAAACAAGCTCAGGAAGGTTATTCAGTTAATGAGTATGACAAGCTTCCTTCGAGTTTAAGCAGTGTGCCTCCCCCAGGTTCGTTATGCTATTTTGGATTTACTTAGCTTTGCTGTCTTTCAGTGAAGGGCTGGGAAGCATAGACTAGAAAAGGAAAAAGTGGTGTAACTGTGACCACACAACTAGCTATCGTTTACCTTTGACAAAGGTGTATTATGAGCAATGTATGTTCTTGACTCTTGAATAAAATATTTTGCTATTTTCTTGTCTATCTAAGAAGATCATGGAACATGGTTTGAAGAGGAGGGAAATATATTCGAAAGAAGAAGAAAAAGTCGGTGTTTGATATTGCCAGATGCTGAATCTAGTAAATAGTAAGTGGAGCTTGGGGTGTGCTGGGGAAGTGTAGCTCATGTGATTTTATATATGTGTCAACAGCTATAGCCCAGGGAGTGAACACTATCACAGATGCTCCATGTTGTCTCACTCATTCCTTATTCCCAAATCTTTACTCCCATAAATAACCTCCTTTACTGTAAGGCTGGAGAGTTAAGTACTTGATTTTCCAGTCTACCTTGCAGCTAGAGGTACACGTGGGACCCAGTTCTGTCTAAGGAGAGGTTAAGTGGAAGCCTGTTGGGAAAGGCTTATCTTTCTAATTAAAAGGACAAACTTCTTAAGAAGTTGCAAAACAGTTACAAAACAGAAAAGTTGCAAAACAAAGAAAGACTTTTATTTCATTTTAGTTGATTGTGATTCCTAAATGTGTAGTAGTCATATTGTGAACAAAAGAACCAAAGAAATGCTGGCTAGCTGCCACCTTCCTCCAGACATTTTGCTTGTTTGTTTGTTTAAACTTTTGGTCATTTATTCAGTCTTGCAGCCCAAGTTATTCTTAATTAATACATGTGTCATTTTATCCTTCTTTTCCACAAACAGTATTATTCCTTGGGTGAAGTTTCAAAATTATGTGATATTAAAGGTTATGTGATTTCATGTTGAAAATTTCCATCCCCCATGTGTAGCCCTATGGTTCTATTTCAGACCCAGTAGGTTGTTCCCATTTCCTCAGACATGCCAGAGACAGCCAGTCTTCTGTTCCTGTGCTTGATGCTGTGGCTTCACCTGGAAAGCTTCATCATCCTTTCGAACTATTGTCTTTACTGTTAAGTCTTTTCTGGTTCTCTCAGGACCCTCAATGCTCTGTGCATATATTCCTGTATATCCCTTTAACTTGTTTATCATTATACTAATTCTTTGTTTTGCAATCATATCTTTATGTGTGTGTTTCCACCATTAAACTATGAGCTATTAGAGGTCAGGAATCATGTCACATGTGTCAGGCACATAGTAGATGCTCAGTAAATCTTTCATTTTTGATTTTATAAGTTGATTTTTTCCTCCTTTCAACCTCCTTTGATACTTTATTCTTACCTCTCCTTGGCAAATGTCATTTACTTTTCTTATTCTATAACTCAATAGCAGGGTGCTTGAAGGCAAGAATTCTATGTTATCATCTTTGTATCTTGCATATATTTTTAAGCTAAATTCATATTTTATTAATCGAATTGGACTGTTAATAGTTAATACATTAAGCATATCTCAATCATCATGTTAATTGCTACTTCGCCTCTGTCGGGGGTAGGGGGGATGGAGAAAGAGATGAACTGTAACTACCTGGTTCGATGAAGGAATTTTAAAAATTCTTTTCTATTTAAGTTAAAAGTGAAAAATTAATTTGCTATAAAAGAGAGACCCAGATCTCACATTCCCTGATTCAGAAGTGTTTGACGGATGTAAAAGAAGAATCTGTTTTCAAGAACTTTCCAGTTTCCCCTCTCTAGTAGTCAATCCAATTCAAGTGCAATTCAATAAGTTAATTGTAATACGTGATTGACAGAAGCAGAGGACAATGCCTGATGTGAGGACTTCTTTATAAAAAAATTATGATAATCGCTAAGGATTCTCTTATTTCATTAAGAACTACATGTCTTGGCTGATGCACAGCAAGACTTTCTCAGAATCTACCTTAAAAATGATTGATATCAAGTCTGTATTTGTTCATTATGTCACCAAACTAGAAATGGATGGAATGTTGCTCAGGATCAGTTTGAACCTTGACTCTTGTGAGCCTAAAGGTTGAAGATGAAATGAGTATCACATGGAAATCTGTTTGAAGCTGTCACTTATCCTCTCAGATGTATTTAGGAACTGAAGCATGTAAAGGTAATAAGCAATTATGAAATTTATTAGAAAAAATAAAATATAAAAAAAGCAGTTTCTGTGATAAATAAGAAAAAAAGGGGGAGAAGTAAAGGAAAATTTTATCATGTAACAAAAATGAATTCAGAATAATGAAGATTTAAGAAAACTTATAAATATAATTTTTCAAGAAGAGTTATCTTTCAGGAAACCAAGAGGCTTTAGTTTTAAGTATATTGTTTCTGAGGTAAGAAATTAAAATGAAGCTATGCATTAAAAATATACTTATATCTATTTTTCCAACTGTCAGATAATAATTATTTAAAATAGTTTAGATCTTTAATAACCATTATTTTTTAAATTGAACTTTTGTTATTTGAATATTTAGTAGTGTTAAAGCAATATTCCTAAAGTGATTTTCCTAGAAATTAATTTTCAATAAGATGTTAAATAGTGGAATACCTTTTAATTTTAACATTTTATATAAAGAGTTTAAGAAAACATTTTATTAAGTGTAAAATGATTGAGTAATATAAAAGAATTTTCGACATATCAAAAATTTTTTTTCATTAAAGGGAAAAATCATGGTGAGTGGTACTTAAATGCAAAAATGAATCACTCTATCAAAAAACTTTCCCAAAAAAGTGGAAATAACTTATCCTTCATTATGCAACAAGATAGTTACCTGTTCATCTAACCTAAATATTTACATTATGCAATTTATTCACTGTTGAAAATCAAATCTCTTGCAGTTCAGATATTTCTCTGCATTAGGACAGTGAATAAATTAAGTGTGCTTCAGCTATTTAGTCCTCCTAAGCAGAGATTCTGCAAGCTCGGTAGAAGATGTCAAAACCTGCTGATATCTAAACAGAGTCAACTCCAAGTTTGTGTATCCCGGTCCACTCTACCTTTCCATCAGGCAATAGATGTGGAAATAGAAAAGCAGCTCTCTAATTAATCAAAGTCAGATGTGCCTGAACGCCTGGAGTTGCTGCTGATCCTTGTCCCAGCTTCTCCCATGTTCTCGCTCTATGTTTTTACCTTGAAAACTTCTGCTCTGAGCTGGGAATGCCTGAAGGGCTTGCACGGTAAGTCAATGTGAAATTATCTCAGCAGGAAGAAGTTGCTTTTCAGCTTAAATGATTTAAGGCAGCAATTTTTCACACTCTCAAACTCTGACAAACGCCCAGATTGCCTCTCATGTCTGACTTCAAAATATTCAAAGAAAAGCTATTTTTATTAAAAACACTCTAGAGAAAATTGTATGTCACTTGTTCTCTGATATAACTTCATTTCTCCTGACAGTGACAATTTTCACCTCAGTACAATTTCTTTATTTTTTCCAAAGCTAATTCTGCTTAATATTAGTATTTATACAAACTCATATCAACTTGTCTCTGTGAAATATTCAAGGGTGTCAGGTAAATGTTGCTCACTGTCATTCATCTTCTTTGGGTGTTCGAAATGATCAATCGATTTAAAACTACACTTAGTTACTTAGGATATTATTGTTTTATTTGTAAGGGAGAACTTAACAATTGTTAAAACCCTACATTTGACAAGCTTGTAACTGCAAACTGTAAGAATTTCCAAACTTGATGGCACGTGTCTGTTGCCAAAGATTGTAAAAGTTTACATTAATAAATCTATTTGTTCTATGCCTTTAAATAAAGCAGGTAATACAGTGCATGTTTTGTCTTATGCTGCTTACATGTTAATAAGATTACGGTGGATGTCATATTGCACTGAAACATCACATTTGCTTTATTATGAATGCTGGCAGTGCAGAAACATCACATTATAATCACTTCAAAAAAGAAATATATTCTGCATATTTTCATATGTGTTTATAATTCCACTAAACCTCAGCAGAATCAAACTCAGTAGGGACAAGAATGACAGAAGGTTTAATGTTCCAGAGTCTGCTGAAATCTTGGTGCATTGATATATTGCAGCATGGTTAATATGTATAAGACTACTTGTGGCCTGTGACCTCAAAGCATATCTTCTGGCCTTATCACATTTCCATGAGAAAAAGTAACCATCAGCATGTGAATTTTCCAGAAATAATTTGGAGCTTTTATTAAAGGGTTAATTTTATTTTTAACTGTGAAAGCCTAAAGTGTTGGTAAAGGTAATGTGAGCAGTAACCATTACCCATGCACTGTGGCAACAGAACAAACTATTTTTTAAATATATGTATCAATTTTCTACAAGTATGCCTTTTATATTCCACTAAATGTTTCATTTCTAAATACAACTGGATCATTTTTATTTCATTTATATCTGTTACAAAGAAATCAAGGAAGGAATTACCTTGCAGACTTTCTCTACACACAGTGCTGAGGCTGGGTCAAAGGAGGTACATCAAATACGGCAGAGAAGTACGTTTCATAAATTTCAATGTCACAACAATGCTATACAGAGCTCCTACACCAACACGCCTGCATGAGAAGTCGTCATCTTTTCCTGTCTTTGACTTGCAACATGTTTTCTGTTTGGAAGTCACAACTACTTTGATTTTACCGAGCTTCTCTGAGTTTTATTTACCAGAGTTATTAGCTCACTGAAAGGAAAAATTATTTACATTTTAAAACATACTTAAATATAGCAATCTGTATATTTCTCGATATTGAAATATTTTTGAGATAATTTTTGGATATGTCATGAAACAAATAATTGTTGAAAAACCAAAATGTACTGATAAAACAACTTTGCATGGGTATGCACACACATGCACACACAAATGCACATACACACATATACAAGATTGCCCCTCAGAAGGGTTTAAGTAGGTTGTTATGAGTTAAAATTTACTCGGCATTTAAAAAATAGGAGTTATTAATAAAGTTTGCATACTAAATATATCACTTCTTTTTCAATTTCACAAGAAGCCATGCTGTAATATTGTTTAAGATTTTTATGTCTAATAAAAGCAAAAACATTGATAAATTCAAGATGTTATATCCAGAAATTAGTAAATTCATTTCTGTTTTGTAATATAAGCATACAATTTGGAAGAAAGTATAGAATTTACTTTATGACTAAAATACTTACAGCTTCATCTCACTGTGTATTATAACTGTTATGGGAAAAATAACAATTGTTTATCTCAAATATAATTATCTTAGATATACACAAGTAAGACTGTTATTGACCCAAAAAAGTATTTCACATTAAGCTTTATACTTCAATAAAATTTCAAAATGATGTCATTCTCTGATGTTATTATTTAGAAAGTTATTTACAAAAACACATAATTTGCTAATTTAAGATCCTCAAGAAATATTTCCCATTGCTCATCAAAATAATTATTTTACTATCTATAGAGGGATATATAAACAGTAATATATTATATAAATATATGAATTAAATAAAATTATATTTGTATTTATTATCTCTACATATTGAGCATTGGATTGGTTGCTTCATCAAAACCATAGTAAAGTATATTTAATATTTTTATTTCAATTTTTAAAAAATAAAATAATGCTTTTTATTTGTAATGTTTAAGTGTACTGTATTTGAATAATTGTTTGTAAAATATTTAAAATATGCAATGTATTAGTAAAAATTGGAAATTAAATGGAACACACAGAGCCTTTATATTTAGATTAAAGAATAATTCAGCAGCACCACTTTAAGCAATCCCGCAGTCTACCTTTGTCCCTGAGTCTAGTCTAAACATTTTTGTAGTACACTGGACTTTTTCAATGCTATCTATGCCAAAAAATCAAAGAAAGTGATAAAAGCTGAAAGAGAATGTGCATTAGTGAGTATTTATATTGGCAAGAACTGAAAATTTTATAAAAGTAAAACAAACACAGAAGTTGCTTATTTCTGAAAGGAAATAGACCTCACTGAATTTCTTTTAGCAAAACATTATTGTTCAAAATGATATAAATCCCTATTAATATCTCTAACAAATTAATTTGAGATGCTGGCAATGCCAGGAAGCTGTATTAAGTGTTCTCTTGTTTACTTTTCCTTAATCACCATAGAAGTCTAGAGTGAAACAATTATTCTAAAAACAATCAGGACAGTATATCTCTATATAGGAAAATATCGATTTGACAACAAAACTAGATTTATCTCTATTGATCAAGAGGCGTTCAGTGTAATTTTAGTGAATTATGCCTGGCTTTCGTTTCCTAGCAGAAATTTTTCAGTGATGCTCGAAGGGAAGATTGCAAACTATTGCATAATCTTTTGAATGCTATTTATGTGCTATCTTAACCATTGTTTTTTTTTTTTTTTTAATATGAGAGACTGAACCAAATATTTGTTTTTTTATCACATGAAACAGTATTACTACTGTATGTGATTTAGTTATTAGTACTTATCTAGGAACCTGATATCATTTTATTCAATTCATTAGTAAAGAAATCAGGTTTCTGTGAAAAAATTCAGTGTTAAAAAAACAAATCCAAGTTCATCTTATAAGAACAGAACTAGAAAGATTAAAAAGTAGCATAATTTTTTCTTTTTAAATCAGAGTAATTTTTAAAGACATTATTAACATTTTCATACCCGAAATTTCTTCTCAAGCAAGAAGGAAACAAAAAAAATTGAAAACATATTCAGAAAAATTTAGTTATGCTGTGCTGTATGCCCTATAGATTGCACATATACCATTTTGATAGAAATATAAAAAGATGGATGTTCTAAAGATATCTTAGAGATGGTATTTGTTGTTCACTTAAACACATGAGTGAATGAGTCATACTGTCTAATATCTCTTCAACAGTAATAAAAATAATCTAAACAATAATCTAAATGTACATTGTTAATGTGCATGCAGTATATTTCTTGATGTAAATTATTGTACATTTCTCCCTTCTGCTGGAAGCATTAGAAAATTTTATAAATAAAGCAGTCTTTACTTAGAAAAAGGATTATTAATAAATTTATATCATGTAAAAAGGCTTTATAGTGAAACATAGTTAAAAGATATTTTTATAAATCTTAAATTACATTTTAATAAACAAATAAAACATTATTAATCAATTAATAGTTAATAATTCCCTTCTTATTTTATAAATCATAATCTTCACTTTATTATAAATAATGTAAATAATATGCTTGCTAAATGGATGATAATACATGATTAAATTACCAATATAAAAGACTATTTTTAGAATTTAGATTCACAAATTCAAGTCAATTAAATTAGTGTCGCCATGTATTCTTAATAAAGTCCATGTTCCATAGCTGTTCAAAAATGTAAAGTAGCTTTTATCTATTTTGTTACATTAATGATAACTCATTTGCAGTCTTCCATCACATTTAAAAACATTGGCGATGATTTTTGCATTTGTGCAAAATAGTGTTGATATTAGAAACCATTATAATAAATTTTAACTAAATTTATAAAAAGATTTATTGACAAAAATAAGATTCTAACATCAGTCAGTTTATGAAATATAAGAAAGAAAATATTTAATTCTAATATCATAGTAATTTTCTAAAGTAATATGCAATAATCACCCCCTTTAAACCATTAAACCATTAATTAAAGCAAAATAAAAAGAATTAAATGAGTTTAGAATATTAAATGACATATAGAAATATTTTTTATTGAAAATTAATATTTTAGAGTCACCTAGACTAGGAAAAATACTTTAAAATTGATCTAGGCATATGTAAGTAGACTACTAGTATACATTATTTCTTTGAAAAAAATTGAAAATACCTAGAGCTTTTATAAAAGAGGTAGTTTTAAACTGCATTTTAATAAATCAATAAAATGTTATTGTTCAATAGGTAATAATTGCCTTTATATAAACTCAAAAACATTGTTTAGAGTGATTAATATACAATGATCCATTATGCATCTAGGAGTGTTAATGCATAATTTTTAGTTCTAATGTTATTATGTAATGGAAAGAACATGTTCATTTGCTCTAATAACTACTAAGATGCACTTAATAAAATGAAATGTAATAATACTTGTAATTTAATCTATTCATGAAAGTAATTTTAAAAGTCTACCACTCTCCTTAATGTGGATAACATTCATAATTTATAAAGTGTTGTGATGCAGAATTGACAATGCCATTGTTTTTTACACTTCGAGATGATTCTGCAGGCTTCGTATCATCTGCATACCAACCTCAGGATTATCAAGGGCAAACAAAAGATAATTAACACCAGAAACAGGCAAATGTAGGAGCTACAGACTGAGGGTTCTTATTCAATGCAAGACTTCTAAAAACCAGAAAATGAAATAACTATAGAAAAGCTTGTCTCTGAAAAAAAATTTTAATATTTTATTCTTTATGTAAGCCTTCCCCTGCCTCCATCCCAGTTTGTAGAGATAACTTATCTGACAACATGATTTCAAGGTGGTGTAGTTATCATCTATAGCAGAGTTAGCAAAAACCATCTTTCAAAGAATAAATTTCAAATTATATATTTTTATAATTGTAGTTTCTTTAATACTAGATATGATCATGAATTTATTTATAATGTTTATATAAGAAAGAGAAAATAAACTACTACCATAATACCATCTATAATGTTTTTACATTTACTAACTAGAGTACAATAAAAAGTAATTTTATACAGTTAAACAACTTATTTTAATATTTGTTGTAGTTTATATAACACTATGTACCAATATTATAATGTGTTTAAGTGATGGTTCCATTTACTCAAATTATTATATTTTTACTTAACAATATAATACAAAGTAATCATTAAATGTTTAAAAGCAGAACTTCTTAGTTCTGAAATCACAATTATAAAGTTAAGTTTAAAATAATAAAATGACATAGTTCATAACAAATTTATACGTTAAGTACTGTTTTAAATGTTAGGCTTCTCTGATAAAGTATAATGTTATTAGTAATTTTAACTGAAGTGAATAAGTTAGAGACATGCTTCAGAGTTTACAATTATAAAAAATATCGTATTGGAACATGGCTTTTTAGCACATGAATTTTTACATAGCATGGATATAATCACAGTTTAAGTCTTCTGTAAGTAATTATGCATTGTGGAGCTCTGATGTAATACAGTTGGTAGTTCATTTCTCAAACATCACCATTAAGTAAATACTCCATAAAACCTCTCCTTTGGTAACACGATTGAGAATATTTTATTTCTTTTTGTTTTTTCTTGTTTTATATTAATACTAACTATCAGTACATGTTTCAAAAAGGGTCTAAAGAGATGATATGTCATATTTAGTTTATTTTAATTCTTTGTAGAACCTTGGTTAATTTTGATATATGATTAAATTTTAAAATATCAAGTTATTGTCTATAAAAGAATACACAATTAAAATAAATCCCTCTTATACAACATGACTGTTAAAAGAAACATTTTAGTCATATCTCCAACTTCTTTCCACCGGCTTCTTTCTTCCCCATACATTTTTTGTTTTAATTTTGTTATGCCCCAGGGCGCCATCTTGGTTCTTCTACTTACTCAACACATCTTCTCATGTGCACTATTCAATGACAATAAAGACAATTTTACCTACCATCTAATACCCTGGAACCCCAACCTAAAATTTAGGACTAATAGATATTTTCATCTGAATGTGCTCTCAAATGAACATGTGTAAAACATCATTTCTGTCCACTTTTACCACGATTTAACCAGGGACATAAGCCAAGAATCTAGGAGTCATCCTAGATTTCTTTCTGTTCTTTATCAATCAAGAAGTCCTGCTATTCTATTTTAAACATCCTTGGGATGTCTTCTCTTCATGCTCATTGCAGCTTATTTAGTAGGCACTTTCATTATATCTCGCTTCTAATTCTTCTTTGACCTCCAATCTCAAACCTTCCCATCAATTTTCTAAATCAGGGGTCAGCACACTTTTCTATAAAGGGCTGATAGTAAAAATTTCAGGCTACACATTCATATAGTCTCTGTTGCAAATACTTAACTCTGTAGTTGTAGCTGAAAAGCAGCCAACCACACTAGTAAAAAGATGGATGTGGCTGTGTTCCAATAAAACTTTATTTACCAAAAAAAAAAAAAAAAAAGGCTGCTAGTGGATTTGGCAGGTGGGTTGTAGTTTCCTGACTCCTGCTTCAAATTGTTCCTAGAGTAAACTTTCTAAATGACAAATCAGATCCCATTGCCCAAATTATCATTTGCCTTTTTCACTTTGTGTCTTTGTATAAGCTACGCTCATTATATGGCATAAAGAAATGCCTATATTCTCTTGCTGTTGCTTTTTTACTCATTAGAACAAGAGCCGTGTTTTCATTCTCCTTTGCATCCTCAGTATCTGGTCCAATGCCTACAAATAGATTGTTAAATGACTAACCGATTGAATAAACACAAATATGATTTTATAAAGTACATGAATTTTTAAAAGCTATTTTTATTTCAGCCATACAAATTAATCAATGTTTCCTTCTCAACTAAGTAGTCAGGAACATAGTTCATGTGTTGTTTGAACATGATCACTACACTAAAAACAAAGATACTTTTTTCCATTAATGTAGGATGACCCACACTTAATATTGAATATTATATTTGTATGATTAAGATCACAAAAATAGACGATAAAAAAATTGAGGAAAGGGAACAAGAGAGCCATTTCACAAACTGTCACACTATGAATTTTCTTGTCATTTCTGTCCCTCTAGATAAATATCGTGTATGTGTACATATAAACATAAATATATCTGTGTATTCTGTATACACGTACCATGAATACTTTTAGGTTTTACAAAAACTAATAAGAAATATAAATTTAATGGTAAAACAGTGCATTACTTGACTTTTCCTTGAAGACAAAGATGTTATTTCAAAATACTTAGTTGTGGGTTGATCATTATAAAGTGAAGTCATGGAATTGTAGATGTGAGAAAGTGACAGTTAATACAGAATTTGGAGCAATAAATACTTAATAGCTGAAAGCAGGCTATTCTAGGCATGTTACAAATCCACCAACCTCTGTGATAACTAAATTTGTTCTAAAATATTCTTAATAAAAAGCAAGCATAGTGTTTCCTTTGCATGTAATTATAATGTTAGTTAATAATTTAGTGATTAAGATCTATGATATAAAATCCTTATTAAAGAACATATACTAAATTATTGTCAGAATATTCCTTCACACTTGAGCAAAATGCAAAATTGTTCATTAAATGTACAAAATATACTATTGTTAATTGGTATTCTACTTCAAATAATTCAAGTAATTTCTTATTAGTAGTGTATATGCGTTTACTTAAAACATTGATATATGTAGATCTATTAATAATTTTAAAGACTTGTAAATTAAACTGTGTAGCCCAAGCAAATTGATACTTGTTGGTGACTAGAACAGTTTAAGATAAATAATCACTGATTCCATTGCTTGATCATATGTTCATCTATATCAAATAAATTGAACTATCCTTTTAATCTCATATTGATAAACATTAGTCAAAGTAAAGCCATGTAACAAGGCACATAACTGTTTAACTATTTCTACTAAAATTATTCATAATTGTACTGATTTGACTGAATGGAAATATTTAACTCAAATTAAAGCTACAGTATTCTTGATTAACGTGAAAAAAAAATCTCAAGAATATTTTAATTAAATACCTTTCTTAGTTATCCTTTAAAATTCATTGTGGCGGTTAAAGATGGCCACGTACTCTTTGACATACCTCCTGTCGAGAGGTAGAGTCTATTTTCTCTCTCCTGAAATCTGGACTGGTCTTTGACTAGTTCAGTCAAGAGAGTATGTTGAAAGATATGCCACGCCATTTCTGGCACAAGCCTTTAAGGGAACTGACTGGCAGTTGCATCTCGGTTTCTTGCTACAGAAACCAAGTGGAGAGGCAGTGGAACTACATGGAAATGGAGAGTGGTCCTACTAAATTCAGCCCTCCAGATAATCTTATAAAAGTACTAGGGAGGTAAATGAAGCTAAGTGGGGCCTTCCAGACACCAGCAGCCACTAGCAGAATACTACCAGGTAACCTCGGTTGTTACCAGTGCAGCACAAGAATTGTTCAGCTAAGACCTATCAAAGTTTGTGACCCACACATCCATGAAATATAATAAAATAGTATTTTGTACTAACATGTTATATAGCAATAGATAATATAAACAGGTATCGAAGCATACTAAATATACAAATTATAATTTATAAGTAATGAATATAATTATAGAATTTACTTCTATGAAATGACTTTTATCCAGGCACATCATACAATAACTTTATCTTAACCTAAAATAACCTTATTCTCTAATTTAAGAAATCAAAGAATTTGGGTGAATAATTGTTTGCATATTTTTTTTTACTCAAAATGAGAATCTTTACCAAAAATTCAGTTTAGTATATTTTATTTATCTAAAGCTTATTAAGCTTTTGGTGTAGATTCTTTTATTCAACTGATTTATATATCTCCCTGAGTTAGTCATGGCAGGTATCATTATTCCCATTATAGATATGAGAAAATGAGAATTTGTAGAGAAGATGGCTTGCTTCAGATTGCCTAGCAAAGTAAGCAAACCAATATTAGAATCAAATTTCAGAATCCACATTCATTTTTCTTTTAACTGTATCTATGTTGTGTCTGGTATCAGTCTACACAAAAAACTTCTTTGCCAACACCTTATGTAAAGTCTAATACATTTCTCAAGAGATGCATCAAAGAGTTTTCTTAGTGAATCAACTCACCAGATTCCTTCTAATAGTAATAGGAATTTTTTATATAGCCAGAAGATACATTTTTTAAATATTATTTCAACACACATATCATAAACATACAGACTGTTCTAAGACTGTAATTATTAGGGATTTTTAAAATAGTAGCTTAGTGTTTATAAATAAGATATTTACATTTTATTTCAATGTTTACTGCATGTGAATTTTGTAATGTCAGAAGTTGGGCCTAATGTTCTTCATTTTTTAAAAAATCATTATATTCACTGTACTATATTTGTGACATGAATTAGTCAAATGCTGAAACAAGTGATTTAGTGTTACAAACCTAAACTATAAACTTGTATCACTATCCAATTTTCTTCTTGGGTTCTTTTCACTTTTTCCCTTAAAATTTTTTCTTAATATTTCTAATTATTCCCACTGTACCAATATTTTTAGAAAATTATATTCCTGCTCATTGTTCACATTCCTTAAATATCAGTAAATTATCATTGCTACCTCTAAGCACTGCTGCACTATGTTCTATCAAGTGAAATCCTGTAAGCTTTCTTCATTAATTACTGTCACCTTTTCTCCTAATAGTTTTGAATTTTCGAAACTTTCTTTAATTTGCCTTCTCCAATTTAGATAGCTAAAATTAAACAAGCTATTCAGAGAATTTTTTATTGTATTCTTTTTTCATCTTCTTATAATATTTATCCAAAGATATTTACTGCTTTTAAGGTTTTCATTTTTAATCATGTCTTAGTTAAGATACATTCAAAATAATTTAAATATCATAGCTAAAGTACAAGCCTACAATTCCGTATTAACTTTCTGAATAATATAAATCTTATAGTTTACTAAAACATCAGTAAAGTAAATGTTTTCACAACAAAGAATGAAAAAAAAATTCTAGGAAACCTGAGAAATATCTGAAGTTTTCTGAAATGAACATTTATGAGTCATTGGACAAAGGGTTACAAGTGAGGCTATAGGCCTACTTCTATCCTAGAGAAATAAGTTTTTATTTAAATATTTCTGGAAAGGCTGATTGCCTTAGGGACAATTGCTTATGTTACCAAGAAATATACACATTATTTTAAAATTTATTTTTTATTTTTTATGGTGACATTGGTTAATGAAATCCAATACATTTCAGCTGTACACTTTAACAGTAAGGCATATTTATGTTTACACTGTGTGTTCACATCCTATAGTTAGATTTCTTTCTGTCACCACATTTTTGACTCCCTTTACTCAGTCTACCTCCCGCTTTCCCCCTACCTTCTGGTAACCACTATTTTATTGCCCATGACCATGAGTAACTGTTTGTTTGTCCTGTTCATTTTTTGCTTTTAGGTTTATATCCTACATATAAGTGATATCATGTGATTTTCAGCTTTCTTTCTTGTGTATATGAGTGCATATTTGTATAATATACATGATTTTTCCTCCTAAGATAATAAAAAACAGAGTAGTGGACTTGACTCTGAATATTACAAACAGGAACAAGTATAAATGTAATTTTTTAACTAGTAATGTAAGCAAAAAAAAAAATACTTCTAGTCATCTTCCCATAAAATTTTGTACCTGTATATTTTGTCACTTTGCCACTGTAAAGCTATTTCTCTAATTTTAAGAATTCAAAGATTGAAAGGCTATGAAATATTTGGAAGATGTTGAGAAGGTAGACAAAATCTAACTAATGGCAGGTGGAATTGATGAGCATTCCATTTTCTAGAGAAAAAATATTTCAAAATATTCTGCCTACATCAGAGTATTTTCTTGCTTAAACATCTTTTTAAGATAATTTTGCATTTTTGTGACATTTTGAAACTCCTTCTTTTTGAGGGAATGTTATTCATTTTGATAAGTAGTTGCTATTATCAAAAATAGAACTACTAAAGAATAGACAAAGAAATTAGAAAATAATTCTCTATAAAACTATGAGTATACATTACAAAACCTAAAAGCAACATTTATTAGACAACGAGCCAGTTCCTTAGGATAGAAAGCAAATTCTCCTCTCTTTAATTCACTGAATTCCATATATGACTGTGGACCTATGTGAGGAGATGAAGTAGCTACTAGTGAACTGGAAGTTCTATTTGTTCAGTTCTGGTTTTCATCAAACTTATCAAAAGTAGTATTGACCAGCATAAAGATAGATTCTGGTTATGAAATAAAAAGAATGAACAAATATGAAGAATACCTCATGTGGAATAAACTTCATGAAGATATGATTTTGTAAGAATAAGAGCTAATACTTATCATTATTATCATTAACTGATTAAGCACTGTGTTAAGTACTTTCTTTGTATTAACTCATTTAATTATCATAACAACCCTAATTATTATATTCTCATTTCATAGATGAAGAAATTGAGACATTGAGAGGTTAAGTAACATTCTACGGCCTAACTGCTAATAATGGGTAGAGTTGGCAAATGAACTTAGGTGTTCTGGTTTCAGTCTGATCTAATTAATTCAGTGGTATTCAAACTTGAGATTGCATCAGAATCTCGTGGAGTGCTTGTTAGAACACATATTTCTGGGCTCCAACTTCCAGAGTTGTGATTCAGTATGTCTGGAAAAGGATCTCAAACTTTAATTTTCTAACAAGTCCCCAAGTAAGTCTGATGCCTCTGGTCTAGGGGCTACACTTTGAGAACCACTGTATTACACTATAATTCCTCTTAGGAATTATTCTTGACAACCAGATAGCATATCATTTTAGCTTCTATGAAATTTTGCTTTAAGGGATTTAAATATTTATATTGATCAAAGCAAATGATGGATCAACTTATAGTAATGATATGTTATAATTAAGCTAACCATTAGGAAAGGCAAGCAGGCACAAATTCATTCATTCAATAATCATTTATTTGCCAGCCATGGGTGTAGAGGCTTGAAATACAATTATGGAACATTTATTGACATTGTTCCCAAGAAATTTACTTTAGGAAGACATATAAACTAATAATTCAAAAATAGTGTGATGAGCACTGCTGTGGTGAGGTAAAGGGGTGTGAATTGAAGGATCAGAAAAAGTTTCACAGGAGTTTTTGAGTTGTCTTAAATTAACTGTGAACTAAAGTTAACAGTGTTACATGATCTAGTGAACAGAGTATATGCAAAGTAATGGAGTGAAAAAGAGCACATTGAACATTGGAAATTATTAAGAATGTGGTTGACCACAGCTCAGGTTGGAGCAAATGGGCAGAAGGCTGAGTAAAAGAAGATTAACATGAATGTGTAGAAATTTATTAAAGCGTGATGACTTCCTGAACTTTGAATGAGAAGTCAGTGAGAGAGATTTTAAGCAAGAGATAGGAACTGTGATGTTTTCTAGGAAGGTAACTATCAAATGAAGGGTTAACAGTTATAACCTAGAAGTTGTTTGGAGGACAGTTTAAAGCAAGGGACCTTAAATGCAAAGAAGCCAGTCCAGGCAGGAAAGGATGTGAGATTGATCTAAGAAAATGGCTATGAGGTTGAATTGAAAGAAATTAGGTAAATAAATAATACCTGAATGGTGCTGTTTTAAATTTTTACTCTTTTTTGACTTAATACTTGGAAGAAGCATATAGATAAGTAGATATTGTTTTCTCTATTATACAGATGAAAAAGTGAAACAGAAAAATTAAGGATTTACCCAAGGTCACACTGCTTATCACTGGTAGAGCCAGGCTTTGAACCCAGACATTCTGACTGTAGTCCACCTTTATGACAGGGCTGGTGGTGGACTGGATATGGATAGTAATGGGGTAGGGAAAGTATTCAGAGTACTTTCCACACTTAGCCCATGTGCATAGGGTGCTGCTGAAAATTAACAGAAGAATTATTACACAATACAGCAACCAAGCTTGTCATCATGTCCCTGACAAAAGACTACAACTCTTTTCCTCCACAGTGAAGCAGAATAAAATAAAATCAAGTAAAAAGATATAGAAAAGAGAAGGAAAGGGAAGACTCTTCATTACAGCTTCTCTAGCCCTGCAGACTTATAGTATCGACTTGGAATCACAAGCTCTTCTCCAGACAATGAAATAGTCAGAATAATGTGGTAGGAACAATATTAAGACATTTTCCAAACTGAAATCTATTTATTAAAAAAAATACTATTCTCAAAATCAAAGTAAAGGTACTTTCTAGCTCTACTCATTTTATCATTTGGGCAGGACATGTTTCCATTTACTAGACCTGGTTAATCATCATTACAGGGGCCACACAAAACAGGCAAAAAAAAAAAAAAGAAAAAAAGAAAGAAAGAAAAGAAAAAGAAAAAAGTACTTAAAAATTTTTTTCAATATTCAGTTTCTTTGGTTTGAAAGTTCAGAGGGAATTTTTAGGAGTAAATTGAAAATATAAGATATTCACTTAAGAATTACATAGAGGATAAGATTGCACAATATTTGATAACAAATGTGTGAAAGTAATTGTGACATAGATAAAGGGAAAATGATTAAATG